>CM076982.1:15766327-15801327 GCA_039105355.1 Benthosema pterotum | reverse complement strand
CCACAGGTGACAGGCCTGTGGTCACTGCATGCTGCCCACGCCATTACCAATGATACTAATGAAGGCTCTGTTGCCTTCTAACAGTCAAACAGTCTGGCTGCTCCTATACTGCTATAGAAAACACATACTCCTGCTACACCAGTACGCAAGGCAAGACCAGGGGCGTTTTTGCCATTAGGCAGACTAGGTAGTTGCCTGGGGCATCGTGGGGGTTCTAGAATTGAACACTTAAATCACATACACTGTATAATGTGTTCTTTCTTTAGTTTAGAAAATAGTTCATAATTTTATCCCTTGGGTGGCACCATTTTACTGTGCCTGTCATAGGTATGACATCACAGGAGATTTTCCCTAGAGGCAAGATTTTCCAGGGAAAATCTTGCCTGGGGCTCCAAATTGCTTAGAAACGCCACTGGGCAAGACGTATGCTGTCTATCAGTGGAAGTTGAGGCCGCAACTGATAAATGAGTCGTAGCTGATAGTAAATGAGTTCCGACCAATAGTAACGGTCACAACCTTTTCCCACCTGCCATGAAAATGTTATTTATTTATATTTATCATAGGGCTTCAAGAATTGACCAAAAATTACATTTGAATATTCCTTTTGAATGCCATGTGGGTTTGAACAAATAAATGAATTATTTGAATATCGGATATACTGTATATAATTTCAATATGAAATACTGCAGCTTAATATGCTTTAAAACATCCTCTTTGTTCTTCTATTTGCTCCATCCTGTATTGGATGGATCCTGTATGGTTTGGCACTCTCTTGAGTCTTGCTAGATCAAAAGATTCATTCAATTAATTTAATAGCCTATTTTTCTGTGCTGGTTTTGTTTATGTGGCTCAGAGTCTTGTGGGAACTATTATTTTGTTTTAAATTCAAACCTTAATTAATGATTTTCGGATATTTACATTTCTGCATTTCAATGTTCATTCGAATGTGGAATACTTGTTTGCAGTACGAGTTGGCTTTTTCCATTGAGTCTATGAGGAAAAATGAATGAAGGGGGTGGGGAGTTCATTTCTGGGCCGTGTGCGACGCCATGAAAGGGCTCAGGGGCGACTGCGCAGCTCTATTCTGTGTGTGCACATAGAGCCTATTCCAGTGCAGGGGGTTGTGGCTCTTGGTCCCGACCCAGTGTTTGGGAAACGGTGCATTAAGCATCACTGACACAGAGATGACAAAAGAGATTTTTCCAGAAAAACTAATCTTGCGCCAGGGACTAGAATTTAGTGTCACAAACTAGAATTTAGTGTCATGGACTAGAATCTATGAGGAAAAATGAATGGGGGAGTGGGGAGTTCATTTCTGGGCCGTGTGCGACGCCATGAAAGGGCTCGGGGGCGACTGCGCAGCTCTATTCTGTGTGTGCACATAGAGCCGCTCCCAGTGCTTTCTTTCGGAAGCAAATATTTTGAACTAAAATTGTTGCTTCTGGGGGATCCCCACAACAACATGTTTTCAGATGGGGGTTCCTCTGCAGCCAAATATAGATAATTCTGGGGGTTGAGCAGCACTGACGCAGGGACATAGATTTTTCAGAAAAACTAGAATCTGTCAGAAACTAGCATCAGAAACAGAAACTAGTCAGAAACTAGAATCTAGTGTCAGAAACTACAATCAGGTGTCAAATAGAATATTTTCTTAGATTTGCCCATCATTTTCACAATTTTCCCCCAAAAATATCATATCATATCATGAGTTATGAGCTCGTAGATCTGATATTTTTCAATAGCTAAAGTGTAACATAATGCGTTGAACACCAAAACGTGTTAAGGGCTCGCGGCGACTGCGCAGCTCTATTCTGTGTGTGCACATAGAGCCTATTCCAGTGCAGGGGGTTGTGGCTCTTGGTCCCGACCCAGTGTTTGGGAAACGGTGCATTAAACAACCCAAGTAACCGTGCCGTCGTGCCCTCTCCCTCTCCCTCTCTGGCCCTGGCATCGATCCCCCTGCTAGCTGACATCCGCGTCGCCACAGCCGACTGCTCAAAGCGGGCCAATGAAAACCGGCACTCACTCACTCGCTCCATTAGTCCCATGACCCCCCCCCCCCCCCCCCACACACACACACACACACACACCAGGACCGGATCTAGAGGGGGGCAGGGGTGGGCAGTGCCCACCCAAACGTGCATCCTGCCCACCCAATGAAAGGCAATATCAGTGGTTAACCAGATGTTGGTTAACCACATATTTTAAGTCTTTGAGAGCATAAACATGAAACCAAATGGCCCTTGCGGGTCCATTTGGTTTTCATGTTTACACTCTAAAGAGTTAAAATATTCATCATGTGAATTAGCCCAAGACTACACAACTACAGAATGTAGAAGAGTAATGGTCATTTTGATCTGTTTTTGTGTTTTGTTTCCCAAATCCAGCCTGGAATTGTGGACAAAAGCAAAAGCAAAGCAAAATAAAATCTTTAGTTTTGGGGGTCTGTGGGGCTGAAATGTCCTCAAATGGTGGTCCGTGGCTCCAATGCCGGATATACAGTGGGCCCTGGTGTCAAAAAGGTGGAAAACCACTGCTTCATATGAAAAACTTTGGAGGTGCTCACCCTGCCAACCTTCCAGCCCACCCTAGTAGGGCTGGCTAAATCCGGCCCTGACACTGACACACACACACACACACACACACACACACACACACACACACACACACACACACACACACACACACACACACACACACACACACACACACACACACACACACCAGAAATGGCTCATATCCAGGAGTATAGCTTCTCGAATTCCACCAAAGAGCTGGAGGACAACTGCTGGAAGGATTGCTCAGTGGCACAACAAGTGGCACACAGACTTGGCTAGTATAACTGCAGCAAGCTGATCAAGGTTCAATGTTCTTTATTTGTCACTCCAGTGTATGTCAGGACATATACAGGGATGAAATGACGTTTCCATTGTTTCCCAGTGCAATAAGACAATAGACAGTGCAATAAGAAAAAGGACAAATACAAACAGTAAGTGACGTAGTGCAACAGACTAGAGCAGTAAAGTGCAACTGTAACAGCATAAAGTGGGGTGAAGTTGCTAAGCTACAACCAGGTATAATGATGGTAATATTATAATGATGGCTAGTATAATGGATGGAAAGTATAATGATGGCTGATGGTAATAGAGCAGTGGTTTTCAACCTTTTTTTTATACCAGGGCCCACTATTTATTCAGAATTTGAGCCACGGACCACAATTGGATGATATTTTAGCCCCACAGACCCCAAAACTAAAAAAAAATGATGCTTTTGTCCACAAGGGAAAGGGGGAAAGAAGATATTTCTTTTTTTTGTAATCTGTTTATTAGAGTTTTAATTTTTCATACACAAATGAACAGTGATTTTCAAGCAAGTATTTCAGAAAGCAAAAAAAAAAAAAAAACACATAACAAAGACAAACAAACAAGACAGACAAGAACAAGACAGACCTAGACAAAACGTGACAAGACAGGCTGACTATACCGCACTCCGTACACGACAAACAACACCACCATTATTACAACAGGACATACGTCACAATTTTAACCCAGTGAACAAAACATATTTGCACACATGATAATACATACATAAAGTCCCAAATATACAATACATATGCACATACATGTCTATTACAATATCTTAACTAATTGACAATAGGGGTAGAATAGTAAATTACAGTCTCTGTAGTCCATCAAGTAACTCGATAATGGGTGCCCAAATTTTTTGAAATACTGGTTCCCTCTTTGACAATGTGAATCTAATTCTCTCCAAATGCAGCACTCCCCCCTGCTCCCTTAGCCACATGTCTGTTGTAGGTGGTTTTTCAGACTTCCAGGCTTGAAGAATTAGTTTGGAAAGAAGATATTTCTGTGGGAAATTAAATTCCTGGAGCACCGTGCTGCGATTATCTGAAAAAAAAAAAAAAAAAAAAAAAAAAAAAACAGTTTCCAGGGGGAAGTTCACGTGGCGGAAGTCCTGCCTTTTGATACACTGTCTGCCGTTGTTGTGTCTAGGCTTTCCTCTTCGCTCATCACTCAATAGCGTCATGTACGTATGCCAAACAAGGCAGCCCCTGCTGCAGTGAATCACAACCCTAACAATCTGGCTATTGGCCTCGACACCGAGGATTTCATTTTCGTCTGCGTTGCGCAAAAACGTAAAAGCCTGGACTAATTTGTTACCCTCAGTGGCCTAGAAGTGGGAGTCAGCCTTTGTGTGTGGGTGTGTATGGAGAGAATTATGTGCCTAAAATAAATTCACACGTGACGAGGTCCACACACGTGTTTTGAATATTTACTAATCTCTCACGATGATTGACAAAAGTCTTTTCGGGTTTTGCAAATGTTTTTTGTATTTTTACAAAAAAATATTAGATTTGTGTGTGTGTAAATCCTGAAAAAAACATTCGTAAATCCTCAATTCTGCTCGTGAATTTTAATAAAGTATTTGTCATTCTCTTTTCTTGTTGAATCATTTTGACACAAATTTCATGCTCGTTTATGATAATTTTCACAAATGTATTGTAATTATTCTGCGATTTAGTAGTTTGTATCCAAGATTTACAAAAGTGTCTTCAAGATTTACCAATCTTTCTCTCTGATTCACAAACTAAATTCCATGATTGACACATATTTCTTTGCGTTTCGCAAATGTTTTTTGTATCTTTACAAAAAAATATACGATTTGTGTGTGTGTTAATCCTTAAAAAACATTTGTAATTCCTCAATTCTGCTTGTGAATTTTAATAAAGTATTTGTCATTCTCTTTTCTTGTTGAATAATTTTGACACAGATGTCATGCTTTTTCATGGTGATTTTCACAAATGTAATGTATCCACAAAAGATATCTTGTAACTTGTACGTTGGATTTTTACAAATATATGACTATTTGTAGGTATATTATTAGATTTACAGGCACATTCATCACCAATATCTGTAAAGCATCAACTCTGTGTGTTGCCACCAGGTGGCCACCATGCATTTGTGAGAAAATCAAACTCATTTGTCAACCCCATTTTAGACACAAACACACCAAGCACGCTGGGATGTTTGTGTCAAAAAGATTGATTGGCTGCCTTGTTTCTAGGCTACCTCTAGGCCAATGGGAGACTTGACTTGCCATAAAACCCATAGTCTGAAAGACGCTAGGGCCATTATTGAGAATGGGGACAGAAGTAGGGACAAGTGGACAACAGTCCAGTTGTAATGATCTCAAATCCTTTTATTAGAGATAGTTTTGTAGTAAACTGCATAAAGACAACACTTTAGAAGCCGAAAATAGCTCTTATTTGCGCAGCCCTTGTTGAAAGTTTGCCCCTATTCTACCCGAACAAGGCACAATGTGCCTCGGTTGTCAGCCAGACAGTGTTGCCAACTTGGCGCATTTGTCACTATATTTCATTTTCTTTCCAGACCCCTCTATCGCCAAAATTAGTGAAAAGCTCCTGGCGGAAAATCTAGTGCTTTTTGGCGGCTGAGTTGGGGTGAAATTGATTGACAGGCGCCATAAATAAAACCCTCATTTTCACCATTTTCCTCCTATGACAGTGGTTTTCATCCAGTGGTCCCCAGGCTAAATGATGGACAGTTGCTTAACCACATGTAAATCTTTGAGAGCGTGAAACCAAATGGACCCTTGCAGGTCCATTTGGTTCCATTTGCAGTCAAGCGGGCGTGTGTGTGGTGCGCTGAGGGAGAGAGAGAGAGAGAGAGAGAGAGAGAGAGACGATCCAATTTGGTTGAAATTCACGTCTATAATTGAACCCGCAAGGGTCCATTTGATTTGGTTTCATTTTTATGGTTACTGGTCTGGTGGTCCGCGGACCACCAGTTGAATACCACGGTTCTAAGCAGAGCTAGGGGGTTAGGTGGTGGTGTAATAGAAAATACGTATAGGCTATATTCTCTTTATCATGTTGTGCTACCGGTAAATATACAGTAGCTTCTCATACAGCGGGATCAAATCGCGATGGTAACCAAATGGACCCTGGCAATGGCATTCAATATAGGTCAGTGCGCAGGCCTATGCTGGAATTACAGATTGAGATTGCATTTATAATTTCTAACTTGCTAACTACTGCAAACTCTAACTACTCAACCATGTAAACCCTCTAGCTCTGCTTAGAACAGTGGGTTTCAACCGGTGGTCCGCGGACCACCAGAAGTCCTTGAGAGGGTCGTCTGTGCAATAATGTCTCTCTCGCTCTCTCTCTCTCTCTCTCTCTCTCTCTCTCTCTCTCTCTCTCTCTCTGTGTTAGGCCTATGCGCAAGTGGCATTATTAAGATCCCTATTTCGATAATTAAAAACAATCAGTAAAACAAGGCAACGCAACAGCTTCGCGGGCAGCCTGCTGCTGCCCGCTTGACTGCAAATGGAACCAAATGGACCTGCAAGGGTCCATTTGGTTTCACGCTCTCAAAGATTTACATGTGGTTAAGCAACTGTCCATCATTTAGCCTGGGGACCACTGGATGAAAACCACTGTCATAGGAGGAAAATGGTGAAAATGAGGGTTTTATTTATGGCGCCTGTCAATCAATTTCACCCCAACTCAGCCGCCAAAAAGCACTAGATTTTCCGCCAGGAGCTTTTCACTAATTTTGGCGATAGAGGGGTCTGGAAAGAAAACGAAATATAGTGACAAATGCGCCAAGTTGGCAACACTGTCTGGCTGACAACCGAGGCACATTGTGCCTTGTTCGGGTAGAATAGGGGCAAACTTTCAACAAGGGCTGCGCAAATAAGAGCTATTTTCGGCTTCTAAAGTGTTGTCTTTATGCAGTTTACTACAAAACTATCTCTAATAAAAGGATTTGAGATCATTACAACTGGACTGTTGTCCACTTGTCCCTACTTCTGTCCCCATTCTCAATAATGGCCCTAGCGTCTTTCAGACTATGGGTTTTATGGCAAGTCAAGTCTCCCATTGGCCTAGAGGTAGCCTAGAAACAAGGCAGCCAATCAATCTTTTTGACACAAACATCCAGCGCGCTTGGTGTGTTTGTGTCTAAAATGGGGTTGACAAATGAGTTTGATTTTCTCACAAATGCATGGTGGCCACCTGGTGGCAACACACAGAGTTGATGCTTTACAGATATTGGTGATGAATGTGCCTGTAAATCTAATAATATACCTACAAATAGTCATATATTTGTAAAAATCCAACTTACAAGTTACAAGATATCTTTTGTGGATACAACATTACATTTGTGGAAATCACCATGAAAAAGCATGACATCTGTGTCAAAATTATTCAACAAGAAAAGAGAATGACAAATACTTTATTAAAATTCACAAGCAGAATTGAGGAATTACAAATGTTTTTTAAGGATTAACACACACACAAATCGTATATTTTTTTGTAAAGATACAAAAAACATTTGCGAAACGCAAAGAAATATGTGTCAATCATGGAATTTAGTTTGTGAATCAGAGAGAAAGATTGGTAAATCTTGAAGACACTTTTGTAAATCTTGGATACAAACTACTAAATCGCAGAATAATTACAATACATTTGTGAAAATTATCATAAACGAGCATGAAATTTGTGTCAAAATGATTCAACAAGAAAAGAGAATGACAAATACTTTATTAAAATTCACGAGCAGAATTGAGGATTTACGAATGTTTTTTCAGGATTTACACACACACAAATCTAATATTTTTTTGTAAAAATACAAAAAACATTTGCAAAACCCGAAAAGACTTTTGTCAATCATCGTGAGAGATTAGTAAATATTCAAAACACGTGTGTGGACCTCGTCACGTGTGAATTTATTTTAGGCACATAATTCTCTCCATAGGTATCGCTCCAAATGATGTGACGTAGAACAGCAGTGGAGGAGCGGGGAGGGGCGGATGACGACACATTGGTGAGATCGAATCAGATCAGCTCATCTGCAGACGGTACCCTGACGATACCCTGCCCCACCTAGGCCTAGGGCTGGGTTCAAAAAATCGATCCAGCGATCCGATATCGATTCACGCTCAAAAACACGACATCGATCCAAAAATGTGTGGATCGATCTTCTCCAGGCGGCTGGCACTATTTTCTTTTACGTGCGTGCGTTACAGCACAAACACTCTGTGTTCGCTGCCTGACGAGATCACTTGTAACGCAGCGAGCGCCCTGTGCATGTGTTCTGAGAGAATCGATGGTAAATTAGGCTACTGTTACTGTGTACCTTTTGCAGTATTTTATCAATTATATCCATCACGCGCAGCGATGGTCGAGGGAGGGGAAACAGCGTGTGATCGCCTTCTTTCTTGCTTTCTTTTCTTTTTTGGAGGCTCGTGTTTGCAGAGCCGGCTATACAGCTGGGGCCATGGGGGGGAATGCCCCCCTAAACGCCCTTCATATAATGACGCTATAATGACGCTGCCTCATAAAGCCCCCCCAATTGTGAAATGTTAGATCCGGGCAACAAAAAAAAGTTTGTACGCACGCTCCGCTCCAAAGACTTTTACTTTCCCATTACTTTCACATTAGAACGGTCAGTCTCAGTGCAAGATTTACGCACACGCAGCCGTGCGCGCACACAATTCAATTCATTCAGTCGCGGTCTCTCACCGAATGAGTTTTCATCCGACACACGACGTTCTCCAAACATACATAACACAGACGCGGGGCCGTCTTGTTGCAGAACAAATCCATTGTCATCTCCCATCTGGACAGGAGTATTTGTGCCTTCTTAGCCAAGTTTATAATGTTCTCTCACACGGAGCTAAGTGAGTCCCACAGTCGGCATGCTGCGTACTATATAGGCTACTGTATGATGCAATGTTAACAGCTGTGCGCTGCGCGATAAATATACAATATACAATCTACAAGCTCACAGAGCATTAGCCTATAAGTGAGCTGCAGCACCTAGTTCTAGTGAATTATGCCGCGCGAATACTGCAGTATATTTATTTTACAACGTAGACATCTCAGGGGTTTTCAACAGGTGGTCCGGGGACCACCAGTGGTCCTTGAGAGGGTTCCAGGTGGTCCCCAGGCTAAATGAAATTTGTTAACCAGATGTAACTCTTGAGAGTGTGAAAATGAAACCAGATGGACCCGCAAGGGTCCATTTGGTTTCATTTTTACATTCTAAAAAAATAATCATCATCTGAATTAGCACTATTTAATTAAGAAGTTTACACTGTTTAGTAGCTGTTTAGCCTGGAATTGTGAACAAAACCAAAATAATTCTTTAGTTTTAGGTCTTTGGGGCTGAAAATCAAATGGTGGCTCAAATGCTGAATAAATGGTGGTCCCTGGTGTCAAAAAGGTTGAAAACCACTGCACTAATATACTGTATGTTGCAGTATTAATGCTTGTGTTTGACCCAGGTAAAATGTTACAGCATCATTCCTCTCCCTCTATTACTAATTCTGTCTCACTGTGTATTCATTAATCAGGGTTTTCAACAGGTGGTCCAGGGACCACCAGTGGTCCCTGAGAGGGTTCCAGGTGGTCCCCAGCTAAGTTGTTTAACCAAATTGAGAACGTAAAAATGAAACCAAATGGACCCTTGCGGGTCCATTTGGTTTCATTTTTACACTCTAAAGAGTTAAAATATCCATCATGCGAATTAGTCCAAATCTACACAACTAGAAGATTAATGGTCGTGGTCACAGAAGCAAAGGAAATCTTTAGTTTCAACACATGGGGCCATTATGTCTGTAAATAGATCGATATCGAATCGGATCGAATCGTGGATCGAATCGGATCGTGACCTTGTGAATCGAAATCGAATCGATCTAGGGAATTCGGATCGATTCCCTGCCCCACCTAGGCCAAAAACATTTCAGGTTATAGCCAGGCTATCTGGCTATTAAACTATTATGATAAATAGTTTCTTTAAGAACACATGCACCAGTAACGCTCGTCAGCTGTGTTTGTTGTCTAGCAACCCGTTAGCCCATTAGCCACATGATTGACAACGTCATCTGCTTTCCTACTACTCTAGATTGGTTCATATGAACCAATTGCGGAAGACTGACAACACCCATCCCATGAACTGCTGTCGTGGTGGAGGGCTTTCAGGCTGAATAATGAAGTGAAACGAAATGAAAATTCAAATTGAGATCATGCTAGGCTAATACTGTGAGGTAGCCATTAAGACATGGGCATTATAATTGCACACGTGAGCGTCGATGAATCCCCCCAAACTACACAAACGACACATCATGAGATGATGAGATGAGCCCGTACGTGCAAAAGTCATTAGAAGATCAAAGGAAAACAAATAATCTTTTTTAGTGGTTTTCTTGTGGATGAGAGGATCAAACATACAGTCTCTCATACAAGCAGTCATGGCTGCAATTCTTGTCCATCCAAAATGAGTCAGGATCACTTCTTCACTTTTCAACCTGCTTCCATTATAATTGGTCCTCACTGGTGTTGATGATAAAATGGCACAAATTATTTCGACTCGGTCAGTCTGTGTCTCACAGGAGGGCTGTGGGCAGTTCAGACACCCGTCCACCACGTTGAGTCATCGCATGGGGAATCCAAACTAATAGAAACTGCAGGCTTTCTAACCCTGAAAAGTTGCAGTACGATAATGGATGCCATCGTTCTTGTGATTGCAATGAAAATATATCTTTTAATGAAGAAAAAAAAAAAAATCACAATACCCCACAATGATGCACATGGCGGACATGTGTTTGAACTGCCCATAGCCTTCAAATGAGACACAGACTGAGTAGAAAAAATAAAAAAGTAATATGCTGCACGAATGCTATTCTCTTGCCATATATGGAGTTTGCCTTATTTGGCAAATATGGAGTGTGTGACGCATGCACGCATACACGCACAGAAAAACTGACATTTCTGCCTGGTTTACATATCTTGCTCACTCATAATCATAAACATGAGTGTGGACCAATTATATGAGAATTAGTTGAAAAGTGGGGGAGCGGTTCTTTAAGCGTCTTCACGTAGCCTAGTACAGAATGGCTGAATTGAATGTCAGAGCTGAAATCGGCATGTAAATATGAAATAATTTCTTAAACGTGTTAACATTGGGGTAAAGTTATATAATAGTCCACAGAAGTGAACCATTCAAGGCTGTTTTCTCAACTCGCTGTTTTCTTTAAAACATTGTACTCTGTAAGCCCTATATCTCCAACACCGGTTGGTCAAACTGAACTACCAACATGTCAATAATGACTACCTGGTTTATGGCATGAAAAGAAAGAAAGAAAATTAGAAGCATTTCAATGTTCATACTGGTCACTGTCATGACCACCAAACATTTTTCACGGAAAGATCACACTTGGAAAAAGCATGCGTAGAGTAGTGGGGGAGGGGCAACCGACCAATCACATTCTCTGTTTCTCTTAAGTGGAGGTCGGAGAGTCGCCAACATCACAGCTACCAGATAAAAAAAAATCAGAGGAATGCGTCTCAGAAATTGAGTGACGTAATTTTGTAGTTGTATCACATCTTTTTGACTAAATGTTTAAATGTTAACGGTGGTCAGCGACAGTATCCACTCCTCCTTTAGCCTCCTCGGTGTGGAACGGACACATACAGTATATCCATGATATACGAAAGCACAGGCTTCATATTGACGTCATTCTCTCTCCCCCACTCCACTGCCTCTCCTCTGTCAAACCCCATCCTCCCCTTCAGACAGACCCCCGACCTGGCCTCAGAGAGAGAGAGAGAGAAGGAGCTGCCATGCAGGGGCGGATGTAACATTTACCAATTCGGGTGGCAGAAGAAAATGGTATGGGTGCGGCTTCATCGCCCGTGGCGCGAAGCGACGCGGGCGATGAAGCCGCACTCATACCATTTTCCCCATACTATTTTCGGGTTACAGGACTTTTATTAGTCAGGTAAAGCATCAATAATAACATCAGTTGTTGTTGAAGTTGCAACAGACACGCAGCATACATAAAGCTAAAGGTCTGACTCTCAAGAGTTTTCTGCTTTCAATGATGAAATGCTGTTGGTTTAGTGGTGACACATTTGAAATATCTTGGGTTGTTTTGCACGCCATTATGTTTGGTGGGGCAGACTGCGCATTTAAAGGGGGCATTGCCCCCCCCCCCCATGCCCATGCCTAGATCCGCCCCTGCTGTCATGTTGGCGCCGCTCCGCCGCTGCATGACGCTCCCTCCCTCATTATGCGCGTGTGACATCATTAGAAAAGCCATCACAGGGACTGCGATTAACACTGGGCTAATTAAAAAAAAAAAGCTTGGCTGACACATCGAGGCAACCACCCTGTCCGCTGCGCTGCGCTCTTTTCACATTTTACGTTTACTGTCTATTACTTTTGCACACAAGGAGTTCACACACAAGATCTTTTTTCAATGTCGTAACTCTGACACTGTTTTTCAAAGTTTGTGCGTCTGACTGCAATAATACTAGGTTGCGGTTCATTGCACTCTTTTAGGTCAAAGTAAAGTGGTATTAGCTCATCTCACTTCACCAACACAATACTGTTGCAAGCAGCAGCACGATGAAAGTAACTTTCATCTAAGTAAGTAATTAGTAAGTAAGTAATTAGTACTGTTTCGTTTTAGAGAAAAGTAATACAATTTCGAGATACGAGTTACACCCATCTCTGCACATAACAGACCTGTATATGGACAACTGTGTGAAATGCTTTTACCCTCTGCCCTTCATATTATTTTTTCACTTATATACTTATATACTGTATTACGTATATAGCTATACTTTTGTAAAAGAACAGTGGTTTACTTTCGACACCTCTTGTGTGATCTTCTTGTGTGATATTTATTTTAATCTTCACTCATGGCAGCTCCAGTCTCCACCTGAGAGCGTGTGGGAGTTGAGATAAAATGTTTGATGAAATTAACACGGTGGGCCCTGTTGTGAACAAGTAGAAATGCTCTCTGTTAAGATGTGCTATAGACCTCCAAGGGAGATGATAAATTGCTGAGGTGGAGCATCACACCTACCATCAGCTCCCAGTACTTCCCGCACGACTTTCTGCACCAAAGTTGTACAGTGCAACTCCTACGTCAAGTTGGTGGTGCCGGGGGAACTTGTGGACTAAAGGCGAGAGCTCTACCACCTAAACTAGAACATTACACTTATGAATGTTACCGGCTGGATAGTGCCTGTTGTTCCAACGAGCCTATACTGTTTTTTGAGCCTATACTTTTTTTTTTTTTCAGGAGTCTAAACAGTATTTCTACCTTCATAAGCTACGCCCACTCGTAGAGATAGGCTCCTTGCCAGACTTGCAGAGTTGAAGTTGAATTTGAACTCTCAACGTAGAAACGGAGTCTGGTACACCAGGCTATGCCTGAACTACACTGGACCCAAAATGCTTGTAATGTAATGTAATTCTGCAACCTGTTAATACATTTCTAAATGAATGAGTGAATCAATCAATCAATCAATCAATCAATCAAGACTGCTCCAGACTGTACTGAAAATCTGCTAGCTTACATAAAGTCTTCCGCCGAGAACTCAAGTCTAAGATAAATAGTGCATCACTTGGTGGACTATTTTGGATGATAACTGCTGGGCCTTGGACATGCCCAAGGCATCCCATTTTATGAATCCAAAAAATTAAGTAGATAAAATAATAATAACATAAGCAGAATAAAAAGAAATGCCGATTTCTGTATGTCGTGAATGTGTCCACTAGTGTACTGGGCTTATAGTGGTGTGCACGTGCTGCCGGTTCACAAGTGTATGCAGCAGGGGTACGGGGTTCATTCGAGGATATTGTGCCCACAACAACGCGGGGTATATAAATGTGCCATTGATGCATTTAAACTGGCTGCTCGTTGGGTAGGCTATATCACACCTGTGACCTTTTCGGGTTGTGTGGCAGCTTTTCAAATCGGCAGTCCATTCTTGTCACATCTCTTTAAGCGTGGGCTGCTCAGTGGTCCGTGGCCTGGTGACACCCAGCGCACAGCGAGCAGGCTGCAGCCAGCCAGCCTGCCTCCCCATCGGGTCACGTTGTTGTCAACACCACCTGCAGTAGTGGAGCAGGTATACTGCTGGTGTTTGACTTTATGTACTGTATATGTATAATCCTCCCCATCTGCTTTGCACTCTTTATTCCAGTTGTTTGGTGTTCAACCTTTTTCATACCAGGGCCCACTATTTATTCAGAATTTGAGCCACGGACCACCACTTGATGACATTTTAGCCCCACACACACACCCCAAAACTAAAGATTTCTTTTGCTTTTGTCCACAATTCCAGGCTTGATTACAAAACATACAAACGTCAAACATACAGATCAAAATGACCATTAATCTTCTACATTCTCTAGTTGTGTAGACTTGGGCTAATTCAGATAGTGAATGTTTTAACTCTTGAGAGTGTAAACATGAAACCAAATGGACCCGCAAGGGTCCATTTGGTTTCATTTTTACGCTCTGTTGGTCAAAAATTGACCAACATTTGTTCGTCAATTTGTATTTTATTGTAGATTATTTGGAAAAAAAAAAAAAAAAAAAAGCAATTCAGATGTTTAAATATAATTTCACTCCTGAGAGTGTAAAATTAAACCAAATGGACCTGTAAGGGTCCATTTGGTTTAATTTGACACAGTATGTGTATTACACAGTTTTTCCACAGTAAAAGCACTATCCAGCTGTGGCAACATTCATTTTACACAGTATGTGTAATAATATGATATATGATAGTATTTAATAGTGGAAATGTTATTTCTTTTTAAGTATTTTAAGTAATTATTACTCATAATTTACTTTACACCACTGATCATGAGATGGTACGGTAGGTGTTCTGTTTGCTCGCTCTGTGTCTTGAGTGTACAGGGTTTGATGAAGTCAGATGAGGTCAGATCAACATATGGATGTGTATTGGCTGTGCAACTAACACGCACACATGCACACACGCACACATGCACACATTCACGCACGCACGCACGCACGCACACACGCACACAGAGAACATGTTTCTTTATGACGATTACCTTACATCTTTGAGGAATGTGCTGATCATCAAACACACTTTCCTCTTTATTTTTTTTCTTTTTGTGTGATTTATGTAGCAAATTACCTGACTGTCGTCCGCGTCCGCTGAGTTATCTGGGTAATAATAACAACCCTGCGTTAAATAAATGATGTCAGAGATAAAGATGCGTTGGTGAGCTCCAAGATGGCAAAACATGTAGACCTGCAGGAAAGTAATTGCAACCATAAACTACTCATGTTTATGTTGGGCTGTCAGCGCCATGCACCACATTGTTTTACTCTAATAAAAAAAATAAAAATAATGATAGGAACATACTGTAGTATAATCAAACTCCATAACCATTATTAGAACCCTCTTGGCATAGTCTATAAGTCTATAGTTTTAATATCCCCTCTCTCTGTCTCTGTCTCTGTCTCTGTCTCTCTCTCTCTCTCTCTCTCTCTCTCTCTCTCTCTCTCTCTCTCTCTGTCTCTCTCCCCTTTGTCCTCTCTTATCAAATGCATGATCCGTTTTTCATTTTATTTCAAATCAAAGTAAGGTGATAATAGTTGAAGAGGCACTCCGTGGATCAGCGAACATGAAAAAAAAAAAAGGAAAACAGGTTCCCTGTGGAAGCGTTAATTTCCGTAGTAGGCATCATGAAGAATATACTGTATGGTGGAGAACTTAACCCATGTTGGAACTTGAAAGAGACCCTTTCCTCCCCCTTTTTAAGGGACCAAGCAGTCCGTGAAATGGACTTGGTCCCTTTCTGTGTTTGTATTTTTTTTCTCTTTCTTCTTCTGTCAGTTTTCGCGGAACTCTAATCTGGTAGAGGGCCATGGTAACGGTGATGATGCAAAGCCCATGACCATTGGCCAAATAGTCGCACTATAGCACTCAACTGAACTGTTTAACTGTTGTTAATGTAACTTACAGCATGTTCACTTATGTGTCTCCTTGTGCCAAACAATTTTGACTTTTTACCTCCGACCTTTAGATGACCTGCCTGCCATCTTGAATTATATCAAAAACAGTTAAAATCCTACTCCTTCCAGGATACCTTATCCCAAAATATATGAAAATAACCTACACATTAACTTTGCACCCCTGTGGACAAAAAAAAACACTTATTACATTTTGTTTAGGTGAAAAAAAAAAGTTTTTATGGCCCATTAAGAATATATGCTGGTTTGTGGAAATTCTTCTTACACACATGCGGTGTAATTTTACAGATTTTACAGTTTGGTTCAGAGGGATGCCAAATAGCATTAAAACCAGTCTTGGTTTTTGTGAAATTGGTCAAAGGGGGCGCTATAGTATTGTTGTTGAAAATCAAACCGTTGAAAAGGCGGCGTAACTCATGCCTCCTTTGGCCAAAGGTTATGGAACATTCATGGTTTCTATGGCTTCTTGCTTATTGTCTTAGCTGCTTGCTTGGTCTTATCACTGACTACACTGTACTGTACGTGTAATAATGGACACAGCAGGTGGTATTTTAGACATTAAAGTCACTGTTGGTTTTATGGACCGCCTGTCCTGCTGCTTTGAAAAGGTCAGCCGATGGCACGCTTTTTAAGTGTGTGGTTATTATTTTCTTTTTCCTTTTTTCTAAGATTGAACCCGCAGAGATTGCGAGCCATCAAAAACGGTGATATTTTCACAACTGGTGTGTAGTGTTGGCTCGGCGGGAGACTCAGGAGACAGTGGATCAACAGTAGTGACCTATTATCCACCCTACCTCCCCTACTATTCACACACAGTACACACACAGCACTCACGCACACACACACACACACACACACACACACACACACACACACACACACACACACACACACACACACACACACACACACACACACACACACACACACACACACACACACACACACCGTACGGACACCAACATCATCCGAACACAAACATTCACACACGTCTACAATATAACCCTAGCAAAGAGTGTGAGCTGATCACATGAGATTATGTTTACATTAAAACATACAATACTATTATTATATTTGGCTGTTGATCCCTGTCAAAAAATAAGATGTTCCAGTGACACTAAAGAAGCATATACTGTATGAGTTAAAAATGTTCAAAGAATATATATTCAAGGAATTCTGCCATATTTTCACAATTTTCAAAACTGGCAGATCTACAAAACCCAGTGCCTTGCTGCAAGCTTGTAGGTCTGCCCTTTTTTCCCAACATGTTGGAAAAATCCAACATACAGTATTTTGAAATGGAACAAACTGCGAAACAAAAGTTTTAACCATCACATGTCAAATTAATGTGCCTTTTTTTTTAATAAGGGCAGGGGTCAAAAACATAAAAAAAAAAAAAAAATAAGATTTGTATTTTTGTTTTATTGTCTTTACAAGTGTATGCAGTGTATTAGAAGTTGTAGCTCCCAAAGAGTCCTGTCTGAGGTCTACTGTGACTAACTATACTCACTTCATAAGATCCCAAACTCAAAGCATGAAATCCATAGTGATCTTCCACCTCACTTTGGAACTTCCCCAACCTTACCTGTGTTTAAATCACACTTTTGAAGACTCACATACAGTATCCTCCTCGGTATTCAAACATCTCTGATTAAGAGTTGCTGTTTTCACTGCTTTCCACGTCACGCTACTAACTCATGTGTTTGTGGGAAACCCAGAACTTAACATACAGTGTATACTTTTCAAAGGCTGTCAGTGCTTCTATCGCTGTAAGATCATACTGATGGCAATCCAAGACAATATCGTTAGCTGTCATTCTAGTAGTGGGTGTGTGTATGTGTGTGTGTATATATACACCACAATTATATATACCACAATTCCTGTGTTAGCCGACACCGATACCAGATACCGATACCAGAGAAGAATATATACTGTATAATAATATCAAAAAATATGTCTTACACATGAAGTCCAACAACCGGAAAAGTAGACTCCTTACTGAACTCCAACTCCAAAGCAAACTCCACATTGCCCAACATTTTATTTAACTACCATATTGTCAACCCCTTACCCCCCTGTTGACTAGCATATTTTCCAATATACCCATATCACCTGATAATGTCAAAGAAGGGTTAATTCTGTTTCTTTTCCGATACCCATACAGTATTATTTATATATATATATATATATATATATATATATATATATATATATATATATATTATATATATATATATATATATATATATATATATATATATATATATATATGTATATATATATATATATATATATATATATATGTATATATATGTATATATATATATATATATATATATATATATATATGTATATATATATACATACTATATATATATATACTATATACTATATACTATATATATATATATATATATATATATATATATTATATATATATATATATATATATATATATATATATAATATACTGTTTATCCTCGTGCCCTCATCCTCGTGCTTGGCAGTGAATGTTCCAGATGGTCGACAAATTGCAAGATAATAGGAGACACCGGTCACCACTGACCCCATCATCTAACCTGGTTTCTGAAGGCTCTTTCTCACTCCTATACCTTCCATACATCTTGGTTTCATCTGATCTTATAGATAGACCCCAACCCCACCACACCCCCACGTCCCACCCTCCCCACACGCCCCATGTACCCCTTAACACTCTGACAAGTACATTTTTCCTGCCGCTGTTCCAATTACCCAACTGTTAGATAGATGCCTTATGTGATTGATACACAGCGGAGGTGAGTGTGTGTGTGTGTGTGTGTGTGTGTGTGTGTGTGTGTGTGAGTGTGTGTGCGTGCATGTGTGCTTGAGCACGTCTGTAGGCTAATTACGGAGCCTTCCAGATGGATGTCAGCGTGCGTTAGCTGCATGCGTGGTCGAGGCTAGATGTGGCGCCATGTACGGCAGCAGCGGTGCACGGCTGTGGCAGCTGCAAGGGCCAAGGTACCTTGGGATGGATCGAGTGCTGTCGACATCCCTTGTTAACCTCAGAGTGTGTGTGTGTGTGTGTGTGTGTGTGTGTGTGCGCTTGGGAGTCTTCACACCTGTAATTGGAGAAGAGCTCACTTATGCACCTACGGGGGAGTTGGAGTGGCTCTGCTGTGAACTAGGCTAATAGTAGTTGTGTTCTTTTTTCCCATCAGGCAAAAAGGGAAAAAAAAGTTTGTTCTGTATATATATATTTTACTCTGTTAGACGTACGCGCACACACGCACTCATGCACACATGCACACACACCAGCATCAAAAGTTAATAGCAGCCGTTCTGCAAAAGCTCTGCTTAGTGGTGAAAATGAAAGTGTTACGTTTTTTTTTTGTCAACCCACTTTAAGTGAATTAATGCTGACACTTTGAGGCGGTGTCTAGTGGATGACCATCTGCTCCATCTTGTCTTCACACCTGACACATATCTAGATGTGTACAGTTCAGTACACACACACACCCGCACGCACGCCCACAGATTAACATCTCTATTTGCGTTCAGATTTAACGAGGAAGTCCAATAGCAGAACTCAACTTGGCGAACTCAACAGGTGCTTGAGGGTAGGCTTCTCAAACTCTGCCCGAACCCAACAAGGCCCAACCTGACCCGACATTTTACGGTCGGACTCGGGCCTAAAATGTATGTAGGTCAGTAGGGCTGTGTCCGGCCTAGGGCTCCACGAAAATTGCATTATTTTATTATGATAACAATAATAGTTCTGTTTTGTCGATCTGTGTATATATTTATTATGAAGATGGTGTTGATTCTACCCAAACCCGACCAAGACCTACCCCGACCCGACATTTTAGGGTCGGGTTGGGCCTAAAACCTATACTAATCAGTCGGGTCGGTCCAGGCTTTAAGCCTGAGGTTTAATGGAGTGTTTTAGCGTCCTTGGGGGCGTCCTTTAGCGTCTTGGTTCAAAACAGGCAAGACAGGTGAGATTTACACTAAACCAGAAATGAACAGGTTCGCAAAGTCGTTCTTCAAGCCAAACTGCAGGGCAGTCCGTTCACGTTTATCCAAAAATATGAGCGTGTTCGTGAAAGATCGGTCTTTGAAGGCGTTTGAGTACAACGCTGTGTAAACAAGGCTCCTCTTCTGCTTTTTCAGGTTCTAACTTCTATCCTCAAGAAGCTGTTTTTATTGACCTGAAATGTAACAACAATGGCATCCTTTTTATATGTGAATGTATTGTTTCACAAAGAATTTGTGTATGTGCCTATAGAAGAAAAGCATGTGTACTTCAGCTCAACAACATCAACAACCTGCGTGGGAGGCAGGATTGTTTCAGCGAAGTGCAAATCAACTTTATCCTGGCGGTCATTTATAAGAACAATAGTCTAACAGGCTCTTTTTATAGCCACCCGTGTGCAGGTGTAATTAAACAAATGAAACAAAGGAACCGTATATGGAACGCCGTGCTTTCAACACGTGGCCCTGATTGAGTGATTAGCTGATTGCACACGGTAGTCATAGCAACTATTTCAATGTCAGAAGCAACACACACTGTGTGTGTGTGTGTGTGTGTGTTCGTGTGCATGCGTGCGTGCAGGATTGAGAGTGTATGTTGTAGAGCGTTTTGTGTCAAGAAAGTGTGTTTGTGTGTGTGTGCGCGCGCGCGTGTGTGCGCATGCGTGCAGGATTGAGAGTGTATGTTGTAGAGCGTTTGTGTCAAGAAAGTGTGTGTGTGTTTTGAATTGTTGTTTTTGTTTGCACACCAGTGCTCACATAATACCATAGCCTGCACATGTGTGCGATGCACACACACATGCGTGCGCACCATCAACACATCAAGAAGTGTGCGTGCGTGTGTGTGTGTGTGTGTGTGTGTGTGTGTGTGTGTGTGCGCGTGCGTGTGTGTGCGTGCCAGTATCCAGTGTGGAAGTACATTACAGTAAGTGATTCAGTGCAGGTTGGATCAGCATGGGGTGCCGAACCGCTCCCTCTTCCCCATTATTGGCCGAGACGTGAGCGAGACACATGTTCACTAATTGGCTGCTAATTACTCGTCAAATTGTCTGATTAAGCTGACGGTTAATTTGGGTAAGCTTGCACACCGGCGTGACAAGATGTGTCGATACAGTATATATGCAGTCTATGTGAGAGATTCTACCCAATTGGTTTTAAATAAAAAATGCCCTTCTGGGCTCTGGGTGGTCCCCAGCTAAGTTGGTTAACCAGATGTAACTCTTGAGAGCGTAAAAATGAAACCAAATGGACCCTTGCGGGTCCATTTGGTTTCATGTTTACACTATCAAGAGTTAAAATATTCAACATCTGAATTAGCCCTAGTCTATACTATACGTATATACAACTAGAACATTAATGGTCATTTTGATCTGTTTGTTTGCCTGTTTTGTTTCCCAAATCCAGCCTGGAATTGTGGACAAGAGGCAAAATAAAAATCTTTAGTTTTGGGGTGGGGCTAAAATGTCCTCAAATGGTGGTCCGTGGCTGAAATGCTGAATAAATAGTGGGCCCTGGTATCAAAAAGGTTGAAAACCCTTGATCTAGGTGAAAACACATCCGCGTCCGCTACAAAGGTAACAAATAATTCCGCCGTATATCAGCAGCCTGATTAATAAGCTATAAAGCAGCCAAAGTGTTTGATAGCCTCTGTAGAAGGGGTGGGCGCCTTAGAGTATATATTGAATAGAGAAGGCACCAGTCTCATCCACTTGCATGAAGTTGCTCACTCAGCGCATGAGGCGATTTCACTCGTCTCTGAGGGTAAAAAAAACAGTGCATTCTGGGAAAATGGGCCAAGAACATGAACGCAAGGCATCACGCACTAGCGGCGTGCATACGTGCGTGCATAGAGAGCTGAAGGTTTTTGGAGGGGGCGTGGCCTATGTCGCATTCATGTGAATAGCACAAGGTTTCCTCTAGATGCCTTTTCTATTCAATATATACTCTAAGATGGGCGCAAGTAGGAAGAAGGAAGGAAGGAGGGAAGGAGGACCCTAACCATAACTTCAGTAAAACCTCCTTCGCCCCGCCCTACTAGTAGTAGCCGGCAGGGTAAAACAAGCGCTCCTTCCCAAACCCCCTGCTGGTTTGCAGTGTTTTCATTGGCTTCCGAGCATCGGGGGCGGAGTTTTCCTCTGTTTTGCCCAGAGCTGGAGTGGGGAAAAACAAGCGCCGGCGACAATGCCGGTGAAAACGGGTAATATGGATGGGAGCGTAGTGGGAGGCAGGGGAGAGGGAGAGACTGAGACAGAGAGAGAGAGAGAGAGAGAGAGAGAGAGAGAGAGAGAGAGAGAGAGAGAGAGAGAGAGAGAGAGAGAGAGAGAGAGAGAGAGAGAGAGAGAGAGAGAGAGAAGAGAGAGAGAGAGAGAAGAGAGAGAGAGAGAGAGAGAAGAGAAGAGAGAGAGAGAGAGAGAGAGAGGAGAGAGAGAGAGAGAGAGAGAGAGAGAGAGAGAGAGAGAGAGAGGAGAGAGAGAGAAAGTATAAATGTTGAGGAGGAGCAGACCATACACAGTGTGCAATAGTAAAGTCTGTGACAAGACAAATGACAATACAATCTCCCTCTCTCTCTCGTCCCCTTGGTTAATGTAACGTCTCCCGATACATTTCATTCAGAGATATTTTGTCACACCCATCTACATGACTAAATGGCTCTTTCCTCCCTTATTCAGCACCCCCATCCCCACCTCCCCCTCAGTCCCATCCAACCCCAACCCCTTGCTCCCCCAAACCTGTAACTATTCATCTCTCTGGGGGGATGGAGGGGGAGAGAGGAGGGGGTGGGGGGGTTGCATTTGGGCATGGACGAAGGCCTGCATTTATCAGCGGAGACACTTTTAAGTAACAGATCTCGGGGCAAGGGCAGATTTATTACATCCTATTTAGAATGGCTGGGAGGTGGCTGGGGGAGGAGGGGGGCGGCTATACTCGACGACAGGGAGGGGAAGATTTTCTCTCCTTTTTCTCCCCGTTGTGCCTGACGACACACGTAATGACTCTGCTGCGTTGAAATGGTGAACTGCCTTTTTCTTCATGCAAAGCTAATAAGCACCATACAGAGTATAGCACATAGGGAGGACTATTGACGAATATGACTTTTTTTTTTACTAAGAGTATATACAAGCAATAAGTCTCATAATTTTAATTACCTTTATCTTTCTTTCTCTCTTTCTTTTTCTAAGAACGTTCCATTATTAGATCACTTCCTGATAATACCAAGTATCTCTGACAGCCATAGGAGCCACAGTGGCCCTTTAAAACCTCAGCCAGGCACTTCCTGACTGGCTATAACGTAATAGTCCCGGCGGGACTATTCCTCCAGCCAATGACAAAGCTTATTGGGATTTCTTTGGAGGCCTAGTGCAGCCCCTTAAGGCATCAAAAAGAGAATTTTTTGGGAGATTTTCTAAATGAAGGATGACTTAATGAAAACACATGCAAAAAACTGCAATATCTTTGAGTTTACATTGTTTATTGAGCAGGGCTTGACACTAATACTTGCCCGCTTCCCGGGGCAAGAAAAAAAAAATGGTGGGCAAGTGAAGACTGCTACCTTATAACCAAGTGTGCAACTTAGTGCACTATAGCACAACACAAGATAAATTTGTCTTGAGAGGCATTCATTACACTCTGCCTCTGCGTATTTCCCTGCTTTCTATGCTTTCTATGCTTCCCTGCTTTCCCTGCTATCTCTACCTATCTCTCTCCCAGGTCCATTTGGTTCCAAACTATTATTTTGCTGGGGTCAGGGACCACTGGGTCTGTAATCACTATGGGCTAATTAAGATGACAATTTTTAACTCTTGAGAGCGTAAAACATGAAACCAAATGGACCCGCAAGGGTCCATTTGGTTTCAATTTTACGTTCTCAAGAGTTACATCTGGTCAACCAACTTCCTCTCAGGGACCACTGGTGGTCCCCAGACTGCCTGTTGAAAACCCCTGGTTTAAAGCACCCAAGTAGAAGTAAACTTAAATGCAAATTTACAATATATTTTTGGTGGGCAAGTGACCATGACCTGAGGGCAAGTAGAACCGACTTGCACTTGCCCGATGGGCAGAATGTTGTCCCTAAAGATTGTTCAGTTCCCTTTTGTGCGGATGGAGGCGTAAAATGAAATAGAAAAAGTGATATACTGTATAATCTGTAGTCCTACGTATTACATACTCTTGAGCCCAAATGTAAGAGCCATTGTGACTTTAACTATGTTAATAAATTGGCTCACACAGGGGCGTGGTCATTGCCATGGTTGCCATGGTTACATGTGGTATTTAGCCTGTGCCTATTCAGGGACAGGTGTTGTTTATAGGCAAGAGGCACACTGTTTTAAACTGTGTTTGTAAGGATTGGTACTAGCCTCCATGTGTTATCTGGCCGTTTATTTTATTGCATTTAATTTATAGACTGAAGTACAGCGTTTGAGCATCAGTTCCTCTACACACGTCTGAACATCGTCCCTGCATGGCCGTCAACAACCACTTGGTGCCAAAGTATTGGACTTGGGCACTAGGCATGTCACGGTGTCAGAGTCCTATCACCGAAAAACCGAATGCTTTTGATACCGGTTTTACCGGTGAAACCGCCCCCCACGTCCCCCGTTCTCATAGTAACCCGTAACGGCCACATTCGTAGTTTTGATCCACGCGTTGCAGATGCAATCGGCTATATGCATCCTAACACGGAGCCTAAGAGAATAGACAAAGTTACGCCAACTCCATTTACTTCATGGGGCCAGTCCAATGGCGGCTCTTCTACATATAAATGCATTGGCAGCAACCTATTTTGAATTATCTCAAGCCCCTTAATTTTAGATCGTTACTTACTGTACAATACTTTAAAACAGTTGACTTGTTGCACATATGCCTAAACAGCTCTTATTTGCGCCGCCCTCGTTGAAAGCGATGCATTTGCAACTCCAGCTTGTTTCTATTCAGGCTTTATGAACAGCAGCTCGAGCGCTCAGTTTGTGACCCCTCAATGTCGTAAAATCTGACACTACAGGCTCTGAATACGAAGGCAGCAGACCGTGCACACAATACAAAGACAAAGGAGTCTTCAGCCCCTGCCCTGTGCCCATTTACTCATTATATAAGAGACTGGGTATGGCCATGGTCACCCATCCCCCCTCTAAAACTCTTTGCTCGTCCCTGCAACAGTTTCCGCTCCCGGTGCAACAGCGACAGGTCCTGGTCAGCTGGTTAGCTCTCCAAGCTAAAAACACAACACAACACAACACGCTGCGATGCTACTCACGTTGTTGTGCCTGTTGTCCATAAACAGCTTACAGATTTGGGAAGGTTTGATTACGTGGTCCTTGTATGCGTGTAGTTAGGCATGTGGAAGTATTCCTTGACACGAAAAAGTTTAGGAGCGAATCGAGCGATTATGCTGCTCCGTGTGCAGCTAACAGTCCCGGATATAACGTTTCCCACAATTGGGGGGGAGGGCAGCATTCCATCATGTTTCCATCATGTTTGGTGGGGCAG
Organism: Benthosema pterotum; assembly: GCA_039105355.1. Lineage (NCBI taxonomy): Eukaryota > Metazoa > Chordata > Actinopteri > Myctophiformes > Myctophidae > Benthosema > Benthosema pterotum. Next base: position 15,775,980 of record CM076982.1, on the reverse strand, counting down.
TCAGGCCATTTAGGGGGCATTACCCCCCCTCCATACACATGACTTTATCCGACCCTGGTGGAGAACTACTACTCGCAGCGCACATCAGGTTTGCAGCGATGGAGACAATTTTGTAGGCAACTCTGGCGCATATATTTTGTAGTATAAACATCGACAACAATATTACCATACTTACAATTACAATACTTAACATACCAAGAACGTACGATATTGAATGAATGACGCAAAAAAATAATAATAATAAATTAAAAAAAAAAAAGTTTTTTTTTTTTTTTTTTTTTTTTTTTTTTCGGTATATTCGGTGGGCAAGCAAAGTACCGGTTTGGCGCCCCCTACCGGTAATACCGGTAAAACCGGATATCGTGACATGCCTATTGGGCACTATAAAGTACCGTATTGTCCCGAATATAAGACAACCCTGGTTATAAGACGATCCCCATTTTTCAAGACTGTGTAAAAAGAACATTGAATGTCAAGTAATATAGTCCCCAAATGTAAGACTACTCCATTTTTTAGGATATTTCCATTGGGAAAAAGACTGTCTTATATTCAAGCCAATAGGGTAATAAGTAATGCAATATTATTACTTTACTGAAAGAGGTAATAAGTAATAAGTATTATATTAGCATATCAGTTAGTGATATTGCGCAATATTGCCATCAATATTATATATATATATATATATATATATATATAATCTATTATATAAATATAAATATTATAAAATATATATATATATATATATATATATATATATATATATATATATATATATATATATATTATATATATATATATATATCAATTTAGTTTTAATTAGTTTTAGTCAGTAACACTAACAAAATCGTCACTACCGTCGTCCGTCGGGGTTGAGAGCTCCGCTGTCTGAAACAAAGTGGAGCGATGAATTAAGACTCAGCAGGATGGAATGAACAACTGACGGTGCTGACCAGCTGGTGATGAATGACCTGCTGAGGCCTGGATATTAGGGAATGTGCATGCGCGTGCACGCACAAACGCACGCACAGTAACACAAGGATTGTGCATGCCTGTAGATGTGTGTGCAGCACCGTCAAAGGGGGATGAGTTGAGCTTTTATGTTCCAAATGCATGCGTATGAATACTTTATGATGGCGCTGACATGTGGCATGCTTTAGGGCTCTGGTTTGTGAATATGCACAATTGCACATGGTGTGCGGGTGTGTGCGGCGTGCGTGTGTGTGTGCGGCTTGTGTGGGTGTGTGTGTGTGCGTGCGTGGGTGTGTGTGTTCAGCTCTATGCCTGCCTATTTGTGGTTTCTCCCTGACACACCCCCCCCCCCCCCCCCCCCCCCCCCCCTGGAAAGTCAGCAAAAGGGGACCATCAGTCAAAGCGTGTGCGTGTGCGTGTGCGTGCGCGTGTGCGTGTGCGTGTGTGTGTGTGTGTGTGTGTGAGAACGCGTGTAAGGCAGTCTTATAACCATTGCCAACAAGTCCAACACGTTTACTGCCGAGTCAGCCTACCCTCTCCTCTTCCTTCTTGATATTTCATGAAGGCTACTGTAGATCTGATGTTCTCAAAATATTATTGTACTACATGAACCACATCTCTTTACTGTATGCGTATAGGTACGTCTGTAGTGCTCATAACTCCAGAACCGTTTGCCCTATACCAACTTCATAGCTGTACAGCCTTGAAGTCAGTAGGATACATACTGTAGTTGTCCAGAACCACCACAGAAGGCTCTGGTGAGGGCTCTGTCGGTGAATCTAATCAGCTTCAGGCCCCCTGCCTATGCACAGTGCAGGATATTTGCTCCCATTATGCTGCTCATGGGGAGGATTCTTGGTGCTTGTACGTTGTAGAAAGAAATAACCCCGATCTGATGCAGTATCGGGCTTTGAACGGCGAGGTTTTGCCCAATGTGAGAACATTCAGTGGCGACCAAACTATTTATTTATTTATTTTTGTATATATAGAGAGAGAACAAGAGACTATGAAACAGACAGCAGCATATATGCTGCTGTGCTGCTGAAGCAAATCTAACCCTGGTGAAATTCTCATTGAATTGACATAACAGCACATGAAAGCTGCCTGGCCCAGAGTCCCTTTGGTCAGGGACAGTTACTGTATATACCCCGTTATTTTTTATATACATTTAGAAACATACAGTTCGCGAAGCTCGATCTAACCACAAAATCATGCCTATAGGGCAGTGGTTTTCACCAAGTGGTCCGGGGACCACCAGTGGTCCTTGAGAGAGTCCCCAGCTAAATGATGGAAAGTTGGTTAACCAGATGTAACTCTTTGAGAGTTGTTTACATTCTAGAGTTAAAATATTCATCATGTCAATTAGCCCAAGACTACACAACTAGAAAATGTAGAAGATAATGGTCATTTTGATCTGTTTTGTTTCCAAAATCCAGCCTGAAATTGTGGACAAAATAAATCTTTAGTTTTGGGGTCTGTGAGGCTAAAATGTCATCAAATGGTGGTCCGTGGCTCAAATTCTGAATAAATAGTGGGCCCTGGTTTCAAAAAGGTTGAAAACCACTGCTACAGGGCACAGCCTTAGTGTGACCAGAGTTGAGACCAAACCCCAAGTAGCTCCATTTTAGCTCCATTTTACAGTCAGTAAAGGCCTGAAAGGTAACTTTTTCAAAGGTATTCATGTCATAAGAAATAGGCGTGAGATGATTCACTTGCCTCCCGATTTGATACGATATCGACTTATTTTCTCTTCTTAAATAGATTGCAATTTGATTCGTTATTGTGATTTATTGTGATTTTTTTTTCCAGAGTCACTTTGATTACATTACACTTGAAAATTGAAATAAACAATTCCAGACAATATGGAAAGTTCAATCATGATTAAAGTTCAATTATAAAACCAATTCTAAACAATATAGACCACGAAAGGAAGCAAGATAACTTAAGTGAAGCCAGTTAACATTAACATTAGTCAGATTTTTTTTTTTTGCGCCATCTCTTGTTTGCATATTTGGAATTGTAACAGCTGAAATCAATAATATATAAATATTCTGAAATTAAACAGTGGTGGTGGGCCACATGTGGGCCCCGGGCCATATGTGTCCCAGCACCACCCAGGTTGAGTCTTTGAGGAAATTCTCATTTTTGTTTTATCATGTCATGTGAAAGCAGAGAGTCATAGCTACAATTTGACATATTGGTTGTGCAATTTGACCCACCAGTTTTTGAGATATGGTTTATAGAGTAATGTCTTGCAGAGAAACAGGAATTTGAGAATTTGGCTTTTAAAGATGTAGTTCTTGGTCTGGGCATTGAGGGGGGCGCTGTTTCCTCTTCTTTGCTGAACAGTTGAACAGTTTGGGCATGGGAACACCTCCTCAATACTGGGGGGGCATTGTTGAGTCAAGGTGTTTGAATAGTAGCCTAATAATAGTAGCTAAAATGAATATAGTAATACATTACATTTCGCCTTTATACGGCTATTTTTACTTTAAAAGGATACTTATACATAGTAACCATTATACAAGTGTACATGGTGAAACACAACTCTATTGTCGTGAAGTTGTGTTTCACCATGCTAATGTTTTTTTCCCCCAGACCTCCATTTCTAGGAAAAAAGGTATATTGACAGTAACAGAAAATGGGTAGAATTCCCCTTTAACTAGTGTCCATTCATACAGTGGTTAATGCATATTAAATTAAGTATTTGCTTTTGTTGTATTGATCTAGTGGTTCACAATGTGTTAATGTCCCACTTTCAAGAAGATGACAATGGCCAGAGCCTATCCCAGATGTTCACAACAACAACAGCTTCTCTTGTTCCAAAATGTTTAAAACGTAATCTATTAAACAACATAACGTGGTTAATGTTCATAATGTACTGCACTTTGGTTCTTATTAAGTCTACAAATAACGCGACTCTTATTTTTATTATTTACCGCGGGTATGTTGTATAAACTTGTATTGAGAATGGGTCAACAAATAAAGACAAGTCCCGGACCGAAAGTAGGTCTATGCAGAAATGCATTGAACTCAGCAACGGTCCACCTAGATCTCTTTATTTTAGATCGTTTTGTAGTAATAATAAAAGATAAACATCCAAGACTTTAGTTGTTTGTCTTATTTGCGCCGCCCTCGTTGTATAGAACGTATTTCCAACTCCAACTTGACTCTCTTCTCTCTCCGTCTGTTCTCTGTTGTTGCCAAGTATTTGGAGAGAAGTAAGCCAATAACGCCAAAAAGTCCAATAATATTGTATAGTTGAAAAATACTACTAGGCATCCGGGTTTTTATAGTTAACTAAAACTAACGAAAAAAACGATAACTTTTTTCTTAAAGTAAAAACTAGTAGGAAAAAAAACAATTAAAACTAAAGTAGAATGAAAAAGCCATAACTATAATAACCCTGCTAGGCACATGTACTGTATGTCTATAATTAATAGTATGCTGTGCAGGAATGCCAACAGTAGCCTACTACAGTTTAATTGTTATGGACATTGAGTACATTGGCCAATTTGCAGGTACTTACTCCACGTTTTTTTTTAGATAACCATCCCCACAGTCCATTGTTTGTATGCATGAATGGAACAACAACAATAATTGTGATGCATTATCATTATAAATACTATGTATCTAGGGTGATTTTTTTGCCATTATTATACAATCACACATAGTAGTCACCAGAAACAGATGAGGATAATATCCAATAAAATGTTGGTTAACATGGACGGAAAACAAGCCAACAAGCCAACATGGCAACCCTTTGTCTGTTTCCTCTGAGAATAGTGACGTAGTTCGGCTCTAAAAAAACGCCACGAAGAAGAATCCAATGTTTTGATATTTTATACATGGATTTACTAACAGAACGTCGCTACTAATAGGTTATGTGGAATGCCACCTGGCTGTTATTTGAGCTCAAAATCACGCGAAGTCCGCGTTCTGTTGATGACGGCGGGCATCGCATATTTACAGAACTAGAGGCACTTATCAGATTACAACCGTTAGCATTTTAAGCTAATTAAGCTAACGGCCCGATCGCGGCCCGGAGGAATGAGGTAATAATGGTCAGAACTGTCATTACAGTTCACATTAATTCAATTATAACATGTTTACACTGCGTTTTAAGGTCTAACATTCACCTCATGTATGCTTTAGTATGAAACAACTAATAAAGTTGCTTCAGGTCATTTTTCACAGAAAATAAAAAATAAGAGAAAATCAAGTTTAGACCCCTCTACTGACAACTTCATTTCCCCGAGATGACTCAACGTGGGTGGGGTTTAGTCACATATAAGCCTCATCAGTAAGTAACTGGTGTTTTCATTAACCTTGTTGTGGTTTAATCATGACTGTACGGCCCTACACTGTTGACCGCGCCGCAGGGAGCATTGATATTGATTCATTTATTTATTTATGTATTTATTTACATATTTAGTTAGTTATTTATACCCCACCCACCACTAGGGGTGTGACGATTCACTTACCTCACGATACGATATTTAGGGTGCCAAATCGATTTATATTGCACTCTTAATTATGTCATCATTTGATTCGCTATATTGACATATTCCAATATTTTCCCACATATTATTTGCTTTTATCATAGTAGAGCCATGTAGCCATGATAACCGTCAGTCAGTCTTTCTGATGAACAATAAATGAATGAATGTATAATAAATGCATAATTATACATTTTGAACTTTGCGATACGATATTGATGTCATGGCATTAATCATGGTATATTGGTATATCGATTTTTTTTTTGCCCACCCTACCCACCACCACTACCACTACCACCACCACCGATTTTGGTCCTGGCCAATCGCAGCAAGACTTCATCTGGACGTGAACAATATGAAATCAGCTCCTAATTAGCCTCTAATTGTTTACCTGCTTTGGTATGAAGGAGCCGTGATTGAGGCGTGCGCGGTGGGAGAACAGAATTTGCTTAATTGCATGAAACGTGCTATAATCTAATCAAACAGTAGCAGGTGTGGAAAAGTAAGTGTGTGTGTGTGTGTGTGTGTGTGTGTGTGTGTGTGTGTGTGTGTGTGTGTGTGTGTGTGTGTGTGTGTGTGTGTGTGTGTGTGTGTGGTGTGTGTGTGTGTGTGTGCAGCGCGCGCGCGGAGAGAGGGGGGGGGGGGTAGTAAGGAATGTTTTTTTTTTTTTTTTTTGGTTACAAGAGCAAAAGGTGACCCCTGGACCCATGCACACATTACCAAACTCACTCACCTTGGTGGTCATCATTAGGGCATTATTCTCCAAAACAAAGGTGAAAGCAAACACTCTCTGTTCGGTGTACCATTGTATGGTACAAAACAGGAAAGCCATAGTCGTCTAAAAATGCATCTCTTCGGCATTCCATCTTACCCCCTCAGACTCAGACTTTGAAATTTACAATATGAGGCATTTAGCAGACGCTCTTCATCCAGAGCGACTTACATTAAGCATGAACGAAAGCCTTAAAACTTTGCCATCTTCCATCACTTACAGCACTTGTAGTACTACTTACTATAGCAGTGGTTTTCAACCTTTTTGACATCAGGGACCACCATTTGATTACATTTTTACCCCAAAGACGTAAAACTAAAGATTTTTTTGTCCACAATTCCTGGATTGATTTTGCAAACAAAACAGTGTAGACTTCTTAATTAACTGGTGCTGATTCAGATGATGAATATTTTAACTCTTGAGAGTGTAAAAATGAAACCAAATGGACCCACAAGGGCCCATTTGGTTTCATTTTTACATTCTCAAGAGTTACATCTGGTACATAAGCTTTCCATCATTTAGCCTGGGGACCACCTGGAACCCTCTCAAGGACCACTGGTGGTCCCGGGACCACCTGTTGAAAACCCCTGTACTATAGCCTCGAATTCTTAGCCTGCGGCTAAAGCTAGACCAGATCTGCAGATTGGTCTCAAATAGCTCAATTGTACAGTACACCCATTTCCTACTCCAGAAAATCGGGGTGGCCAATGACACAGTATGCAAACATATTTGAATACTGTGTCCACTCCTTATTGGCCACTCCAAATTTCTGGAGTAGGAAATGGGCATACAATTGAGCTATTCCAGACCAATCTGCTGACAGGCAATTTTTTGCCAGCAGATTGGTCAACATATAGATGTTTTGCTTTCTTTTTAAATAGATCATGGTAGTACAACCTAGTAGTAAGGTTGGAAAGGTTTTTTTTTTCAAGTAGAAATAAGTCCGGGCCTTGGAGGGTAAATCTTCTACATTCTCTAGTTGCGTAGACTTGGACTAATTCAGATGATGAATATTTGCAGCCAAATGGCCCTTGCTGGTCCGTTTGGTTTTGTGTTTACACTCTCAAGAGTTACATCTGGTTAACCAACTTGCCATCATTTAGCTGTAACTCTCTCAAGGACCACTGGTGGTCCCGGACCACTGGTTGAACTTTTGGTTCAGCCATAAACTGTGGGCCACACCCCCCTGACGTACACTCTTGAGACAGCTGAACCACAGCTAAACCAAAAGTAAAAGTGAGTTTCAAGAACACTGTAGACGTGGTGGAAAGATGAGATAATATAATATAATATGATATAATATAATATAATATGATATGATATGATATGATATATGATATGATATGATATGATATGATATGATATGATATGATATGATATGATATGATATATATGTAATTATATGACTGTATTGAAATATAGTTTTTAATTGTCAAGAAATCGATGCACAGCAGCGCTTGACACTAACACTTGCCCGCTTGCCCGGGGCAAGTAAAAAAAATGGTGGGGCAAGTGAAGACTGCTACCTGGTTGCCCAATCGGGCAAGTGTGCAACTTAGTGCACTATAACACAACACAAGATAAATTTGTCTTGAAGGTGGTCATTGCGACCTGGGCTAATTAAGATGATGATTTTTAACTCTTGAGAGTGTAAAAATGAAACCAAATGGACCCGCAAGGGTCCATTTGGTTTCATTTTTACGTTCTCAAGAGTTACATCTGGTTAACCAACTTAGCTGGGGACCACCTGGAACCCTCTCAGGGACCACTGGTGGTCCCCGACCTCTTGTTGAAAACCCCTGGTTTAAAGCACCCAAGTAGGAAGTAAACTTAAATGCAAAATTTACAATATATTTTTTGGGGGGGCAAGTGACCATGACCTGAGGGCAAGTAGAACCTGACTTGCACTTGCCCGATGGGCAAGTGCCTCAGAGACCTAAGTGTCAACCCCTGTACAGTATATAGTTATTTAGAAAACATCGTATTGGCCGGCTTTGTATCATATCAATAAACACAATAATAGAGGTTTTCTGTCTTTAAGGTTACGTTTGGTTGTGCATTGGTTTTGTGCTCCAACGTGAAGTATCTGATCTATAAGCAGTGGCACACATTGTGTGTAGTGAGCTTGTAGATACAGTATGCCATTTTTCTGTGTGTGACACCAGCGCAAAACAAGTACAACTCAGGCTTTGGAGTGAATTAAGGGTTCAGAATGAATCATCATGTATTTCATGAATACACGAACATTGACTGTTGTTGTTGCAAATTCCTTTTATGTTTCCCTTTATTCTCTGCTCCTGTTTCTTGGACTGCCTGTTTTATTTATAATATTGTTAGGCTGTGTTAGATTGTACCAGAGTTGTATTTTGTACCACTTTGAAAAATATATAAACATTTGAATTACAAAATGTTTTTGATGCATGCGTGTGTGTGTGTGTGTGCGAGGGTAAGGTGCATAGGATTAGTATTCAGTGCATGTGTTCCAGGCTGAAAAGTCTCAGTGTACTGCTAGGATTACAGAGCTGTGGGCGCCTGATAACACACACACACACACACACACACACACACACACACACACACACACACACACACACACACACACACACACACACACACACACACACACACACACACACACACACACAGAGTATGACTGCATTGTTTGTGTGTACGTGTGCGATAGACAGTAGTATGCGTGCGTGAGTATGTGAAATACTGTAGCTTTTTAGGGTACAGATTGTGTTATTTTGCTTCATCAGTTACTGTAAGAATGAACCACTGCATTACTCCTTGTGTGTTATGTGTGTGCATGTGTGTGCGTGTTGTGTGTATACTGTATGTGTATACGCATCTGTCTTTGGTGGCCGAATATTCGGCGCAACCCTAAAAAAAAGTCATGTTGCTAATGGCCAAGCCTATTTGCCAACCACACAAACACAGCCAACTAGCGCTACTAGCATGTGAACAAAAGCAGTAAAATATGTTGGATGATGATGTTTTATAGAACCCAACGCTTCTTTAAAGAAACTATCTATCATCGGTCGGTTTAATGGACAGATGGATACGTCTGTGATTCACCGCAGCCATGTTTGTTGTTTGACACTGTAACTGTTTGCACTGTTGAGTAACGGGGCTGCTGGCCAATCAGCTGCGTCTGTTTGGATTTCGTTGTTAGTCCAACCCCCAACTTCGACTCCCATTGGTTAAACACCAACGTACAGCTCACAAAACTTTTGTGGAAGAAATTACGTACGACATTGCTACATTATTAAATGCACGTTCAGCGACCACATGCAACATCTTCACGGACCACCAGTGGTCCGCAGACTGCCTATTGAAAACCCCTGCTCTATAATGAAGATTTCTGCCCGGCAGCTAGAATATTTAGATGTTGCGCTAATGTCGCTGTAATA
>CM076982.1:15731327-15763827 GCA_039105355.1 Benthosema pterotum | reverse complement strand
GACGCATTTTTTTTTCTCCTGCATTATTATTGTTTACACTGGTGCATGCGATCGAAACTAATGCACACAGAACACTGGGATAGATCCCCCATAATGGGAAAACTTTAACTGTGCCATCCAATATACCTGTTAGAGTTACAGGAGGTGACTCTCAAGACTGTGACAACCTCGGCAGGATAAAACCTACAGGGAATTATTGCTCGATTTTTACCACAGGGAATAGGGGTGGGTCAATTCACTTACCTCAGGATACAATACAATATTGATATTCAGAGTTCTGAATCTGAATTTATATTGTGATTCTTAGTTATGCTGCGATTCCATTTGATATATCGATGTATTGCATTTTTCCCCACAAATGACTTTGCTTTTATTATACTATACTAAAACATTTTAGTATATACTATACTAAAACATTTTCAAGATTTTTTATAAACCCTCAGACTTGATGATGTCATCAAGTTGTGTTTCACCCCAAGTTCAATCAACTAGAACATTTTAAAGCAACTTTCAACAATATAGATAACAAAAAGTTCAATCATACACATGAATGCATATTGGCATACAATTTCTTTGCCCAGCCCTAGGAATTATTGCTCAATTTTTACCATAGGGAATCGATCAACCAATCTCCATATAAGGGCATTAAGATGGGCGAACTTCATTGTAGCCACGAGAGGTTTAAATAATTACACCATTGTTTGGCCAAACAAATCATTTCCAGTAGAAAGAAGACAAAAAGATCAGGATACAACTTTTTTTTTTCCTGGTGTTTGTCTTCTTTGTAAAATTTCTTTATGTCATGGACTGTTCTGAATCCTCAGCTCCCTGAAACTTCCAAACCTTTTTATTTATTTTTTGGCCACATAGGAAGTGGAAAATTAAAAATGAAATAAAAATAGACACTGAAGGAATAGAGTCTTTCATCCTGGAGTCCAGACCCCCCCCTCTCTCTCGCTTACCGAATTATCGATCTCGACACGTCGACCTTGTGTTATTTGTTAATTAGCGATCGTTCAGCGCTCAGCCAGAGCCATTAACAACGCTGGCAACAGGCCTCGTCCTTGCCCCAATCCTTGGATCACGGAGTAAGTGCACAAAGCAAACAGAACGGAACAATACGGTCTAAAATGGAATGTTGAAGATGTGTCGCATTCACTGATTGTGGTGTTTGTGTGTTTGTGTGTGTGTGTGTGCGTGTGCGTGTGCGTGTGCGTGTGTGTGTGTGTGTGTGTGTGTGTGTTTACAAGCGTTGCTGTATCGTGACAGACGACGTGAATTTGTGGGTGTAACTTCTTTGCTGCACCTCAACTATTTATGTCCTTGTATGCACTTGTCCTTTGTCTGTGGACATAAATAAATTGCTAAAACGTGTGCGCATGTGCACACGCATGCCTGCCGGCGTGTGCGCGACGCGCATGTGTCAGAAGCAGAGATAATTTGATCTCGCACAGAAAGGGCATTGCTGCTATGATTGTCATTTAAGCTCAGCATTGAATAAACAAAAAAAAGCCGGGCTGTTATGCCCAAGGCCACTGCTACCCAAACAGGCTTTTTATTAACAGCCCCGGCATGCACAGCATCAGGCTGCCTGGCAGTTTGAAAGAAAAGCAAAGGCACACGTTGTTGATGATCATGTCAGGGCCAGAACCCTCGTATCTCCATGCATCATTTATGTTGTTAACATTTCCAGTGCGCCAGGATGTTTTTAAAAAATAAAGGCAAATAGGCATGCCCACAAGAAGATGAGGATGATTTTACTATGAAAAGCCCCCACCTCCCATCCATTACCACCTCTACAAAGGGAGGTATATACAGTAAATCCTCAGCTGCTACCTGCCACTGTCACATCTGAACTCTGTCTCTAGTCTAGAAGTGTTTATATTCCCCAACAAGATGTTCTGTTACGTGTGAAATGAAGACAGAACATCGCCAATTGATCAAAACCGTGGACTTCAGGGAAAGAGACAGTTTATTGGAGCCATAAACAAAGAAGTGAACTGCAATTCGCATGCACACAACAGGTCTAGGACCGGGAAAGTGTGTGTGTTTTTTTTACTAAGCGTAGGAAGTACTGGCCTGGGGGCCTTGGGGCAGGTTAGGGTTAGGTTTCTGGTTTAGGACAATTTAGGAGTGAAGATACAGCGTAATTTATTTGCAACTGCGGCATACATCATGACGGGTGGCCAAATGGTCGCGACGGGTGACCGCTATGAATTAGTTTTACAAAACAATATTTCTGATTTTATGGCCTACGGTTCAAGAAAACATAACATTGGGTGTAATAGCACCACCATGAGGCCGACCGATATAATTATAAGTCAATTAATTTTAGTAATTATTATGATCCTGTCCTCCAAGATTCAACCTTTGCCCATTATGGTCTCAGAGAAACAAATGGTTGAATGTGAGTTTTTGCATTGTCCCATTCAAGTGAATGTGGAAATTTAATCCACTAATGAATTAATATCAAATAAACTATACAACATTTGTTTGTTGATATCAATCAACAAGCACACCATTTCCAATATAGCCGGTAAATTTGACATACAGTATGGCTCAAGTGTGTGCGCCAAAAACTGGGGAGGGATCGGGAAAAAATCTATACTATAGGAGAAAAAATAAAACTGGGAACAATAGTTGGTTGCAACCACACTAATTACATCTAGGATAGTTTGCACATGCTTATAGGAGTAGTTTGCACATGCCTATGAGTTCGATAGCCTGGCTAAAGCCAGACAAAATCAGCTGCTGGCAAAAAATTGATCTGTATGTTTGACTGTTTTGTTTCTCAAATCCAGCCTGGAATTGTGGACAAGAGCAAAAGAAATCTTTAGTTTTGGCGTTTGTGGGGCTAAAATATCATCAAATGATGGTCTGCGGCTCAAATTCAGAATAAATAGTGGGCCCTGGTATAAAGAAAGGTTGAAAACCACTGTGTTAACCACCCAAATTGCATTAGTTGCTCGCCCACAACCCCCACACTTTCTCCTCCCAATGCTAATCTGGTGATATACATTGATACAAGCAGTGAAGTTGAGTCCAGTCGTATATACACACGATCAGGGGCGGATCTAGGCATGGGCATGGGGGGGCAATGCCCCCCTAAATACCCAGTCTGCCCCCCAAACACGATGCCATGCAAAACAACCCAAGATATTTCAAATTAAAGTGCTTATATTTAAAATGATGTGAAACACTACTACTGCTACTAACTAACTACGGCTGTGTCACCACTAAACCAACAGCATTTCATCATTGAAAACATAAAACTCTCTGAGTCAGACCTTTAGCTTTATGCATGCTGCATGTCTGTTGCAACTTCAACAACAACTGATGTTATTATTGATGCTTTACTTGACTAATAAAAGTCCTGTAATCGAAAATGGTATGGGTGCGACTTCATCGCCCGTGGCGCGAAGCAACACGGGCGATGTCCGCCCCTGCATACGATGAGCATGCAGGCGCTAACAGCCAGCGGTACGTCCAGTAGGTTGCAGGGCCATGGTGGTGGTGGTGGCGAGGTCCGCTGTGCTACGCTGTGGGTCCCCCGTAATCACACGGAGTGGCTCCGTGGAGTCGAGGCATTCATCATTATAAGCAGCCACCATGACAGGAAAATCAAAGGCTTGGCCTCTGCACTGTGGCGGCTGCACTCGCCGCCTTGCTGGACCTCCCAGGAACCCCCCCCCACCAGTGGTGCCAAATCCAAAATGCACTAGTGGCACTTCCAGAATGCACTAGAATGCGCTAGATCAGGGGTTTTCAACAGGTGGTCCGGGGACCACCAGTGGTCCTTGAGATGGTGCCGGGTGGTCCCCAGGCTAAATGATGGAAAATTGGGTAACCACATGTAACTCTTGAGAATGTAAAAATGAAACCAAATGGACCCTTGCGGGTCCATTTGGTTTCATTTTTACACCCTCAAGAGTTAAAATATCCATCATCTAAATTAGCAACCACTTAATTAAGAAGTATACATTGTTTTGTTTGCAAGATTGTGCCTGGAATAATGGAATTGTGGACAAAACCAAAAGAATTCTTTAGTTTTAGGTCTTTGGGGTGAAAATGTCATCAAATGGTGGTCCGTGGCTCAAATCCTGAATAAATGGTGGTCCCTGGGATGAAAAAGGTTGAAAACCCCTGCGCTAGATGTTTGCGTTAGATGCTTGCCTGGCCAGCAATATCTATACCAGGGGTGGGCAATTATTTTTCCCAAGGGGCCAAATGAGATACATAAAAATATTGTGTAGGGCCAAGACTAAATGCTGAACTAAAGTCTGCGTAGTATTCATTTAATTTCGAGATGAAAGTAAGAGTAAGACCAACCTTTTTGATACCACCACCCTCCATTTATTCAGTATTTGAGCCACGGAGGACCACCATTTGATGACATTTTAGCCCCACAGACCCCAAAACTCAAGATTTCTTTTGTTTTTGTACCAGGCTGAATTTGGGAAAACAATTTGGGAAACAAAACATAGATCAAAAATGACCATTCTTTTACATTATCTGATTATTATCTGTGTAGATTTTAGGTAATTCAGATTTGAGTTAATGGTCATTTTGATCTGTATAGATCAAAATGACCATTAACTCAAAGAGTGCATTTGCAGTAGATCTACGTCTCTCTCTTACCATTATCAAATAATAGTTATGACCAGTGCTGTTGAAGTTGAACTACGTCACTCTACGTCGTTCTGCGTCGCTCGTTTTATATGACCTCAATGCTCCCGGCAGCGAGCAGCGATCGCCTCCTCTGCCAGCTGAGGGACCAAAATAAGAGACGGACCGGAACTAAGATCCTGTGTGCGCCAATCCAATTTGTCCGACCAGGTCTGGAAAAAGGGTAAATATATAGGACTAATGCACCAAGTTGGCAACACTGCCTCCCCCCTCTGAATCTACGAGAGAGAGAGAGAAGGGGGGTGATGTGCTGCATGGCCGTGCGTGATGCAGGAGGAGTTGGTGCATGGGGGAGCATCATTCATCTTTGTCCGGCCAACAGATTGCGGTGCACATGTACCGTTTACTGAACCATTACTGTACCATGATGTGTATTACCGACTACGCTGAGGCTGACCACACACGCATGCACACTCAGCCACCTACGCGCAGTAGTACAGTACCAGCGAGTCAATGAGACGCTCAATGAAATCCTGCCCAACTAACCCTCCACGCAGAAGGGGGACGAGGACCACTATACGTCCCATTCCATTAGGTCTTATAATGTGTGGTTCTGCACTGACCTTACATATGTTGATCCTTCCCCCATCCATCCTTCCACCTCGATGCTTCCCCCTTTGGCTGATACATTTGTGCATTCATACTCTAGATCAGTGGTTTTCAACCTTTTTCATACAAGGACCCATTATTTATTCTCTCAGACCCTAAGAAACTAAGGATTTTCAAGTTTTTGTTCACAATTTAGGTGAGATAAACTGGCAAAACATTGGTCAAAATAACAATTTGTCTACATTTTCTTATTGTGTAGATTCTAGAAAATTAAGTAATTCAGATGTTTGAATATAACTTAACTCTTGAGAGGGTAAAATGATACCAAATGGACCAAAACTAGAGTTCTCAACAAGCCTCGCTGACTTGCTCGACCAGGGCTATACCGATCAGCACATCAGGAGCAATCTGGGGGTTCAGTGTCTTGCCCAAGGACACTTTGACACGTAGGCAGGAGTATCTGGGATTTGAACCACCGACCCACGGGTCATTGGACGACCTGCTCTAGAGAGAGAGCCATATTTTGGCAAGCAAGGATAGAGCAACTGTTTTCTCGATGGTGTAGTGCCATGGTGTAACTTAGTGTTTTTCAACATTTTTTGATACCAGGGCCCACTATTTATTCAGAATATGAGCCATGGACCGACATTTGATGTCAATTTAGCCCCCAGACCCCAGAACTAAAGATTTATTTTCTTTTTGTCCACAATTCCAGACTGGATCTGGGAAAACAAAACAGTCAAACAGAAATGACCAAAATGGTCAAAATGACCATTAATCTTCTACAGTACATTCTCTAGTTGTGAAGACTGAGGACCACCTGGAACTCTCTAAGGACCACTGATGGTCCCTGGACCACTGGTTGAAAACCACTGTTTAACTGCGTGTCTCGGAGACGACCTGATTCATTTTGCTTAATTTTTGTCACTTTATTGATTCATGTAATTTGTCTCTTTTCACTTTTACACAATATTTAACACAAACACTTTTCTTTTACCGAAATCAAATGATGGCATATGTATGCAGTCAATTATTCCACCAAAGTAAACAGCATAGTCATCTGTCTTTTGAACCAGGGGCGGACTTCCCAATGGGGGTTCCATCGCCCATGTTGCTTCGTGCCACGGGTGATGAAGCCGCACCCATACGATTTCCAGTTACAGGACTTATATTATGCAATATGCAAGTAAAGCATCAATAATAACAGTTGTCGAAGTTGCAACAACTACAACTTGGACAAGCATGCATAAAGCTAAAGGTCTGACTCAGAGAGTTTTCTGTTTTCAATGAAGAAATGGTTGGTTTAGTGGCAGGAGCAGTATAGTGTTTCAAATCATTTCAAATAATACCGTAAGCACATTCATTTGAAATATCTTTGAAAATTTGGGTTTGTGTGCATGCCATCATGTTTGGTGGGGCAGTCTGGGCATTTAGGGGGGCATTTCCCCCTCATGCCCATGTCTATATCCGCCCTGTTTTGAACACTTACAGAGTTAAAAGAAACATTGATTTGACAACATAAATTGGGGCTCTCCGAGATAGAACGTTGATTAAATGGGGTCCGTAGCCTGGTGTATATCAAACTGTCCTTGAAATTGAAAATCTCCTCTGATTCTGTATTTCAGATCCTTTGAAGTGCAGGTCCGTGGGTTAATTAGTGTCATGTTGGGGTCCTTGACATGAAAAACGTCCTATCCTGGATAGCCAGGATAGGATAAAAACCCATTGTTTTGAAAATGCTGAATATCATCATAATGCGTGCACAACATGCGTGCGTAACAGTTTCTTCATGCTGCGTGCGTGCGTCGTGTGTGTGCATGCATGCACACGTGCGTGCGTGCGTGCGTGCGTGCGTGCGTGCGTGTGTGTGTGTGTGTGTGTGAGAGAGAGAGTGAGATAAATGAAAAGAATATTGTCTGTCAGCTGCAGCATTAGCTGTTTTCAGCAGGCGAGAGCTGAGCCCCAAAACCTCCTGTAATCACTCGTTTACTGACACGCGCATGCACAGCACACACACACACACACACACACACACACACACACACACCACAAACACACAACACACACACACACAACACACACTGTGGCTCACCATCCTTGTAACATGTAGAAGCAGAAAATGATCATCAAAAGGATCTTTTGTGCTGTCTTATGTGTATGCTTTATTGGTAAATGGTGCACTTATATAGTGCCTTTATCCAAGGCGCTTTACATATAGATATTAGATCCCATGTTACCCATTCGCACACCGATGGCGGCAGAAAACCATGCAAGGTACTGACCAGCACATCTGGAGCATTTAGGGGTTAATTTGTCTTGCTCAGGGACACGTCGACACTAACTCTTGGAGGAACCCGGGTTCGAACCGGCAACCTTGCGGTTACCATCTATCCCTGATCCACTGCCGCATATTGTGTGCTGTTATTATGTCTGATGACTGATATAACTGAAAAAAAAAAAAAAATAATAATAAAAAAAAATTGAAAAAAAAAATCACATTGAACAACATTCCATTCCGTTTGTAATTTGCACCTTAACATACTGTATGATAGCAGGTTATACATTCGAGAGGCTCCATTGCCCTCCCTGTTACCTCTGTGATTCTTATTTTGTTAAGAATCAATTTAGCCGTTCTCTCTTTTTTTTTCTCCTCAAATTGCCCGGCAACTATCATTCAGAAGTACATACTTTCTCAAGCATCAAGTCTGAGAAAGACCACCTGGGTGCTTTCAGTGTACTTGTGCCTGCATAACTAAATGTTTATACCGGCATATAGAGGCGAAACATAAACCCGTTGGCACATACATACACTACACTGAACCAAGGCCAGGCTATCCTTGGATACATACAAAGACATTTCTCATAAAGAAATTGACTTGATGTGGGACTAGTCATGGCCAAGGTCTCAGCAGCTTCAATTCAGAGTCTCAGTGTAGTCAATAGAAGCAACAGAGAATGTGATGCTATTATTCGCAGTTCCAATATAGCCAAGGAAATGCTCTGAAAACCTTCCTGGAGCTATTCTCCTTCTGAATAGGCCGACCGTCTGTGAAAGGTTTTCTGATTGCGCGTTATGGGTAATTAGAAGTGGATGGGGGGAGGGGATTGTCAGAATTTTATGCGTTTTCCTTTGTTTCCTCATTGTATACCTTCGAAGCTAGGGCTATTCATTCACAGTAGGTCCAACGACTAATCGATTAATTGTAATCAAACAATAAATATAAGTTGTCAACTATTTATAGTCATCGATTAATCGGTTTGTAAACTAATCACTGAAGTTTTCACCCGTTTTCCCATTTAACCATAGTTTTTTCAGTGTTAGTGTAACACATTACACCCATTTCAACATTTACTGTCATTAAAATACAGTAATATACCTTAACGAAGTGTGTGCTCTTGATAAAAAAAAAATTATCCCATTCTGTGTTTTGTGAAAGTTGTGCTTCACATGGTGAAACACAACTTGATGACATCATCAAGCTGTGTTTCTCCATGCTAATATCTTTCTTTTAGGACCTTTTTGTGTGAGGTTTGGAGCTACTAAAATATTAGTATTAGAATAAAGACAACCTGCAGCAATGCAAACTGTTGGAAGAGACGGGGACCTCTCAGGGTGAAATGTAGAAAACGGGCGTCTATGACAAA
Organism: Benthosema pterotum; assembly: GCA_039105355.1. Lineage (NCBI taxonomy): Eukaryota > Metazoa > Chordata > Actinopteri > Myctophiformes > Myctophidae > Benthosema > Benthosema pterotum. Next base: position 15,754,947 of record CM076982.1, on the reverse strand, counting down.
GATGATGTCCAATATGATGTCACAGCGATCAAGGTAGAAGATTCCAAATGTGTTTTTGATGTGTAATTCTCCTTTAAGGCCTGTTTTAAAGATGCCAGGGATCTGCACTTTTTCAGGGAGGGAGCCAGGGCATTCTACACTCGAGTGGCAGTGCTGTATTTCGCTTACTCCTTCTTGTGTTGTGGCTGTGGGGGAGTTGCAATCTTTTGTAATACTAGTTCCCCTAGCTATACAGTGTTGACGGTACTACAGCAGTGGTGGTATTGACAGCAGTAGTGCGGTCGTAGATGTTATATCCTCTAGTGTCCTGAACGCGTTTTGGTGTTTTATCTGTTGAAAAATAGCAGATCACAAGCTCATGTCGCGCCACCGAGTGGCGCGACATGAGCTTGTTGTTCTGCTATTTTTGAAAAAATGTGAAAAGTGCTGCAAATCTCTGAATACATAATTTTGGAAGCAAACAATTAATCTCAATTTCGCTTCTGGGGAACCCCCGAGAACAACATGTTTCAGATGGCGGTCCTGCAGCCAATATGGATAATTCTGGTGGTCCTTGGCTAAAATATGTTAGCATCACTGACACAGGAACACAGATTTTTCAGAAAAACTAGAATCTAGTGTCAGAAACTATAGAATCTAGTGTCAAAAACTCAATTCTAGCATCAGAAAGTAGATTCTAGTGTCAAAAAGGAGATCCTAGCATCAGAAACTATATCATTTAGTGTCAATAACTAGACTCTAGTGTCGAAATTACTGGTAGTGAATGAAACTCGAATCGAGGTCAGGACTCAATGGGATATGTGGAGATATTTGACAGCACTACAGTGGTGGTATTGGAGATATTTGACAGTACTACAAGGCTGTATCGGAGATATTTCGGATGCAGCGGCGGCGCGCTCATACAGAGCAGCCACATCATCCTCTGACAGGGAGATGCAAACAAGCCTGCATGACTCCTCCTTATTGGAATTCACAGATTTTGAGATGTGAAGGAAAGAAGTGTATAGTGTGCCTTGCTGCTGTGTAAGTGCATATACAGCAGGGGCGGATCTAAGCATGGCGGGGCTAGCCCCCCCTAAATGCCCAGTCTGCCCCACCAAACATGATGGCATGCAAAATAACCCAAGATATTTCAAATTAAAGTGCTTATATTTAAAAATGATTTGAAACCCTACTACTAGTACTGCTACTAACTAACTAACATTTGTGTCGCCATTAAACCCAACAGCATTTCATCATTGAAAACAGAAAACTCAGACCTTTAGCTTTATGCATGCTGCGTGTCTGTTGCAACTTCAACAACAACTGATTATTATTGATGCTTATAGTTGCCTAATAAAAGTCCTGTAACCGAAAATGGTGTGGGTGCGATGAAGTCATCCCCATGCCATTCACTCCTGCCCCCCAAATAGGGAAATGTTACATCCGCCCCTGATATACAGTTATACTGTAGAGGCTGTGTGTGTGTGTGTGTGTGTGTGTGTGTGTGTTGTGTGTGTGTGTGTGTGTGTGTGTGTGTGTGTGTGTGTGTGTGTGTGTGTTGTGTGTGTGTGTGTGTGTGTGTGTGTGTGTGTGTGTGTGTGTGTGTGTGTGGTGTGTGTACACACTGTACTGATATAGGGTTGGGCGCAGTGGCTCAGGGGTAGGATGAGTATCTGATACAATGGCCAGATGGGAAAACAAACCCGAAGTGTCCTTTAGCAAGACTCTGAACCACTAATTGCTCCCGTTGTGCAGGTTTGTGCATGTGTGGATGAATGGATTCAGTAATACTAGTAATGCACCTGCATCTTTGTAAAGCAAAGCACCATTCACCATATAAAAAATAGTGCTGGGACTTCACTTGATTGGGTTATACTGATACAATACCGTTTAAAAAAAATAAGAATTAATAATAATAATTATGAGATCTTGCATTGAATTTCAGGCATACTGATCATACCCCTGCATGCAATGTCACATATTACCAGTGTTGGGCAGCAGTGTTGGGAATATTACTTTACCTTGTTAATATATCAGTTATTAATTATTACCTTAATTTTAAAGCAATATATTATATTACATTATTACTGTCTGAGCAAGTGTAATATATTACTATTACTATTACATATTGCTTTTCCTTTTTACAAAATTAATCATTAAGTATTTTAGTATCACTATTTATCAAATATTGCATAGGCCAGTGGCATACCTACAACAAAGCAAGCCCACTGGCTATCTGGTTAAATCCATATGAAATCAACGAAAAAACGTCCCTCCTGAAAACAGTCCTGGTGTAGACCTACCTCATCTTACTCAGCTATGGACAGTTAACACAGGAGTTAAATGTATTCCTTTAATTCATGGAAGCCAATAAATAATTTAAAGACAAATTATAGAAATAAGTAATTATTTAACTTCTGCAGTTGTCAAGATTTCACAAGAACAAATAGCAACGAGACAGATTGACAGAAGGTAATGTTGAAAGTAATGCAGGAATGCATAGAGAAAAGTATAAATCTATTCGAATTTTTTTTTCAGTAATATATTTTATTATTATGATTATATATTATGTAATATATTAAGTTACGTAGTGCACATGTACCAACACTGGTTTGGGCTGTAACTAATTAAATATGACATATTGCTGTAATATTACCTTTTCCAGCAAAAGTAAAGTAAAGATATTACTCTTCCAAAATGTGTAATAAGTAATATGTTACTCTGCCAAAACATGCCTCATTACTTATTACCTTTGAGCTTGTTATTGCAATGATACGAAAATAGAACAGACTTACAAGCTTCAGCAGATAACAGATGTACTGTAGTTTGTAGATCATAATCCACCACAATATTATGCACACAGAACCTACACTACAAGTTATCACATTTGTCGCAAGTTATCACTAAACAGATTGTGTTGTACATCTCTATTCCATTGCCAGGTGAGGGACTTGGGAAAGTAAATGTAACATTATTCTTTGATTCAAGTAATAATAAATGTAATATTGTAGCTTTGCCTAAGGTGTCATACGTGTAAGACATTACTCTCCTAAGTAAGTTTGCCCAACACTGCATATTGCATCCTATTTGGCTAATTTTGGTTTTTCAATGTTTGCAGCATTGGCTCATTTTGAACAAAAGCTTCCAATAATTAACCCAGCCTGCAATTTACACGAAGTTAAATCTTCCGACTTCCATCAAAGGAGAAGAAATGGCACCCTTTTCATATTATAGCGCCACCAGATCTCCACCAGGCCACAACCTGAACTCCTGATGGAGACCTCTGCCCAGAATGACACTTTTTGTAGGTTCAAAAATGTTTTGGAAAAATAGCAAAAGACAAAACAAAACAAAAAAAGCGAAGAATTTAGGGATATAAGGGGTTTAGCATGTGAGGAAGATGGAGCCCATGGACCACACAGGAGGGGTGGAGGTAACATTTCCGAAATTGGGGAGTGGGGGGGGGGGGGGTGGTATGGGGGGGGGCTTCATCTCGCCTGTGACGCTTTGCACGATGAAGCTGCACCCATATCAATTGTGGTTACAGGACATTTATTAGGCAATAAAGCATCAATAATAACATAAGCTGTTTTTGACGTTGCAACAGACGCGCAGCATGCATAAAGCTAAACTTCTGACTCAGAGTTTTCTGTTTTGAATGATGAAATAGTGTTGGTTTAGTGGTGCCCCACAATAGCAGTTAGTCGTAGCAGTAGTAGTGTTTCATATCATTTAAATATAAGCAGAGTTGTTCATGTTTGGTGGGCAGGACTGGGACTGGCATTTAGGGGGCATTGCCCGCCCATGCCCATGCCTAGATCCGCCCTGGCTGCAGCTGCCATTGTTTCCTAGTCAGACAAGGTCGGTCAGATAGAGAAAAAAAGAGCGTCATCCCAGAGTGGAGCTCTCACATAATGTGATGTTTCCACAAGTATCCGCGGCTCTCCTCCAATTACAGACCCCGGTGCACCGCGTCGAAAGCAGCAAAATGTGAACAATACGCCGTAGGTTGGGAAAGGTCACTTCCACTCGCATCCAGACCGCGAGATGTGACATCTCTCTTTTTTGTGAAGAATTCCACGGTTTCATGGCTGTGCGCCCGAAAGACGGCTTTTCAGAGGAAGAAACAAATTGATTAGTTCACAGACATGTTTTTTTTTTTCCTTTTTTGGCACGTCCTTGAGACGGATGAGGGACCATGTCAAGGCTCAATTATGGGATGGCAAAAAGCATTTTAAACAATAGAATAAATAAAGCCTGATGAGACCTAGATGGCCACCTCAAAAGTGAAGCTATTTCACTCTACAGATGACACTTTTTTTTTTCCACTTCCGAGCTCAGAGATTACAGTGGGTCACTGAGACCTGAGGGGAAGAAAATAGATGTCGCTCTTGAGGTGTGTGTGTGTGTTGTGTGTGTGTGTGTGTGTGTGTGTGTGTGTGTGTGTGTGTGTGTGTGTGTGTGTGTGTGTGTGTGTGTGTGTGTGTGTGTGTGTGTGTGTGTGTGTGTGTGTGTGTGTGTGTGTGTGTGTGTGTGTGTGTGTGTGTGTGTGTGCGCGTGTGCACACCATGCAGTATTGGTGTACTTTTGAGAGCCGTATGTCTTTGGGTCAGGATTAGATACGTGTTAATTGGTCCAGGCATCTAGGCTGGTAATGTAGCTTGGCAGTGTGTCACAGACAGGGTCCGGATTGACCATTGGCATACAGGGAGATCTCCCAGTGGACCATGACCCAGTAGGGGGGGTGGTATCACGGTATGATTAAAAGCAATGCTTTTCATTTTCAACCTTTGATACCAGTGCCAACTATTCATTCAGAATTTTGAGCCACGGACTACCATTTGAGGACATTTTAGCCCCACAGACCCCCAAAACTAAAGATTTATTTTGCTTTTTGCTCCACAATTCCAGGCTGGATTTGGGAAACAAACCAGTCAAACATACAGATGTAAAATGAGCATTAATCTTCTACATTTTCTAATTAGACTTGGGGACAATTTAAAGGTATATTTTAACTCTTGAGAGCGTAAACATGAAACCAAATGGACCCGCAAGGGTCCATTTGGTTTCATGTTTACTCTCACAGAGTTACATCTGGTAACCGACCAGGTAGAATAGGTCCAACACACACTGGTTGTGTTTGGGCTGGTCCAGGCCAAATCACGCTAAAAATGTCCGGGACGATTTTTTTTTCCGGCCCGAGTCCACCACTGGTTACAGGTTTGTGTCCTTACATCCCCCATAAACGTTTCTGCGTGCCCCTAGCCTTGACACCCAGCTTTCATTTAATTTCGTCCATGTTGTGCGAAAACGGAAAGCCTTCTAGTTGTGACATTGAAGGCAGAATGGTTTCAAGCTCATAGTGTGGCCGCAGACACGTGATGTCCATGTTGTGTGATGTCCATGTGATGTCCACATGTTTCCATGGAGGCGCTCAGGGCAGGCATTAGACCTTTATGATCTTGAATATGAATGCAACTGTAGCTCTCAACCATGCACCTTGACTATTATTGTATACTTTAGCTACTAGGAAAATAGCACAAGCTCATATTGCTTCTCAGAGTGCCGCTCTGTGAGCTTGTAGATCTGTTATGTGTTTTCACTTTTGTTAACGTGGCGAAAAAAAAAAAAAAAAAAAAAAAAAAAAAAAAAAAAAGAAAAAAAAAAAAAAAAACTTTTTTTTCACGACGTTTTAACTCCAGTCTTAATTGTTCCATGTGATCCTGTGGCTCTACACACACACCCCAACCAGTACAGGCAGGGGGCTGTCTCATGCTGCCTTCAATGCATGAGGAGTCAGGCCACCTTCTTTTCACACCTGCAGGAGGCAACTGGCTGGACGTAGCGTGTGGAGGGAACACGTTATATTCGACCAGTTCAGGCCTCCCAGGTGGCAGGGTTAGGTAGTATAGACACCAGGATTACTGCATGTATTTGTGAGGGTATTTTACCCAGTGGACATGGGAGAACACGCACACTCCTCGAAGAAAGGCCCTTTTAGAGGCCGCCAGCCCCCACAAGCACCCCAGCGGAAATCTGCTCAGTTGGTAGTTTGAAAGTAATCTGAAAGGAAATGGGGAGAGCCATTGGCGTCTCCGCCACCAAATACCACTAATGCAACCGGCAGCCAGTGGTATTTGCAAAAGGGGGTGGGGGTCTTCTTATAACCAGGGGTGTAGTGGAGGGGGGGCGGCGGGGGACGGGCGTCCCCCCACTTCTCACATCTAAAATATTTTTGGGTCTGAAAAAAATCATTAGCATGGTGAAATACATCTTGATGACATCATCAAGATGTGTTTCACCATGTTAATGAGTTTCCTTTTTTCTGAGAGTGTACAAGTGTACACATTTGTACACACAAAAATGGGGGGGGATTTTCCCTTTCTTTTCTCCCCTTTTCTCAAATAGGGGGGGTTCCCCTTTCTCCCCTTTCTCAAATGGGGGGGATTCCCCTTTCTTCTCCTCTCTCTCAAATGGGGGGGATTCCCCTTTCAGAGGCGTCCCCCCCACTTCTAAAAGTACCACTACAACACTGCTTATAACCACAGGCCAGGGGTGTCAAACTCAATACAGAGTGGGACAAAATTTAAAAAACTGCAAGGAAGCTGCGGGGCTAGGTTCCAGGTGGTCTCCAGCTAAGTTGTTTAAAATAACAAGGTTTTTGTAACTCTTGAGAACGTACAAATGAAACCAAATGGACCCTTGCGGGTCCATTTGGTTTCATTTTTACGCTCTCAAAGTTAAAATATTCATCATGTGAATTAGTCCTATAATCTACACGACTAGAAGATTAATGGTCATGGACAGAATCAAAGGAAATCTTTATTTTGCGGGGGTCTGTGGGCTAAAAAATATCCTCAAATGGTGTGTCCGTGCTCAAATGCTGAATAAATGGTGGGGGGCCCTGGGATGAAAAACGTTGAAAACCACTGCTGTATATTACAGAGCAGACAGCAAAGTAACAGCAGAGCATTATGGATGTGTAGTATGAGCGGTGAATGCAGTGTTACAGCGGCGCCACCGGCTGTATAATACCGGTGGGCTGCTCTAATGTTAATTTGATGTTGCCTCAAGGGCCAAAGAAATTACACAGTGGGCCAAATTTGGCCTGCGGGCCAGAGTTTTGACACCTATGTTATAACCGGAGTTGTCTTATATTCAGGACAATACGACAGTAGGCAATGTTTATCTGTTTTTCATGAGCATACATTTTGCATCGACTAACGTGGTGTGGTGGTTATTTGTAGCTCTGTCTGAACATTTTATTAATGTATTGAAGATGTGTAGTTTTCCTCCCTTGCACAAAAGGAAGAAATATAATTAATAAAAACAAAACCAGGGTTAACATACTTTACTTTTTATTTTTTTCTTCACATAATGAGAAGGCCATATATTATATATTTGGCGACGTGACTTCCATATATAGAGCCCCCTTCCTTTTTACAATATTTGAAAGCATTGACATTTCAAAGTACAAATACCTCCTCTTTCTACTCATTCCTCTCCTACTCCACCGCCTCACACAAAGAAAATCAATATTTATAATTTTACAAGATCAGGATAAATCCATCGCTGAGCTGGCTTTATTAAAACAATAAAGATATCACACAGACAGGTATTTGCCGAGAGCACTGCTGGATTAAGAGACTCTCTCTCTCTTTCTCTTCTCTCTTTCTCTCTCTCTCCTCTCGATCTCTCTCTCTGCAGAAGAAATGTTTGCCTGTCATCCCTGGGACTATCAGTGTTGATTTCGACGGCAAATTTAGATTTTAGCTCCAGCCATAGTCTTTTGAATCACCGCTTCAAAAGAACTAAACACATTGAATTGATATATCACCCTGAAAGGATATGTGTGGATTGTCATCTCCCTAAAATCTAGCCGTATTCAGCACCTCAATATGAAAGGACCGTCTAAAAATAAGACTTATTACTGCCATCTGAATTGCTTCATGGGAGGCGAAATAAAAGGTGGTTAATGTCTTTTTCCACACCTTTTTTTTCCCACTGAAATGGCAGACGGCATCGACGCAGGATAGGACCTGCGATACGGTGTACGGGGTCACTAACCCTACGTTTTAACGGCAGGGCACGGGGGGCGATGATACAGCGACGTCGCCCGACATCCATTATTTCTCTATGGGAGCCGCCGATTCGGGCCACAGCAGCAGAACGGGCGACGTCGGGCAACGTTGCGGCGTCAGCCGGAAAGATAAAAAATGCTGAGCTTTTCTGCCAAATCGGCCGCCGATGCTTGTCCATCGCCCAACGTCGCCAGCCGTTAAAACGTAGGGTAAGTAATAACACCTTCAAAATTAATTTAATCATGATTAATCAGCATTTGAACTATGTTCAAAATGTGCCATGTTTTCTGTATAGGATTTGAACACTTAAAAAAAGGAAAAACAAAATCTTGGAAATCTACAAGCACCCAATGCTTGTAGATCCCTCAAGCTATTTTCTATGGCTCTGGTTATAGGGAGACACACAGTTATACCGGTATGTCTCCATGAAACTGTGCTTGATTGTTGTTGCTTTTTTCAATGAGAAAATGCTCAGTGTGTTGAATCAGTGTGCACATATAGCTAAGCGGAAACTTGATGCGATAGTTCAGTTGGTGATAGAAGCATGACATTTGGCACAGATGATCTTCATATGACCCTAAACAATAATCAACCTCGGGCCACGCAGAATTCCAAGATGGCGGCCCCCAAAATCCAAGATGTCTGCCCAGAAATGTGGTTTTTCCTTCATAACTTGAAATGCATTGATCTTACGCCCCATAGATGTATTGAACGTTAATACAAAGTTGGCCATTACGGACGATTTGGTACCAAGTATGTGTCTGTATCTCCTACGGTTCTTGAGATACAGCATATAGGTACTTTCACAGCTTGAGGAGAGCCAAATGAGGAGAGACATTTGTAACATTGATTTTTAAGTCAATCAAATGGTGATACAGGCATGAAAATTGGTACACACACTCTGCAAACCCCACTATTTCTAAAAGTACTGCATGCCCTGCAAAATTCCAAGATGGCAGCCTCCAAAATCCAAGATGTCTGTCCAAAAATGTGGTTTTTCCTTCATAACTCGAAATACGGAGATCTTAAGCCCCATAGATGTATTGAACGTTAATATAAAGTTGGGCATTACGGACATTTTGATACCAAATACATGTCTCTATGTACTACGGTTCTTGAGTTACAACATATCCGTATTCATGAGGCACCAAAAGTGTAACATTTTGGCACATTTCACTATTTAACTCAATGATCCCTTAATCACTTTCAGGAATCATTTTCAGAAATGGACCTACATGTATCTGCTATCATAAACCACTTCAAGTTTCTCAATTGATGAAACGGGTCAGGAGTTATTAAACCGATCGTAAAGGGCTGTTTCAGTGCTAAATTTGCTGCGTATAGTTAGCGAACATAAGCCACCCAGAAATGTCTGTCTGTGCATCTGCCCTTCAAAATAGGTGTATATGTGAAGCGGACGCACCAAGTGCAGCATGTGTCCTAGTATAATGGTATAATATGCTAATAGGCGTAATAGTGTAATTTATGCAATAGTGTAATAGGGCTAATAGTGTAATATATGCAATAGCGGTATACTGTAATAGGGTAATATATGTAATAGTGTCATAGTGTAACATGTGTAATAGTGCATTAGGGTAATATGTGTAATAGTGTAATAGGGCAATGTGTAATAGTGTCATAGTGTAACACGTGTAATAGTGTAATAGTGTCATAGTGTAACATGTGTAATAGTGTAATAGGGTAATATATGTAGTAGTGTCATAGTGTAACATGTGTAATAGTGTAATATGATAATATGTGTAATAGGCTAATATGTGTAATAGTGTCATAGTGTAATATGTGTAATAGTGTAATAGGATAATATGTGTAATAGTGTCATAGGGTAATATGTGTAATAGTGTCATAGTGTAACACGTGTAATAGTGTAATAGGGCACTATGCGTAATAGTGTCATGGTGTAACATGTGTAATAGTGTAATAGGGTAATATGTGTAATAGTGTCTTAATGTAACATGTGTAATAGTGTAATAGGGTAATATGTGTAATAGTGTAATATATGTGCATTAAGGTAAGAGTGTGGTATACAAAATAGCTGTATAGTGTAATTGCCCTATTACACTATTGCACATATATTATACTATTACACATATTAACCCATTACCCTATTACACATAATACACTATGACACTATTTCACATATTACCCTATTACCCTATTACACATGTTACACTATGACACTATTACACATATTATCCTATTACACCCTATTACACTATTACACATGTTGCACTATGACACTATTACACATGTTACACTATGACACTATTACACATGTTACCCTATGACACTATTACAAATATTACGCTATGACACTAGTACACATATTACCCTATTATACTATTACACATGTTACACCATGAAATTATTACACATGTTACATTATGACACTATTACACATGTTACCCTATTACACATGTTACACTATGACACTATTACAATATTACCCTATTACACATCTTACTCTATGACACTATTACACACATTACCCTATTACACTATTAAACATGTTACACTATGACACTATTACATGTATTACCATATTACAGTATACCTCTATTGCATATATTACACTATTAATCCTATTACACTATTGCATATATCACACTATTACGCCTATTAGCATACTATACCATTATACTAGACACATGCTACGCTTGCGTCCGCTTCACATATACCCTTATTGTGAAGGGCAGATGCACAGACAGACATTTCTGGGTGGCTTATGTTCGCTAACTATACGCAGCAAATGTAGCACTGAAACAGCCCTTTACGATTGGTTTAATAACTCCCTACCCGTTTCATCAATTGGGAAACTTAAAGTGGTTTATGATAGCAGATACATGTAGGTCCATTTCCTGAAAATGATTCCTGAAAGTGATTAAGGGATCTTTGAGTTAAATAGTGAAATGTGCCAAAATGTTACACTTTTGGTGCCTCATGAATACGGATATGTTGTAACTCAAGAACCGTAGTACATAGAGACATGTACTTGGTATCAAAATGTCCGTAATGCCCAACTTTATATTAACGTTCAATACATCTATGGGACTTAAGATCTTCGTATTTCGAGTTATGAAGGAAAAACCACATTTTTGGACAGACATCTTGGATTTTGGGGGCTGCCATCTTGGAATTTTGCAAGGCATGCAGTACTTTTAGAAATAGTGGGGTTTGCAGAGTGTGTGTACCAATTTTCATGTCTGTATGACCATTTGATTGACTTAAGAATCAATGTTACAAATGTCTTGCTCTCCTCAATCTGTGAAAGTACCTATATGCTGTATCTCAAGAACCGTAGGAGATACAGACACGTACTTGGTACCAAATCGTCCGTAATGGCCAACTTTGTATTAACGTTCAATACATCTATGGGGTGTAAAATCAATGCATTTCAAGTTATGAAGGAAAAAACACGTTTCTGGGCAGACATCTTGGATTTTGGGGCCGCCATCTTGCGGCCCAAGGTGGCCCGAGGTTGATTATTGTTTAGGGTCATATGAAGATCATCTGTGCCAAATTTCATGCTTCTATCACCAACTGAACTATCATGCATTGAAAACACCATTTTTCCGCCTAGCTAATACAACAGAACACCAAGTTGCAATGCAACATGTAGTGAGGTTGTGCATAATACCCAGTCAGTTTACCGTTTTTTCCGGACTATAAGGCGCACCTAAAAGCCTTTAATTTTCTCAAAAATCCACACTGCGCCAGTGCGCCCTATATATGGATCGTTTGACTGCAGTATGCTTCTATTCTATATTAACTGTAGCAACTTCCATTCTCTGCGCCTTACAATCCAATGCGCCTTATATATGAAAACAGTTCTAAAAGGTGCGCCTTATAATCCGGTGCGCCTTATAATCCGGTGCGTCTTATAGTGCGGAAAATACGGTACAGTAGTTCCATCTGTAGTCAGTTACGAACCGCCAGTTTGACATGCATAATATTGTTGATAAATAGCGGTATATGTGTGGCATCCCGAAGGAGTGAGTGCACTTTCTGGCAGTGGCATCAGCCACGGTTCGCACGCACGTGCACACATGCACACACACACATGCACAAACACACACGTGGGATCGTGGTTTAGCTTCCTGGGTTAAACAGTATCCAGGACCTTTCCTGTTTAGCCGCCACCCCAGGCCTGACCTGGTTCGCGGACGGACGGGGAGGCTATTTGGCCAAGTTAACCTTTCATTTCCGAAGCCACGGACACTCAAATATACCTCAAATATTGAAACAACGCGGCAGGGATGTCATCCCAGATTCGGATGAAATGATTGTGCTGTATTTTTTGGGGGGGACAATGTTTGCCCAGGCTGTGTGGGGAAATAGCAAGTGGTGACATGAATGGGATGGATGTGTGCCCCATCCACCACCACCCCACGCCTCATCCTCAAAAAACACAAAAAACAAAGGCCAGATGAGACTGAGGGGAGAGGGGTGCTAAGGAGCAGGGGCGGATGTAAAATTTCCCAATTGGGGGGGGGGTGAAAATGGTATGGGGGGGCTTTATTGCCCGTGGCGCGAAGCTTCACGGGCAATGAAGTCGCCCCCATACCATTTTTAGTTACAGGACTTGTTTTAGTCAAGCAAAGCATCAATAATAACATCAGTTGTTGTTGAAGTTGCAACAGACACGCAGCATGCATAAAGCTAAAGGTCTGACTCAGAGAGTTTTCTGTTTTCAATGATGACATGCTGTTTGTTTAGTGGTGCCACAGCTATACTTAGTTCGTAGCAGTAGTAGTGTTTCAAATCATCTTAAATATAAGCACTTTAATTTGAAATATCTTGGTTTGTTTTGCATGTTTGGTGGGGCAGACTCGTGGGCATTTAGAGGGGCATTTCCCCCCCATGCCCATGCCTAGATCCGCCCCTGCTAAGGAGGCATCAGTACAAGGAGCCAAGCAGCGATTAGAATGGGACTGCATGCTTTTTGGGTTCTGCCGTGGGCACAGACGTTTTCTACTCCTCCTCCATATGTGCTCTCCAGGAGCTCTCCAGCAACCTCTCAAACACGTCCCCACTGGGCCCACCCCCCACACACACACACACACAACACACACACACACACACACACACACACACACACACACACACACACACACACACACACACACACACACACACACACACACACACACACCACACACACACACCCCACGCAACTGTGACAAGGACAAGGTGTTGAGCCACCTGCGCACGTCCCCACCCACCCACCCACCCACCCACACACACACAAGCACACACGCATGCACACACACAGGGGTATTTTTGCCATTAGGCAGACTAGGCACCAGGGCTAGGCACCAGGACAACCACCAGACAGGCTTTAAAAGGATAGAAAAGAAATAAGGTCCGCAACATGCTGAAGAAGATCATAAACGATCGAAACGATCGATCCAGTGTTGTGGACCTTATTTCTTTTCTATGAACGTTTTTGTCCTGCTCCTGGGCCAGATATTGGATGTGCATGCTTTATTTCTTGCTAGGCTTTAAAAGGATCCCTGGCTAATAAGCTTCATATGGATAAATACGTTACACTTGTCCTCGATCACTAGAATTGAACATTTAAAACACAGATAATATGTTCTTTAGTTATAATTTTTCAATTATTTTCAATTTCTCAATAGTTCATAATTTTCTCCCTTGGGGGGTGCCACTTTACTGTGCCTTTCATAGGCATGACGTCACAGGAGAATATCGCCTGGGGCTCCAAATTGCTTAGAAACGCCACTGCGCGCGCGCACACACACACACACACACACACACACACACACACACACACACACACACACACACGCGCACGCGCGCGCACACACGCGCGCACGCGCGCGCACACACGCGCGCACGCGCGCGCACACACGCGCGCACGCGCGCGCACACACGCGCGCACGCGCGCGCACACACGCGCGCACGCGCGCGCACACACGCGCGCGCACACACGCGCGCGCACACACGCACGCGCACACACACACGCACACACACACACACACACACACACACACATGTGCATGCACAAACCCGTCCGTGTCTACATGAGAAGCCAGCCCTCCACCCCCACCCCACTCCACTTCACTCCAAAGCCAATTACTTGCGTGGTGCCAAGCTGTCGACTCCTCACGCGGTCGCAGATTCCTCCTGAGGAGCTCCTGGTGAACTGCATCGGGGGAACAGCTCACCTGCTAAAATGAGCAAAGACAGGCGTTTAATTCGGGGTGGCGTCTAATTCGTCTAATGTTTAATGCTTAAAGCATTCAGACCTGCTGAGGTCGCCGATCTAAGCCCCACCACCACCCCCTGGGAACAACTTATTTTGAGATGGGAGGATTCCCACTGCCAAATACAGATGATTCACATGGATCCCAGGCATGTTTGAGCACCAATGATGACCATAGGAAACCGTCATGATTTTAGAAGACATTTGTGCAAAGGGAAGCTCTGTCTGTAGAGCTCTCGCCTCTTGGTAGAGCGCTCGGTATAGAGCTCTTGCTTTGAGTTCATGGGTTCAATCCCGGACACCACCAACTCGGAGAATGAGTAACATGGTTTGCGTGGTGCAGCAAGGCGTACGGGTAGCAAGGCGTACGGGTAGTACAGGGAGCTTATTGTAGGTGGAGAGAGAGAGAGGAGAGAGGGAGAGAGGGAGAGAGAGAGAGAGGGAGGGGGAGGGGGGAGAGGGAGAGGGAGAGGGAGGGGGAGGGAGGGAGAGGGAGAGGGAGAGGGAGAGGGAGGGAGATCCATGTCAGCAAGCCATCTCCTGGGGATCTAGAGCAGGTTTTCAACCTTTTTCATACCATGGTCCACTATTTATTTAGCATTTGAGCCACGTACCACCATTTGATGACATTTTACCCCCACAGATCCCAAAACTAAAGATTTATTTTGCTTTTGTCCACAATTCCAGGTTGGATTTGGGAAACCAAACAGTCCAACAAACGGATCAAAATGACCATTAATCTTCTACATACTCTAGTTGTGTAAACTTGGGATAATTCACATGATGAATATTTTAACTCTTGAGAGTGTAAACATGAAACCAAATGGACCCGCAAGGGTCCATTTGGTTTCGCTGGTTTCGCTTTCAAAGAGTTACTTCTGGCTAACCAACTTCCCACTTAGCTGGGGACCACCTGGAATCCTCTCAGGGACCACTGGTGGTCCACAGACCACCTATTGAAAACCCCTGATCTAGAGCATTGTAACGGTATAGACTTCTGTGTGTTAGCAGCAGATACTGACAATAAGCCTCTCCTGACTATTCTGTCCCTATCACATCATAACTCGAACTTCACAGTGTTCAGCACGTCTGCTAGCCCCGTTGCTAACCAAACAAGCACAGCCGACGTTGCGTTACTAGCATGTGAACAAAAGCAGCAAAATATGTCGCATGATTATGTTTGTAAAACCTGAAAAACATAGGTCAGTTGAGTAGCCAGGTTGAGACGGTCGCGATTTCCCACAGTGGGGGCCGCTATGTTTGTTGTTTGACACTGTTGGCCAATCAGCTTCCCTTAGTCAGATTTTCGGTACTGACGACACCGGAAGCAGTGTCACCAGACTCTGAATCACAAGAGAAAAAAAACAAAAAACAAAGGTTGTATTTTGTTTTAAGATCGCTATTCAGGGCTTTTGTTTCTATTCATAGATTATAGAAACTGGATTATAGAAACTGGCGATTTGCAACTAAGTTTCAAGCAGCTGCAGCAGCATATGCACCCACTTCCTTGCTAGAGTGTACAACCCTTTCTGAACTGAACACGTTTTGGCGTTTTAGCTGTTGAAAAACAGCAGATCTACAAGCTCATATCGCGCCACCGAGTGGCGCGATATGAGCTCCTAGATCTGCTATTTTTTTTGAGCTAGTAGTTCTGCTATTTTTGAAAAATTGTGAAAATGTGGTGCAAATCTTTGATGCATTTCGGAACATTTTCAACTCAACTCTTTGCTTCTGGGGGATGCCTAGAACAACATGTTTTTAGATGAGGTTCTGCAGCTTCCTATGAAATATGTTAAGCATCACTGACACAGAAAGAGATTTTTTCCAGAAAAACTAGAACCTCGCGCCAGGGACTAGAATTTAGTGTCACAAAGTAGAATTTAGTGTCATGGACTAGAATCTAGTGCGGGAACTAGAATCTAGTGTAAAAAAAAAAAGGAATCTAACTTCAGAAATCACAATATACGGAAAAGAATTAGAAACTACCGTGGGGGACTAGAATCTAGCATGAAGAACTAGAATCTAGCATGAGGAGCTAGAATCTAGCGTCGGAAACTAGAATCTAGCATGAGGAACTAAAATCTAGCGCCGGAAACTAGAATCTAGTGCTGTGAAACAGAATCTGAGCAGGAAACATTGGGATAAACCACACGCAACGTGCAGGAGGAGGAGGAGGAGGAGGGCCATGCATGCTGCTCATGCATGCATTCATGGCGCCGGCCGCGACTGGATCCGACGCGCGCCATAATCACATCCGACGCGCGCGCCTCGCCCCGCTTAATTGCGCCAGAGGAACATGTCAGAAAGTAAACAGGGCCGTTCATGTCAGATGTGTTAATTGAGCTATCGATTTCATTGATGCTCCGCTTGCGCATGCACGAACGTGCGCACGCGCGCGCACACACACATACACAGAGCCCAGCTCATTAACGCTATCCCTGTCAGGATCAACGACCCCCCCCCACGTGCACACGTGCTCAATGTGCATAACTCAAGCACACACACACACCAATGGATGCAGTGCAGCACATGCACACTAGTCCCACTAGTTGTGGTGGAATCCTCCTGACTGGGTGCTAAGTCATCGGGTTCATGTATGTTTTTATTTGCATTGTAATTGATATATCATTTACAATGCATATCTATCTATCGATCGATCTATCTATCTATCGATCTATCTATCTATCTAATCTATCTAATCTATCTATCTACAGCAGATACTGTACACGTAGATAGGGTGATAAGATAGACCTATATAGTAAACTCATATAATAGACCTATATCAAATCATCCAGACCCTTTCACTCGCAGGGATATGAAGTATCAACTGACAGAGATAAAAGGCTATGGTTAGTGCTGCTGAATTAGTATCTTTGCTAGAAAACAGAGACTGTGTCAAATCATGAGTGACTGTGTAAACCATACAGAGACACCTCTGGACTTATTTTTGTACCATCAATCTCCTTCATAGAGAAAAAGTTTCAATAACTAGAGGTTGAGCAAATTACTTTGGACTTCAGGACTTTGAGCTTCTATTGAACTCCCTTTTACGTCTGTTGTTCAAAAATATTGAACAAATAGAAAGCAGTAAAGTAGTAAAACAAAAAACGGTTTAAAGCACATCCAGTAAAGCACATAATTGACAATATAGTCACAACACCAACTTTGATGAGGCAGTATTGCTTTGTTTGTCAAAATATAAGGCTGCCTTAATTTGCCATTTCCAGGAAAGAAAACAAAAACATATTACCAGTACATACAACATATTTTGGACTTAAAGTAGTTGGTGTCTGTGAGACAGCGGAGGTATAACTGAACTCGCAGCAGAGGCTTAGCTGGTTATTGGTCACCTTTTTAGTTTTCATATTTTCAGAAAAAACCTGCCAGACTCCACTCACACATGCCATGTAGACCCCTGGAATGAATGAAATCTCTGTTCTTCTCACCTCATGGATCTCTGCTTTAAAAGCTCCTGGAGTGGTTAGCAAAAGTACTCTTGTCTTACTTATGTAAAAGTAGTAATGTTGAAGTATAGAATCGCTCCGTTATATGCAGGGGTGAAAGTGGTGTGAAGTTTTGCCGGGTCTATAGAAAACAGCATCGTGTGACGCGTTCAGGCCGCGCCGCAAAGCGGCGCGGCCGAAATTTTTTTTGGAGGTTCAAACTCCACAGTGTCCCTAAAATGCATAGGAAAATGCCTTTTTGTGGCACAGTAACCTAACCTAACCTAACCTGGAACATAATATAAAACACAGCAGGTCTGCCTTACACCTGCATTAGGTTACCTATACTCCATTTCAGCATGATTAAACAGTTTTGTATTTGTACATTACGCTACACAAGAAATAGGTTTCATTTAAGATTTTATTTTGTTACAAACTACTGCAAAACAGCATTATTTCAACCACACACAGTTAGAAAAGGGAGAATAATATAATATATATAATATTTGTACACTCTCAGAAAAATAAAATGGGTGGAATTCCCCTTTAAGAGGCGTCCCCCCCAGTGAAACAGTGAAAGCACTAGGCTACTAACCACTGCCGTAGCCAGGAAATTATCAGTGGTGGGGCATTCATGTTTTCAGGGGGGGCAATATTTTTCATAGTTCCCCACCAAAGTTGCATATTAAGCACACACTCACATGCTCAAAAAACACACTAATTGGAGACTATAAACTATAAAAACTATAGCCCCGTTGTGCGATCTCTCAGGTTCGATGGCAATGCTGTCTGCAGTGGTCGCGCAACAGAAAATACTATCCAGCACGTTTGGTTTCTGACCCCCCAATGTCGCAACTCTACTAGATGGCATGATTCTACCCAGAGCAGCCTGGGTAGAGTAGCTATGTAAGCCTGGAGTATAGACAGAGCAATGCAGACACCGCTCACTTCATGAACCAAGGGGACAACAAACAGCTCATTTGAGGCTACTCACCACAGCTCGACGTGCTGCCTTATAATCCATGCATCCGCCCGTATCGGGCTTTAGAAAACGGCTCCGCTGTCATTATTTATCAAACCGAACGCAGTCCTTGGTAAAAAGGCAAAGTTTTCTTTCCCTACGTGTGTTGTAAACAAAGAGCGGCGGACGCCATGACAGGATCTCGCTCAACTGCATGGAGGGAGGAGGGCCCATGCTGCAGATCCGTTTCCTGTCCTATTCTGTGCAAATGGCAAAACTAGTAGGCGGGCTTTAAACAGGATCTCAGCAATGAGCAGTAAATAGACACCATTATCCCTTTGGCCGCGTCGTCGGGATTTGCAAGGTAATCAGTGTCTTTTGCGACATTGCGGGTAAGAAACTGAGCGCTTGAGCGCTGTTCATGCAGCCTGAATAGGGACAACGTGGAGTTGGAAATACATTGTTTATGTTGTGATTTGTGTGAACTGAAAACGATCTAAAATTGGTTGAGAAAGAATAACACCAGTAGCCGGGCTGTTGCCCGAGTCCACAGCAATTCTTTCTATGTCAGCTTCAGGACTTGTCCCTATTTGCTGTTGCTATTCTAAATAGAAGTCTATGTAGAAGAGCCTCCATGACCCCATGAAGTGAACAGAGTTTGCATAACTCTATCTATACTGTAGGGTGTAGGCTATAGACGGAGTTTGCGTAACTCTGTCTATACTCTGTCTCTGTGGCTCTGGCTGTGCTGCTAACCGACAAGAGGAGACTTCTCTCCGTGCGGTGACAGGTTATTTAACGTAATATTTTATGAGACCCGGCGGGACCCGGCGTGAAATCTTTTGCCGGGTCTCAGACCTGGTGGGACCCGCCTCACTTTCACCCCTGGTTATATGTTAAAGATTAAACAAACGTCTTGGCATCAAAATGTACTTGAAGTAAAAAAATATAAAGTATATCAAACACAATAGAAATCCATGTGGCCACCATGAACAACCTATGTAAGCAGCGCCTTCACTACATATACACACAATACGCACTGTGCATGCCAGCGGGGCAACAAAAAATGGGCTACATCTGTGCAAAATTTGACATTTATAGATCAATTAGCACCAATTATCCCTATACGCCTCAACTAAATTAAGCAATGCAGATTTCAAGAAATTCTCAATTCTCAGTTTCCACAAATTAAATTTGTGTGCACTGTAACACTACATTGTATATTGTTACTTGCTGATGTCAGTACTTGCTCAAGCTAACTTTTCAACACTGGCCTTATACTTGTAAAAGCCATTATTATTTATTACATTAGGGTATTTGCTACTTTTCCTCACCTCAAATGACTGACTAGACTACTACTCCACCACTGTATATATCATAACCACATTCTGTAC
This sequence comes from Benthosema pterotum, assembly GCA_039105355.1. Taxonomy (NCBI): domain Eukaryota; kingdom Metazoa; phylum Chordata; class Actinopteri; order Myctophiformes; family Myctophidae; genus Benthosema; species Benthosema pterotum. Next base: position 15,734,842 of record CM076982.1, on the reverse strand, counting down.
ACACCTAGACAGACACAGCCACTACTTCTCACTGACAAAGGCGGACACAGTCGTATAATTGGATTTCTTTGTGCTCATTTTCAGAATCTCTTTGTTGCAGCTTTGCTGCACCTACATGCACGGCACACATATGCGTGCACTCAACCACACACGTGCGCACACACACGCGCGCGCAGGTCATAGTATCAGGTCCAGCTAGAGTGTGTACTTGTACATCAAGCAACAGAAACATAACATGGAGTGTAGGCTCTTGAACACCTGGATAGCATCCCAGGTCCTCAGGTTCCCTCTGAAAATGCACTTTGTGCCATTTTAATAAAGCAATGTATTGAACAAGGTAACTTTTTCTACTATGACATTTCCGAGTTGTGTCCGTGCCAATCCACTTGGACGCGTTTTAATTCATGGAAAGAAAGCATTTTTGAGAGAAGCTAGGGACCTGCGACACTACCCAGCTGTAACTGCCTCTCTGATAGTATAGTATTTTGTGTTCATTATTTGCATGCGGAACTAAAGTCCTTTGTTCCGTGCGTTGTTTCCACTCGGACCGTTTAGTGTTGCGCACGCCCAGGAAAACCTCCAACAAGTCTTTAATCCCCCCATAAGAGTACTGCACTCACAAAGGTTTGTTTTCCTGTAGGTTTGTTGCAGTCTATAGTAGGGTGAACGTGTATTAGTTTATTGTTATTGCTGTATATTTGGTATTTTGTAGTGTTCTGTTTATTTTTAGTGATTGGTGCCTATTTGTATGTTTTTGTTTCAGTTCTCACGGCTGTGGAATAAACAATTCCTGCCAGTATTCAAGAACCTGTGTGCTGTCGTGTGTACTTGAGGGAGTTAATACCAGCTAGAGAATAGGCTTTTACCAATGTCTAGCAGGCTTTGTTTTTCAGCAAGGAGTTACGATTTTTTATTTATTTTATTTTATCCCCAGGAGGCACAGTGTTGCCTTTTGTCAAAATTAAACCCTTAATTAATTACTAATTCATATTTTTTGTTTTATTCGTTTTTTTCACATAAACATCATAATTGATGTTCATTGTTTAGTCCTTCAATGCCATTGGTCCTGATATTTGCATATAAATACCCCCCGCAGCGGCAGGAATTAACACAATTAAAAATTAAATGATTAATGATTTTTAACCTTTGACCTTTAACACACACACACACACACACACACACACACACACACACACACACACACACACACACACACACACACACACACATACACACACACACACACACACACACACACACACACACCACACACACACACACACACACACACACACACACACACAATTTTAATTTATTTCTGTTTTGTTTATTTTTGCTTTGTCTTTGTCTTTCTCCAAGTAATGCCTCAGGTGGCTTCTGTGTGGAAGTGTTATTTCATATTGTTTATTTGTGTTTTTGGTGTCTTATAATCCCATAAGGGATGGGTCCTGGACAAAACACATTCATTCATTCATTCATTCATTCATTCATTCATTCATTCATTCATTCATTCATTCATTCATTCATTCATTCATTCATTCATCCATTCATTCATTCAATCATTCATTCATTCATTCATTCATTCATTCATTCATTCATTCATTCACTACACACACACAGGCACACACACAAACGCACACACACACGCACACACACGCACACGCGCGCGCACACACACGCACGCAAGCGCGCACACGCACGCACGCACGCACGCACGCACGCACACACACACACACACACACACACACACACACACAGACACACACAATGACATCAAAAAATTGTTTCACCCGGTACAAAGTGAATCACCTGGTACATTTAATAATCAGAGGATAAACCAACAGCCATATAACCATGCATTTGTTATGCAACAGGCCACAGAACCCTGTGACTCTGAGCAGGATCAGACAGCGTACAAAATAGAACAAAATGGAGCATAATGGTTCCATTTGTGCGGTGTCAGAGTCACAGACACACAGCTCTAGACACTACAGTCCATTTGGCTTTTACCCCAAGGACCTGACTTGCAGAACCAGTCGAATAAAACGTAATATGGGGTTTTCCAGGGGCTTGCCAGGGGACCAGAGGAGGAGAGAGGGATAGAGTGTTCAGTGTCCCTGAGAATGTGTTGAGTTGTCTGCCCAAGCCAGGGGCGGATGTAACATTTCCTAATAGTTTTTTGGTTACAGGGGTCCTGTAACCAAAAATGGTATGGGGGCGGCTTCATCGCCCGTGGCGATCAAGCCGCACCCATACCATTTTTTGGTAGGCAAGTAAATCACCAATAATATCAGTTGTTGTTGAAGTTGCAACAGACATGCAGCATGCATAAAGCTAAAGGTCTGACTCAGAGTTTTCTGTTTTCAATGATGAAATGCTGTTGGCTTAGTGGTGCCACAGCTGTAGTTGGTTAGTAGCAGTAGTAGTGTTTCAAATCATTTTAAAGATAAGCACTTTAATTTGAAATATCTTGGGTTGTTTTGAACGCCACCGTGTTTTTGGTGGGGCAGTCCCATGCCCATGCCTAGATCTGCCCCTGGCCCAAGCTTCACTGTGGGCTTTCCTTCTCTGCTGTAAGGCAAAAGGCTTGGGGTCAGCAAGGTAACCCTAGCATGAACATACATTACACACTGTCCGACTCCGTTACGCAGTCTTCATTGTACACCGATCCACCGAGCCGTAATTGGGCATACAGTAATTGATAGTCACTTATATTAAAACAGGGCTTGACACTAAGACTTGCCCACTTGCCTGGGGCAAGTAAAAAAAATGGTGGGGCAAGTGAAGACTGCTACCTGGTTGCCCGATCGGGCAAGTGTGCAACTTAGTGCACTATAACACAACACAAGATAAATTTGTCTATCTCTACCTATCTCTCTCCCAGGTCCATTTGGTTCCAAACTATCATTTTGCTGGGGTCAGGGACCACTGGGTCTGTGACCACTATGGGCTAATTAAGATGATGAATTTTAACTTTTGAGAGTGTAAAAATGAAACCAAATGGACCCGCAAGGGTCCATTTGGTTTCATTTTTACACTCTCAAGAGTTACATCTGGTTAACCAACTTAACTGGGGATCACCTGGAACCCTCTCAAGGACCACTGGTGGTCCCCCGGACCAGCTGTTGAAAACCGCTGGTTAAAAGCAAGTAGGAAGTAAACCTAAATACAATATATTTTTGGGGGGGCAAGTGACCATAACCTGAGGGCAAGTAGAACCTGACTTGCACTTGCCTGATGGGCAAGTGCCTCGGAGACCTTAGTGTCAACCCCTGTAAAACATCTAGGATCAGAAAAGCATACTGTATGTACCTTCACTGTAACCATGTCCACTTCTGAAAAGAGAAAGAATTATCATTTATGTTGACTCAACTGAAATTACAGCATGTGGCAGCCAAGTGAATGGACCTTAATGTTTTTTTAGGGCATGACGTACCGTGTTTCCTTTTTCCAGGAATGGACATTAACCTTTTAGATTTTCTGAGAACTCTGCTGTTTTCCCTGTCGACCGTTTA
>CM076982.1:15708827-15728827 GCA_039105355.1 Benthosema pterotum | reverse complement strand
TCATCCAAAGGATTGCTCCTGCACGTACCACGCCTGGGTTAATTCAACACGGCAAGATGGGTAGATGGCTGTAACCCAGCAAGTGAGTTGGAATATTCTACTCGATTTCTGGGTTAATTTAACTATACTCTGTGTTGAATGCAAACCATGTCACCCAGCAGGTGAGTTGGAATATTCTGCTCCATTCTGGGTCAATTTAACTATATTCTGAGTTGAATGCAAACCATGTAACCCAGCAGGTGAGTTGGAATATTCTGCTCCATTCTGGGTTAATTTAACTATATTCTTAGTTGAATGCAAACCATGTAACCCAGCAGGTGAGTTGGAATATTCTGCTCCATTCTGGGTTAATTTAACTATATTCTGAGTTGAATGCAAACCATATATATTCTACCTAATCCTGGGTCAAATAAAATTAACTGTACATCTGATTAAATTCAATCCTTATTGTATACTCAACCCAAATGTGGTTCACATCATGTACCATTCTGGGTGTCACATTGAAACAACTCTAGCCACAATAAGTTTGTTAATTTACTGTTAAATGATTTAACTACAAACCTAAAACAAAACACATTTGGTCATGCAAAGAATAATGCAATTAACAAACCATAGTGGATTCAATAATAATGGATTTAATAAAATGGCTTTGATCGATTTTGAAATCATGAAATGATTTTTTTTCAGTGGGTGAAATCTTGCACATTACACAATCTGGTACGGAGCTGTGAGAGACTTTGTTGCATGCCAGGCAGCGTCGCAGCACACAGCAATACACCGCCAATCTGCAAAACCTCAGTCCATCTAATGGCCTCACATGTGAGCTTGCAGATCGGATGTTGCACGACAGCGGCAAGGTCAGCTAAGCATGAATCAGGCCTAAACGTTTCAACATGTCGCCGAGGGCGATCAAGTGGGTTAATTTTAAGTAACAAGCCTATTTAAGATATATAAAAATGTAAAACACTTGTACAACAAACAATTGTAAATGTAAACAATTGGATAAAATCTCCAAAAAACTGTAAACAATTGGCCTCAAAACCAACCAAGGCACACAGGTATCGATGTGCATCTTGTGAACAAGCTACATGCAGAATTTAAACATTTAACAGCAGCAAGCCTGAAAATGTAGCACCAACCATAAAGGCAAACTGGCTCGGTCTAACAATTCAAACCAAAGCGCCTCTCTCTCTATGTGTGTGTGTGTGTGTGTGTGTGTGTGAGAGAACGCGTGTGTGTCTGTGTGTGCGACAGATGTCTACTGGCAAGCCAGAAGTCTAGTGTTCATGAACTCAACCATTTTCTTAGCCTCCGGTAGTGGAATTCCATAGACCGCACTCTGTAGGAATTCCCACACGTGGCGACACTTTTTGGGGTACTCTATGTCAAAGACGTAAAAGGCCTTGAAGCAAACGTCAATGGCTTGCAGAAGTTTCTCCTGCTCCAAAGCCTGTCCATCTATAATGAGAAAGACCTGAGTTGGTTGCTCAGGGTGGTTGCCCAATGTCAGTACGTAGGGTTCAGGTCGGGACTTCCTGGCCTCATTGAGGTACTCCACCATGTTGGTTCCAGGCTGAAAAACAAAGAAAAAAAGAAAAGTGTAAGGAATAGTACAGAATTAACACACATACACAATACAACACATACAATGGAGAAAATAATTATTTGATCCCCTGATGATTTTCATGATTAGAAAGAAATGAGCATTCTGTCATTTTTATGGTACTTTTATTTAACCCTTTCAGGACGGGAATCCATATTTGGATTCTGTACAGCATGCTCATTTCTTTCCAATCATGAAAACTTACAAAATCATCAAGGGATCAAATAATTATTTTCTCCACTGTACATGTTAACATGCTAAAATAAAATGGAAAGATGTGCCGGCTGCTGCACGGGGTGATGGTGTATGAAGGCCTCCTTGCACTCAGCAATGGTGTGGCGAACCATTTTACTGCCACGGCCCCGTCCAGCTTTGAATGGAGTTGGTGGGAGCAAGAATGGCAACTGCTGCATTGCGAGATCACCAATAGCATCTGCAGGAAGACATAGGTATCAATACACGGTTCAACAACATATCCTTATTTCATCCTTTGTGTCATGCAAGGGCCAACAAGGCTCTAAAGGTGTTAGTTTGTAGTTTAGTTATTTGGCCAGAAACTGTTTTGAGTGGTTTTAAACCTTCTACATTAGACAGTCTTCCCTTAACATGACAGTGTGTTAAATTTGAAAAGCACTGACCTGTTGGCGTCCATTTCTAACATTGTCATAGTTACAGACTTTTAAGGGTCTATTTCAGGGGTGCCCACACTTTTTTGACTTGAGAGCTACTTTCAAAATGACCGGCTCAACAAGATCTACACATCAAAAACGCGATTATTCCATTACTGAAAATCCATTTCGAGGCCCCTAGAAAGTTTGAGCTTGAAATAGTGGTGATGGTGTTACTTAGTACTTAGTTAGTGTTTAAGAATAATGTGCTTAAAATGAAAAATAAGAGGGAGAATTGGAAGGTTTTCTTGTATATGCTACTACTAAAGTTTGAGAACAAAATTGGGGGTTTGAGTTTTTAATGTTGAATTTTGTCTCTTGCACCCAAAAGAACTCACGCTTTTGTCCACAACTGGGAAAGAGAACTGGCAAAACATTGCTCAAAATAACAATTGCATGGACTCTTGAGAGTGTAACTCTCCGTCGTGATCTACTGGTAGGTCACTATCTACCTTTTGGGCACCCCTGGTCTATTTAGACCCCACTAAAGGAACACAGACTCCCTGGAATCCACTTTGAGAAACACTGGTCTAGAGAAGGCCCTAGGAGAAATGGTATTGAGGGGACCGCTTCCCGAGAAGAGGAAACCCTGGGGCACCTGAAAGTGTGTGATGCGTGCCACGCTCACACAGAGAGGCTGTCAACGTGGTGTGGATCCTTGGCGCAAAAGGGAGTGTTGATTGACAAAGAACAATTTAAATAATATTTTACCTAATGGTAAATGTTTGATCGGCAACTCCAGCTTCCGTTCCAGCCGTGCCACCTGCAGGATCTTCTCTGCATAAACTGGGAGCCAGGTCTCAAACAATTTGGACGCAGCATCCTGATGCAAGACAAGGAAGTCTTGTGCGATCTATGAAATAGAAAACATTTGAAATCAAATTAAATGTGGGACACTATCAAAATACTATGAACAATGAATCACATATACAATATTCCCTCTTACCATGCCGTCAGTCATTAGGCGCGGGTAGTGTCCCAGGATCTCACTGATTGTCAGCTGTTTGGTGTTGTCCTTGATCCATCTGGCCCTGTAGATCACTGTGTCATTCATGTAGCTTGCAACTTGGCTGTAAGGTTGAGTATTACTTCTCAACCACTCTTTCAGTTGTGAAGCCCGCTCGTCTGATATGCTCGATTCTGTAAAAAAAAAAAAAAAAAAAAAAAAGGGGGGGGGGAGATGCTTTCAGTCACTAAAAGGTGGATTTTTTTTAAATATTCATCCCCGTCAGAAATATCTGTTTTAATAAAGTTCTAAAACAACTATAAATGGCATTGTATGATTCCTCCCATTCAGTACAATCAGGTTCTACCCAGATTTTCAGTCTGTGAAAGTGTTCCCTAAACATGTGCATATTACATTTTGGGAAAACATTAAATACTAGCGTTGTAGTCGAGACCACTTAAATCAAGACCAAGACTTGATCGAGACTAGCACCTAGAGGGGTCAAGACCAAGACGAGACGAAGACAACCACGGACTTGATCGAGACGAGATCAAGGCAATACCAAGACCTAGCAGGGGAGAGAACAAGGCAAGACCAAGACCTAGCAGGGGAGAGAACAAGGCAAGACCAAGACCTAGAGGGGCCGAGAACAAGACAAGACCAAGACTGGTCAAGACCGAGGCCAGCTAGACCTAGTCTTGTCATGCCCATTTTAACATACAATAACGTTCTTAATGATTTTCAATCTTCTATTATTAGTAACACTGAATTTGATTGTTTTTCCCCCGTCCACCATTACATTTTTAAACAAAACTACTAATAATATATGCGAGATGGTTGATAACAATATAAAAAATCCCTAATCAGACACATCCCAGTGTCTGTCTTATTTCTTTTACAGATATATTTACAGAAGAAAAAAAGTATATTGCTATTTGTGCCTGCAGCTGTCTTTATGAATGGGTCCTCGCTCCGCACAATGGATAGAACTTTTCCTTCGCATTGTCTTGTCTCGAGAGGTCTTGTTGGCGATCAAGACCCGAGACAATGGTCCGAGGTCGAGACAGAACCAAGACGAGACCACAAGACAAATGAAGTGGAGAGCCGCAAGGTCGAGGCAAGACCAAGACAAAACAAAAACAAGGCCGAGACAATGAAAATTTGTCTTGAGACTGGTCTCGAGACGTCAATGTCTCGAGAACTACAACACTATTAAACACATTGTTTGAACTGCCTTTTAATTGTCTGTTTAGTAATGACCTGGTATGAACGCAGCTGCTGGTGGAACCGGATCATCTGGTAGTGCTGCTTGGCTTCTCGCCCTGGCCGCTGACCTCAGCTTCTTCCGAAGGTTTCTCAGCCTTTCCTCCAGGAACCCAGTGGCTGGATGTTTCTTCCGTGCGGCGGTGTACCATATGTCCTGCCAAGAAATCAAAATGCTTGATGAATAGACAGTGTGGCTTTCTGTAGTTCTGTCTGTCACCAGAAAAGGCCATATTGACCCTGCTTCCAAGGCATGCCAGCAGTAGAAATCACACAGAATAGCTTTTCTGAAAGGAGTGAGCTGTATTGTGTCTGTTAGATGTTTTACCATTTTAAGCTCAATGTACTGTATGCTTCTGAACGGTTACTGAGAACCACAGACTAGAGCTAGACCGATATATCGGCCGATAGATATAACGGCATCGGTGATATTCGTACTGATATATCAGCCAATATATCGGCCGATATATCGGTACGAATATCACCGACATCCCAGCAAGCACAGCATAATTGGGCTTAATGTTGGTCTCACTAAAAGGAATACATTGAAAAAGACAGAAATAAAAAAAACTCACGCTGCCACTGCTTGATGAGTCTTTCAAGCAGGGAAATGCCATAATTATGCTAGATGCCATGGCCTTTTTGGTCTCCGCCGTAGGACTGTAAAACAGAAATAACCACTTATCATATCAAGTAGTTCCAGTGAGTTGATTTGATGTAACAAATAAACCATTAAAAAAAATCACTCATAATGTTGCCATTTAACCACTTAATCCCCAGCATTGGTATTGTGGGGAAAGCTTCTCCTGAAAATGGATCGACAAGCTCAAGACAGCTTTCCCCACAATAGCAGAAATATACTAGTGAGCCCTGGGGGACCATGTATGGTTCTAGTGGTTAAAAGGACAACTCCGCCCTAAATCACTTGTAGGCTGTGTTTCTTACTTAATAAATGCCTCCGTTGTCCGATTTCCACAGCCAAAGCCAGCAGCCCTCAGAGCATAGACTGGAGCCCATAAGCCTATTGATTTTACACTATTTATTGTGATCAAAAGTGATTTTTCTTTTTCATTACAAACACATCCATGCCTTGGATGTCCAAAAAAAAAGCCGCCACACACAGATGTTAGGCTGTTATGCTGTTTGCAAAGTCCCAGAAAAGATGCACTGTGATTGGCCAGTACATTCACCTTGATTGAGTGCTGACCTCAAAACATGATTCTAGAGATGGTGGCTCATATGGGATAACAAAGGTATGGATGTGTTTGTAATGACAACTAGTAACACATTCATGAAAATAAATAGTGTAAAAGCAATAGGCTTACAGCCCTCCACTCTATGCTCTTTCCACAACTGGCTTCAGTTGTGGAAATCGGACATCAGGGGCATTTATGCCTAATAGGCCCCATAGACAGTAGTTTTGGATCAACACAAGTAAGAAACACATCCTAAGAGTGATTTAGGGCGGAGTTGTCCTATAAGAGGATTCAACATACAACATAAAGCTTATGTAAATGTGTACTTCTCTCCAAACTTCTCGATGAGGTGTGAGACCAAGATCCGGACAAGGTTCCATCTCTGGCTTGTGGTGATTAGTTTTGCCTCGTCAAGACTCTTCACAATCACCTCTCCATCTGGGAATCGTGTAAGGACCTGACGGACATTCTTAGAAAATTGAAGGACACAAAATTGCAGAATTATTGTTTAGTAAGGAATGGGTGATATTAATTCAAAATCAGCATTACTTCAACTATTGTCTTGTTAATTAATGCACTATCTTGTGTGGTGAGCTTGTAGAGCGCCATTTTCTTTTTCATGCAAGGCTTTACAGACAAATATATAAAAGGCTTAAAAAGAGTATTAACATAGAACTTACAAACGTAGGAATTATGTGTATCGTCTGAATCAGCAATGGATCGGAACCAGGTGGCATCAGGGGCGTCAGGGGACCAGGTGGCATCAGGGGCGTCAGGGGACCAGGTGGCATCAGTGGACCAGGTGCGGGCGATACCTCCATGGGGGTTTGGGGAGTGGTAGGAGGTTTTTTCATCACAGCCTGTGGGTTGTGCAGGCGTTGGTCCAATCTATATACAGAAGATCAAGGTTAATATAATAAATGAGGACAAGAATAGGGCCTGAAGTCTGGCGTAAATGACGCATCCTACCTGGTTCGCATTCTGAATTGGCTACATTTTCACCAGCAACAGAATATCAAATAATCTGACTATCAAACAATAGTCATCTCCCTGACAATATCACCAGAGCAGATTGTCTTTGGGCTTCAATGCTTATGAGACAATTTAAAGATGACCCAACCCTATTCTAACAGAAAAAGCTTTACGAACCAGGGGATGAGCAAGTGACGTCAGAACTTCAGTACTCTATTGGAATCCCCAATAGAGGACCCATTTCAAGACAACCAAGTATTATGTGGACAGTGCTGGAGCATACTTTTACAGAGTGCACACCCTTACAAACATTGTGATTTAAAAAAATACTTACAGTAGCACTTATCACTCATTTAAAGACCATGCCAGTAGTCCCAGTAATCACGTCAGCCCAGTAGTTAACAGCATCTCATCATTCCAGTATCCGTCTGAGAAGTCAAGTGGTTCGTCCTACCCGGTAGTCAAATACTGATCATTTCTGATCGATGGACACTTTAGGCAGCATACCCAGGACACCGTAACCCTGGTGTGGGGGCTATATCAGGTACTGGGCCTTTGCCAGAGGCCGCCTGGAGGTAACAGTGGTTAGGGGTACCCTCATTTTATCCCATAGGTCCAGGCCCCCACTGTCGGATGCAGTTTAATGTCATGCCCAGGACAAAGTGATTCTAAAAACGTCTGTAGCGCAACGAAATGTATAAACTCTCATCCTCCTCTCTGTACGACTTGGCTGCATGGAGGGGATGGTGATCAAGCAGATCTCTTAAATCTACTGCTACCAACACCTGAGTGGGAATGACACTGTATGCGTATAAATGCCTATCAAACCACTGTGTTTCCCACTTCTTTACAACAAGTTTTATTGTTGGTGTGGGTGACATTTGCTCCAATAGTAGAACCGATTCTATTAGACCAAATTGAGGCTCCCCATCTTGATCATAGGAAAGGAATACACTCATGCCTGCTCTATACTCAGTTCCCTTGAATGTAACCCAGGCTGGCATATACACTTCACTGAAAAGTGGAATACCCTCTAGCCCACTTTGGATCCTGTCATTAATGTCGACAAGAAACGTGCTTTGCCCTGGACCAACTTCTGTATTGTGACACAGGATAGTTCCACATAGGAAATGGTAGCACTGCATCATCTGATGGCGAAATGCCATGGTTTTACAAATGTTTCTAAAGTTACAGGTTACATTGCTAACCTGTTTAAAAAATGCATGTCGTGCTTCAAATCTCATTGCCCAGAACTGCCTTAATGGTCCAAGTTTTAGAATGATTCGTGGGTAGTGGAGCATAAAGTGTTGCTTTGGCCGTAAATTTAGATGAGGATATAGCTCCAGGAAGAGGGAGTGATGCTCTTCTATGATTTTGCCCAAGTACAGTGTTGCTGCTACTGTAAGTGACGGGGAGAAGATAATCTCCATGCAATGGAGTAGGAGAAGTAGAAGTTCCCAATGCTTGTTTTCCATGGGAACGAGATCACCTATCATGATTGGTAGTAGCCTAATTAGGCACCACATTTGAGATGCTGACTGACGCATGGAGCCGTCAAGGTTTTTGAGATCAGTCCTGCTTATGACTGAAGGCTTGTTAGACTTATCACTAAATCCATAATCAAAGCTTGTGATTCTGTAATTCAACTGTTCTAGTGTGAGATGCTTTTGGTCGATCAGTGAATTCAACACAACTTTGACCTCGTAAGGGCCCGCCCCCTCCAGTATATCATGCATCACATCCACTGACATATTGTCTGACACATGATAAAAAGTCAAATCATTCAAAACACTGTCCCTTTTCAAGCCTGTCTGGAGGCGTCGGCTGTAAGTAAATCTGCCTCATAAGTTTTTCGATTACGCAAAAGTGCAGGATCTTCAAGCACCAGAGACAATCTCTGCGCTTTATCTGCTTTGCAAAGCCGACATGCATAATTTGCACCAAAGGATTCAACATAGCCAAGAACAGTATGCACACCCAAATTGTCTCCAACTACTTGGAGCACTGTGAATTTGACAACACCTCGGTATTTGGGGGTATCAACAAAGATGCCATCCCTCTCTAGATCCTTGATCTCTTCAACAATTGGGCGCAGTATTGCATCTATTGTATGGTGTGCTGCATCATCGGATTTGTACACAGCTAAGAGGAACTGTGACTGCAGGGTGGATAGCAACTCTGGAGGCAAGCTCTTCAAGATGAAATAAATAAGTCCCAACTTGTGAATTCCAGTTTTACTACCGAGGACATTTACGATTTCCACATCGTCTTGGTAAATGACGATTGGGATTGACACCTCTTTCTGGAATAAAGGATGCGATTTACAGAAGTCCCCATCAAAAACATCCTGAATTGCATCACCCTCTCTGCGCTGCCAATCCAGCATGGTCTCTAAAATTCCAGGAATTTCAAGAATCTTGGTCAAAAGGCTATTCAATGGTATACGGTAAAACAAATCATGAACACCAACTTGACGGACAGTGCCAGTGGCAGAGGCTGTTGATTGAACATAGGTAACCCCTGACAATATCTCCTCAACTGGCTGAATAAAGTTTCCAGTTGTAGCAAAATATTTCATTTGCTTATAACCGGACTCCATTCCTTTGAAAGGCTCAGCTAATTCTGAGAACTCCACCCCAAGCAACTGTACCTCATTGCTTTGCTCAAGACCAAACTGTCGGAATACAGACATGGTCTTTGATTGCAGTCGGCTGACAATATTGCCAATTAAATTGGAGGTATGCTGAACCACAAAATTGATGTTTGTGAATGTCATTGAAGTTTTAGCTCTAAGCTGGGCTAAAAAGAGGGCCACTCGATTGGTAATGGACTCTGGCTCTAGTTCATCCCAATCCTCAATAACTTCATCACCCTGTTCTGGCTCCACGTCAGCATTCAGCATTTCAACAGCAGGTGGGGCTGGGCCTAGTGGTGGGGGCTGTGGGGCTGGGCCTTCAAGAATATTCCTATCTGGATGCTGGGTTTCCAGGTGTCTTCTAAAAGAATACATCTGGCTAAACGTCCGACCACAACCACTTTCACAACACTGGAAATGTTTAGATACAGAGTACACATGGTGTACTCCCCGTAAATGCCTTAAAAGACTCTTGACATTCCCTGAAATTGGGTTTCTGCATTTGAAGCAAGTGTAGGGCATCTTTCCAAAATAAAACTATGAACTACTTACAAACTCTCTAAATTTTTTTAGGAACTTGAGCCTAGGACCGGCTCTTGGGATGAGCTGGGTGATGGTGGCATCATCCAACAGAGAGAAACTGTCCTGATCAATCCCCTCGTCTGTAAGACAAAAGAAGAAAACAACACAAAACGTGATTTATTCAACAGAGGAACAGGAAGAATAAAATAAATAAAAATAGACAGAGCTCAAGGGATTTATCTCTAACAGATGTTTGAACTGAGTTAATTATTTTTATACTGCAAATGATTACACTCAGCAAAGCTGATCAGTCACGTTAACCTCTTTTACTCCTCAACATGACATGTTAGAGAAGTGGTTCTCAACCTGTGGGTCAGGGACCTCCCCTCAAATTGTGAAAATGTTGCAAGGCGTTGTGACCCTGCAGGTTCACAATATGTATCCAAGGTCAACAATTGGAGCTCAACTGAATTATTTTTTTGGGGTCACCGCCTGAAAAGGTTGCAAACCACTGTCAGACGACTATAGATGAAACGCAGGGCCATTATCTCAACCATGTTTGGTCGGTGCTGAGCAAACTGTTTGAATGACAACAAACATCTTATTTGTGACTGACACGGATGTCATTAATAACCTTAAAGGGATAGTTCACCCCTCTAAATGGCTTATTGTATGTGTATATATATATTTTTTACTGCCATAACTTCAAGGCCTTGATCACTTCCATTCATTTTGTTTCTGCTTCATTTTTGTATCCAGGATTTATCTGTAAATGATAATTTTCAAAAAAAAAAAAAAAAAAAAAAATCACTTCATCCCAAAATCAAAGGGTAGGTAAACCATACAACAAAAGTAATTTAGGAGGGTGAACTGGCCCTTTAATCAACTGGGTTCATCTGCTGGTCAATTGTTGTCCGTTAATCAAATAGTATAGCACAGAACATGCACACTGTAAGCTCAATACAAATGTCATGGTTTATGACAAAAAACAGTTGTCAACTTTATGACTGTGTGACAGCAATGTATGTGGATGGGAAACACATTTTACCTCTAAATATGTCTTCCAGTTCTGGTAGCTGCCACTCCAGCAATTTGTCGCTGACAAAGCTGTCCATCTATCTGAAACAAAGGAATTAAAATGGTGTTATAGATATATACCTTAAAACATAAGACTGACACACAAACAGCATAACCATGCCTAGATCCGCCCTGCAGGTCACAGAACAATCTCAGTTTTTGACAGAGGAAAAACAGTTAAAACGTTTAAGGTGCTAAGTATTGGGGTGCAACGGTTCAGTTACCCCACGGTTCGGTTCGTACCTCGGTATGGGGGCCACGGTTTCGGTACGTTTTACATTTTTTAAATAAATAAAATCCAAAATGTTCTTTTTTTTTTTTTTAAGTAGGCCTGTCTTCCTTTTCATTATTTACAGAAGAAACCCATTTTGACACCCGGGCCCACAATTTATTCAGAATTTGAGCCATGTACCATCATTTGATGACACTTTAGCCCCACAGACCCCAAAACTAAAGATTTATTTTGTTTTTGTCCACAAGCTGGATTTCAGAATCAAAACAGGCAAACATACAGATCAAAATGACCATTAATCTTCTACAATCTACATTCTCTAGTTGTGTAGACTTGGGCTAATTCACATGATGAATATTTTAACTCTTGAGTGTAGAAATGAAATGGTTCATGTTTACACACAAATTTTTCATGTTTACACTCTCAAAGAATTACATCTGGTTAACCAACTTTCCATCATTTAGCCTGGGGACCACCTGGAACCCTCTCAAGGACCACTGGTGGTCCCCAGATCACTGGTTGAAAACCACTGATCTAAAGTCACGGAGTATTTGTCGGCAATTTCGTTTTTAGATCTTCACTTTTCTGACGGAATTGCTTTTAATAGCTACAAGTGGACACCACAACGTCAGCTAATTAATCATACTTAGCAACAAGTGCAGATTTAAAGCGTTTCTCTTTACCTTCTTCTGCGCAGTTAGCTGCTATCTGTTGGCTCAAGTTACAAAAGTAGCCATTTGTTTACCAACTACCATTTAGTTGGAGCCACCTAGAACTCCCTCGACTAGTCAAAAAAAAAAGAGTGGTCCCTCGTCCGCGGACCACTTTTGATAATCATAAACCAGTGACAAAGTCACAAACGCAGCGTCTCTGCTTTCCTCTCTCCTGTTTTCCTCTCGTGTGTGTGTGTGTGCGCGCGCGCCCGTGTGGTGGTGGACCGTTCCGTTCACTCTGTTCAATCAGAGCCATCTAGTAAAAGAGTTGCGACATTGAGGCGTCACAAACTGAGCGCTCGAGCGCTGTTCATGTAGCCCTAAAAGGGACAAACCGGAGTTGTTTTCGACGAGGGCGGCGCAAATAGTTGTTTTATGAATGTTTAACATGTCAACGGTAACAGGCTGTTGCCTAAGTCCAGCTACTTCAGGTCCAGGACTTGTCCCTATTTGTTGTCCCCTTTCTCTATTCAAGTCTAAGTAGAAGAGCCGCCATTAGAACGGCCGATGACATGCACTGAGTTGTCGCAACTCTATGGCTCTGTGGCTATGGCTCTGTGTTCAATGCAGCAGTGTGGTGATACACTACGCCGTACGACGGCATGTGACCGAGAAACATTCTCCACAACTGTAAGAAATGAATGAATGTGAACCGAAGTATTTCGGTTCATTAGCGCGTATCTACAAAATGTTATACACACCAATTGAAGCCTGACACAGAACCCGCTAGAGCCATAGAGTTACATTCAACCAGGGCTAACAACAACTTAAGCTAACGTTCACCATGTAGCTAGGAGCAGTGCACTACTAACAATGAATGAACGAGCTACATGGCTAGCGTGTTATGCTAAGGCAGCCACCATCTAGTAGAAGAGTTGCGACATTGATGGGTCAGAAAACAGCCCGACACGTGGTTCATGTACTCGCGCGAGCCCATAGGCTTCAATGCATTCAGTAACTTCCGGCTGTCCCTATTCATGTCACTATCCAATAGAAGTCTATGTAGAGGAGCCGCCATTAAACTGGCCCAGGCTCTGGCCGTGTAGCTAGCAGCTGCAGTGCACTACTAACAATGAATGAACGAACTACATGGCTAGCGTGCTTTGCTAAGGCAGCTAAAACATACATTTTTTTCTCAAACATTCCAGTTTATACATATATAGCTAACGAAACCTTCACGCTATTTTTTGGCGAACGTTTGGATTGTTTCTTGTTTCTACGAGTATCGAGCCACCGACATTAGACCAGGGCTAACAACAGCAACTTAAGCTAACGTTAGCCGTCAGCGCAACAGAGGCTGGGCAAGATAGATAGCTAGCTGGACACGAGGTGGTAATTTGATAGTTAGTAACCATGAATTAGATACAAAGCAAGTAAGCACAAACCTTTAATTATCTGCTGTCGGTTGACGGGTGCTGCTCCAAAAAGGTGCTGCTGCTGCTGCTATCGCTCTGCTGCTGGCCGTTGTCGCGCAATAAAGGAAGTGAAGTTTGAACAGTGAAGGGAAGTGACGTGTAGGAAGGCAACCCAGGTGGCAAGTAAGCAGTCATTCGACTGGTTGACTCCCTCAATGGGTTGCTTAAACCAACTCTTTATGGGCTGTGGTTAACCAGAACTTAATTAAAGGAACCCATGTGGCAAGTTAGCAGTCATTCGACTGGTTGACTCCCTCAAAGGGTTGCTTAAACCAACTCTTTATGGGCTGTGGTTACCCAGAACTTAATTAAAGGAACCATGTGGAGAGTTAGTAACCGTTCGACTGGTTCACTCCCTCAATGGGTTGCTTAAAGCAACCCATTATGAGCTATGGTTAATCCATTATGAGTTATGGTTATCACAAGTTGGGTCAACAATAACTAATTATGGGTTAACCTCTTCACAACCCAGGGTCTGAGTAGATTTTCTAACCCAGGGTTTTTCTCTGTGAATCGATTACTAAAATAGTCGATTACTAATTGAATAATTGATTCGATTACGATTCATTGATGAATCGTTGCAGCCCCATGGGTGCCACTCCGAGAAGGAGTGCAGGGCTTGACACTAACACTTGCCCGCTTGCCCGGGGCAAGTAAAAAAAAATGGTGGGGCAAGTGAAGACTGCTACCTGGTTGCCCGATCGGGCAAGTGTGCAACTTAGTGCGCTATAACACAACACAAGATAAATTTGTCTTGAAGGCAGTCATTGCACTCTGCCTCTGTGTCTTTCCCTGCTTTCTAGCTATCCACAATTCCAGGCTTTGGGGAAACAAAACAGGCAAATTAACACATCAAAATGACCATTAATCTTCTACAGTGTAGACCTGGGCTAATTAAGATGATGAATTTTAACTCTTGAGAGTGTAAAAATGAAACCAAATGGACCCGCAAGGGTCCATTTGGTTTCATTTTTACGTTCTCAAGAGTTACATCTGGTTAACCAACTTAACTGGGGACCACCTGGAACCCTCTCAAGGACCACTGGTGGTCCCCGGACCACCTGTTGAAAACCCCTGGTTTAAAGCACCCAAGTAGGAAGTAAACTTAAATGCAAAATTTACAATATATTTTTGGGGGGGCAAGTGACCATGACCTGAGGGCAAGTAGAACCTGACTTGCACTTGCCCGATGGGCAAGTGCCTCAGAGACCTTAGTGTCAACCCCTGGAGTGGCACGGCTCTGGCGAAAAGGACTTTCTGTGTTAGCCTGATTATCAGATTCGAGTTTGAGTTGTAGAGCCTGGAATAACATTAGATAATTGGCACTGGGTGAAAAAAATGGGTTGGACGACGTACTGGGAGCTGATGGTAGGTGTAGCGCTTCACCTATAGGCAATCCATCTCCCATCTACATGACTCAAATAATACTATTTGAAAGACGTTGAAGGACATACAGTATATGGCCACAGGGCTCTAACCGTAGTACATGGCCCGGTGTGTAGCGCCACCTGAACTGGCAGCTCCTAAACAGGCACCATGTGGCATAACACTAGCTGTCATTTTTTATTTGTATTTTTTCAGTGATGGACAAATTACTCAAACCCATGTTTTTTTTGTAAGCTATTTGTGTTCAGCCATGCATTGTCAATTATCTAGTGTCATGCTGGGCGTGACACTTCTTCTGCCAGCCCTGGAAGTGCAATGGACTGACCTCATGTTTCTTTCTATGTATGAGGAGTCCAAGCCACTTCTATTAACCTACACAGTCCAAAACTCAAACAAAGTCTCCTTGCCCTTCACATCTCTCTCTCTCTCTGTCTCTCTCTCTCTGTCTCTCTGTCTCACTCTCTCTGTCTCTCTCTCTGTCTCACTCTCTCTGTCTCTGTCTGTCTGTCTCTCTCTCTCTCTAATCTGGAAAGACGTGACTAGCACCATCTTGAGGAGGGTGGACGGTCTGGGGTTGGACGGGGCTTTGTTTTTAACACATATGAAAGGTTTGGGTATGGCTGACCTGTCGGTTTTCTATAGGTCCGTTTTTAAGGCATGGTCCTTGTTAGAGTGGAGGGTAGTGGAGCCACCACTCTCGTCGCTTCACTGGTTTTTGGAAGAGCCACTCGTTGGGGGGGGCAGGCTGGACATTCAGGATGACACGACACCTGATCTCGCTAATAAACTGTGCACTGCTGGAGTGGTGACTCTGGGAAAATTAGTGGATGTGGCTGGGCCTAGCTTAAAGGACGCACACGCGGTAGCTGAATGTCTGGGGGTGAGGTCAGTACGCTACGTAGAGCATATTTTGGGGCGCTGGACTGAGAGACTTTCTCAAGACGAATTTGATCTCCTGAAAAGCTACTGTGCGGGGAAGAGACCCCACTTTGGGACGACCCTTTTCCAGAAATGGAGGTATGGCCTGATTTGAGGGGATGTTCAGGACCATTGCTTGAAGAAAAAAGGGAGCAAAATGCTGAGTTGTATTTCATAGATGGGAAGCGGTTGTACATGTGCTGTGTTAAGGCCCTTAACAGGGAAAAACTAAACGGGAGGGGGACACAATGTGGAGGAGGCTTTTTGATCAAGACATTGAAAGCAAACCAGGGTGGAGAGCTTTATACAAGCTCCCATCAAAAAAACAGACTGGGGACTTGCAGTGGAGGATTCTCCATGGGGCAGTGGCCGTCAATGCGATCGTGTCAAAGATGAATCCAACTGTTTTAAGTGGTTGTCCTTTCTGTGGAAAGGAGGAAACTATTGTTCATTGTTTCATTGAATGTGACAGGATTGGTGCTCTATTTGGTGTACTAAAAGCGTTGTTTTCTTTGTTTGAAGAGAAATGGTCCAAAATTGTTTTTATTTTTGGAGCGGGCTACCAGAAAAGAAACGCGAGCAAGTGCCAGTTGCTGAATTTTGTGCTGGGGGAGGCAAAACTAGCGATCTACTTGACCAGGAGAAACAGGGTGGAGAGGGGTGTATTACAGGATGTGGTTAGCGTCTTTATCTCACTGGTCAGGGCCAGAGTATGGGTTGATTTTAATTTTCATAAAGAGATGAGAACACTAGACTTGTTTGTACATCAATGGTGTGTTAATGACGTTGTTTGTCTAATTGATGAGGGGGTCTTGGTGTTTGGCTCGGTGTTCAGGTGAAATCCTAATGTATGCACTTTTGTACGTGATTTTTTATGAGATGACTGGACTGAAGTGACTGTTGTCCTTTTTTAGTTTTTTAAATAAAGTGGTTTTTAAAAAGTCAAAAAAAAAAGTCTCTCTCTCTCTCTCTCTCTCTCTCTCTCTCTCTCTCTCTCTCTCTCTCTCTCTCTCTCTGTCTCTCTCTCTCTCTCTCTCTCTCTCTCTCTCTCTCTCTCTCTCTCTCTCTCTCTCTCTGTCTCTCTCTCTCTCTCTCTCTGTAACTATGCCCAGTCCTGGCCGTGGGCTAGAGTCCAGTGTTGTGGCAGTTAAATAAGCGTCCCCTCCAGCTAACAGCTAAATGTAATGGCTGCGTTCCATGCCAGCCGTGCGTGGCCCGTATGGCCACTGGCCATGAGTCTGTCCCCTTTTTAATAAGCCTGGAGCTAAAATACTGTTCACGGTCCCTTTTATTTTTCACGGGCCGTTCTGTGGCCAGTGAACTCTTCTGTAATTAACAGGCTGTTCCTCTAACCACATGAACCCTAGACGCTCCTAATTATCCCTGTCGTGTATTCAAAGGCAAACAATCCATGAAAATAATGCAAGCAAGATAACTGATCCGTGTTATAAGTTGCAACGCATTGTGAGCTTGTACATTGGTGGCATGGGTGTAACGGTTTCCAACACCCCTTAGGGGGGTGTGTGTGTGTGTGTGCGTGTGCGTGCGTGCGTGCGTGCGTGCGTGCGTGCGTGTTATTTGGCTGGTCTATTACTATTTGTTTTCAACTGAATATTGTAAATTGGAAATTAAGAGTTTGCATAGTAGACACATACATACATACATGCTTAAACGGTCCGTAATGATAATATCTGGTTTCCATTCATTGTATGTAGTCGATAAACTACCTTGTTTGCTTGTTTGGTTGTTTGTTTTTTTTTGCCATAGCTTTAGTTTAGCTTTTGTGCAGGAGTCCCAGGTTTAAATCCAGTGTGGAAGATCAAAGTTAAGAACAAAATCTGTGAGTGTAAAAGTTTATTGGATTACTTTTCGTTCCCACTATTTAATCCTGATAGATAGATTGTAAATTATTCAGCCACCCTCTCTCTTCAGATAGTAAATCTTATCTACACAAAGCTTGCACAAGTGCTTCTATTATCCGTGAGTTAAATTTACAGCAACCGCAGTGGCCCTGGATATATGTTTTCTGTAGCTCTGACACCCACACAGGGCCGGATCCAGGCATGGGCATGGGGGGGCAATGCCCCACTAAATGCCCTGGCAATGCCCCACTAAATGCCCTAACATGATGGCATGCAAACAATCCACATTTCAAAGATATTTCAAATTAGTGCTTACAGTACAGTATATTTAAAATGATTTGAAATGATACTACTGCTACTAACTCACTCCAATTGTGGCACCACTAAACCAACACTGTTTCATCATTGAAAACAGAAAACTCTCTGAGTCAGACCTTTAGCTTTATGCATGCTGCGTGACTGTTGCAACTGATGTTATTATTGATGCTTACTTGCCTAATATAAGTCCTGTACAACATATACATCTTGTGGGTCACAGGACTAAATTATTTAACTGAAAATGATATGTTACATCCGGGCCTGCGGCTACAGTTAAATCACTGTTGGGAAGAAAGCTTGTATCCCCCATACATACATTTTAGTTTTTATCTACACAAATTACTGGCTATTTCTGAGGGGACATTTGCGGCAACTCGAATGTCCAGCTTTGAGTTTTTTTGTTTTTTGTTTTAGGTTTTATCCTCCTAACACAAACATCGAATGAACATTGATGAATAGACAAAATGAGGACGTGAATTGTGATGCCGCAGAATGAGATGATCTCTGGTATGTTTGGACGTACCTGTACTTTGCTAAACTGGAATGGATTTGGATGGAATTCCCATTTGATTTGTGACCACATGCCTCTTGCTGCATGAAGTCAACCTCAGAAAGGGTTTGAACCCACAACCTTCCGCACGAAAGTCTCAATACACATGTAGAATTGACAACATTCAACATGTGACATGTTGAATGTTGTCAATTCTGTCCCACCGCCCAGAAAAGTATATTTCCTCCTAACAGCGGGAATAATATAGAAAGTGATACTTTTCAAGTGGTGCACTTAACACTTCATTAAGGTGCTTTGTGTGTCCCATTTGTCTGTCCAAGCACGAAAGAAATTTTGGGTTGTTTTCACAACCAAGTGTCACTGTTACGCAGCCACAGCCTAACCAACTCATTAGCCACACGGTAGGCTTGCCCAGAACTTCCCGCATAACTTCTGGTTGCGGTGATTCCAGGTGTTGCGGAGTTATGAGTTGTGCATACATGTAAACGCATCCACCGTGTTTGCGTTTGCGTGCATGTGTGCACGCATGTGTGTGTGTACCTACCAGGTC
The DNA here is from genome assembly GCA_039105355.1 of Benthosema pterotum. Lineage (NCBI taxonomy): Eukaryota > Metazoa > Chordata > Actinopteri > Myctophiformes > Myctophidae > Benthosema > Benthosema pterotum. Next base: position 15,710,040 of record CM076982.1, on the reverse strand, counting down.
CATTACTCACTGGATTAGTGTGTGCAGTTATTTTGTGTGGGTCTGTGTGTGCAGCCATTAATGTGTCTTTCTGTGTGTGTGTGTGTGTGTGTGTGTGTGTGTGTGTGTGTGTGTGTGTGTGTGTGTGTGTGTGTGTGTGTGTGTGTGTGTGTGTGTGTCTGTGTCTGTGTCTGTGTCTGTGTCTGCGTGTGCGTGCGCGTGTGCGTGCGCGTGCGGCCATTAATGTGCCACTGTACGGGTGTGTCTGTGGGCACGTGTGCACGCGCGTACGTACGTGCGTGCGTGCGTCAGGGTCATTGTCTCTAATAGCACAGACAGATGGAGCACATTTGGTGTAAAAGTGGCTGTTAATCGCTCTGTCTGCCTATTACGTCTGTCTCTTCTCTCTCTCTGTATCTCCATCCAGGGTGTGAATTAAGGACATCATCTTCAGTCTGGGGGAATTGCGGATGTAGCCCCGACAATTTCTTTTTAGGGTTGCAGACACGCTAAAATAATAATAAACATACCAATTCATCGGCACAGCCAGCGAGGAGGGAGTGGCGACGCTGCTGTTTCGTGTTCAGACACACCATTTCCGTCCATCCTCGGAATTGGCAAATGTCATATGTGCATTTATCCTCTCACATTATGATTTCCGCAACTCTACTTTATACCGCTGCCTTGTACCGGTAACTGGGTCGAGATTTTTTTTTTTTTTTTTGCACATACAGTATATGGAATTCTGGGTGTGACGCATTCCCAAATAGGGGGTGCGTGACTCATGATTTGATACATTAGGGCAGTGGTTCCACTGTTTATTTATACTACATTTTAGCCCCACAGACAGACCCCAAAACTAAAGATTTCATTTGCTTTTGTCTGGCTGGATTGCAGAAAAAAGTTCAGAAAGAAAGGACTGGTTATATCAGAGTGCTGATTGACACTCAAACCTTTAGAAATAAGCTTGGGCAACATATAGATATTATATGATATTATTATTTTTCTTTTGCGCTTTAAAATTCGCTTTGAGTTCTCATTTGATACTTTCTTCTTTTCTTTTCTTTCTTTTCTTTTTCATTGCATCATTACTGGGCTATAATTAGTATAGGTAGAAAGTGGGCAGGATGACGGCATCGCCGGCAGTCACGAGCATTCCGAGTGAAGTAAATTAAAACCTATTTTTATAATGCTGTCATTAAGACAGCAAGAGAAGTAGCAACAAGCCTTGCCT
>CM076982.1:15688827-15703827 GCA_039105355.1 Benthosema pterotum | reverse complement strand
TTTGAAAAGGAAGAAAGAGGAAGTCCGCTGGCTGCTTGCATAGTGAAGCAGCTACTGTAGGCGCGACTTGCTAAAAGTCTTGTAAACAATGACGCCGTACACTGTTGGATTAACTTTTGGATTAACACGCGCACTCTCGATTGGGAATCGGCTATAAACTCTGGCTGCGTTATTAGGTGAGTAATGTTTAATTCATTGTTTGGCCGCCGTGCCTTGTCTTATATAGACTACTGTAGTTCATGGTCAGTTGAAAAGCCTGCAGGAGTTGTTGTTGTTGTTGCCGCCGTGCAGCATGGAGAGGGCATCATCATGCTATCTGACTGGTTGTACCGCGTACAGCATAATATTGTCTGTGCGCCTACTGTGGATCTGACATCGCCTACTTTGTACCAAACTAGTTCATAGTGGGTGACATGGTGTCACTGTTGTTGTCGTTGTTGTTGTTGGTGATGATGGTTTTCATGTGTGCAACATGGAGTGCGACTGATGCACTGGTAATACAATGCAACTAAATTGTGCATACATTAAAAACAAAGAAAAAAGGAGTATTTTAATTGTGTTCAGGAACGGAAAATAACGGAAAATAATCTATTACGTTACTTTTTATAGAAAGTAACTTGTAACTTAACGAGATTAGTTTTAGGGGCAGTAGTCCAATAACCTAACGTCGTTAGTTTATAAAGTAACGATACCCAACACTGAATAGTAGATATTTCTGGGGGTCCTTCCAATGAAATATGTCAAGCATCACTGACACAGAAAGAGATTTTTCCAGAAAAACTAGAATCTCTCGCCAGGGACTAGAATTTAGTGTCACAAACTAGAATTTAGTGTCATGGACTAGAATCTAGTGTCAGAAACTGGAATCTAGCGCTGTGAACTAGAATCTAGCATCAGAAACTAGAATCTGATCAGGACACCAAGGGTTAATGCTCCCCAACGGCTCACTGTGGAGGCTACAACCACAGGGCCATACCTACACACACACACACACACACACACACACACACACACACACACACACACACACACACACACACACACACACACACACACACACACACACACACACACACACACACACACACACACACACACACACACACACACACACACACACACAGGGAGCTTATGTCAACACGGTAATGCCTAATTAACGTCATTGGGAGAGAGGCAAAGGAGAGGGATTGAGCGCTGTAAAAAAATAAAGTTAAACGTTTTGAACAGAGGGAAAACACACTGCATGTGAGGAACGACGGAGAGGTTGGCGACTGCTGAGGATCATTAGTTTGTTTGTAACTGGCGGTGTGGCGTGTGGCGTTCCTCGTCAATATAATCGTTGTTGATTTTGTTGAATACCATTTTACCCTGAGCAAAGCAGAATAAAAAAATACATGTTCATATATAGAGAGATAAAAACTAGGATTAAATGTCATCGAGGGACAAGTGGACAAGATATCCAGTATGTAAGTAATTTACCATGAAAAGGAGTAGGCTGGCAGGTTTACCACTGTTTCAGGGTTGTGCTACCAGGCGAGGCCAAGAATAAATGAAAGAAACAAACTTATTCTTCTGCCACAACATATATAGTCCCATAAAAATCAATGATAGACATGCAAACATGCAAAGCAGCAGAAATGGTGTACTGTAAATATACTATAATTGAGGCAGGTAGGAAGTATAGAGAGAAAACAGAGGGGAAAATAAACAACAACGGACGCGAGGAGAACGGGAGAAGGGGGAGGAAGGGCGAAGTGCAGTAGTGGTCTATGAATAGTGGTGGTCGCGGTGCTCGCAGTGATCACCGAAATTCTAAACTCCAGAAGTCCCTGGGTGCGTTGTGAGGAGCATTGAACTGTGGCTCTGAAGTTCATTTGCATCACAACGTATCTGGGTATTTTGCAGTTCCAAGGGTTGTGGTCCTGTTTTTTTGCGCCAATTACAGTACAATAAAAGTGTTAGAACATTTTACTCTTTTGCATGCAGCTTTGGGTGTTTTCGGTCATTTTATTATTATTTTACTACGAAGTGAACAAGCTAGTAATAAAATACAAGTCGAGAAGCATCTTCCAGGAACACGAATGGTCCCAGAAAATGTGTTTTCTCCAGCCGGTCAGTCGGTCTACAACATCATCATTACGATATTCAGTGTGGATGTTTCTATTTTGCTTTTTTTTTATTCCACAGAGAGACAGTGAGAGAGAGACAGAGGGAGTTGCTGATGTGCTTCCCTGGCGTGACCCCAGAGGTGAGCCGAGACGGATGGCCCTCACATCGGCAGCGGTGTCACGTCAGTACACACACACACACACACACACACACACACACACACACACACACACACACACACACACACACACACACACACACACACACACACACACACACACACACACACACACACACACACACACTCATAAATAGCATTAACAATGCATCGGCACAGTGAGCGATGGAGGCTGAGGTGGGAAGAATGGGACGCGCGTCCATGAATAATTGAGGCTGCATGCGTGGCTGTATCAAAAGCAGCTGCAGCGAGGCAGGCAGGATGATATTTCTGTTGTTCCCGCGAAAGCAAAGGGATGTACCCGACTACCCGTAGCCCGGGACCTGCCTGGAGGCTTCCTGGGGACACGGAGAGAGGAGGGAGGGAGAGATGGGGAAAGAGAGAGCATGGATGGATGGATGAATGAACGACTAGAGTATACATTTGTAACGTGTTGACAGAAATGGTTTTATTTTATTGCGTTTCTATTGATTTCCAAGGCGATCTTCTACATCAGTGGTTTTCAACCTTTTTCATACCAGGGCCCACTATTTATTCAGAATTTGAGCCACGGTCCACCATTTGAGGACATTTTAGCCCCACAGACCCCAACACTAAAGATTTCTTTTGCTTTTGTCCACAATTCCAGGCTGGATTTGGGAAACAAAACAGTCAAACATACAGATCAAAATGACCATTATTCTTCTACATTCTCTAGTTGTGTAGACTAATTCACATGATGAATATTTTAACTCTTGAGAGCGTAAACATGAAACCAAATGGACCCGCAAGGGGTCCATTTGGTTTCATGTTTACGCTCTCAAAGAGTTACATCTGGTGCAACTTTGCACCATTAACCTGACATTGTGTCAGGGACCACTGGTGGTCCCCGCACCACCTGTTGAAAACCCCTGTTCTACATTCGGTAATTGTTTGCGTGTCACATGGAAGTGGCTGCATTGCGTACGCCACTGAAGACTGAGGTCATTGGCATTCAATAGCAGCTACACACAGCAGCCCTCGGTAGCCGGAGGAATCCCCATAATAAACATGGCATTCATCCACTGATGAAAGGGAACACAGTTTGCCTTGCAAATAAAAAAAAACATGTTGGTCAAATTGCATTGACAGAACGGTCATCCATGGAGCCAGACCTTCCCTATGTCATTTACAGTTTGAGTTTTCAATTTGTCAATTGAATTGTCGACATGCCTATTGGACCATGGACGGCATTCACAGTAACACTGAATTCAGAACCATGGACTGCATCACGAGTAACATTTACTATGGACCAGGGGTTTTCAACAGGTGGTCTGGGGACCACCAGTGCTCCCTGAGAGGATTCCAGGTGGTCCCCAGGCTAAATGATGGAAAGTTGGTTAACCAGATGTAACCCTCTGAGAGCGTAAAACATGAAGCCAAATGGACCCTTGCGGGTCCATTTGGTTTCATGTTTACACTCTCAAGAGTTAAAATATTCATCATGTGAATTAGCCCAAGTCTACACAACTAGAGAATGCAGAAGAATAATGGTTTTGAAAATGATTTTGATCTGTATGTTTGACCGTTTTGTTTCCCAACTCCAGACTAAGGAATTGTGGACAAACGCAAAATAAATCTTTAGTTTTGGGGTCTGTGGGGCTAAAATGTCATCAAATGGTGGTCCGTGGCTCAAATGCTGAATAAATAGTGGGCCCTGGTATCAAAAAGGTTGAAAACCACTGGTATGGACCATGGGCAGCAGTAACAGTTACTACTTCAGGACCACGGACAGCAGCGGTAGTAGGGTTACTACTTGGACAGCTACTACAGTAACAGTTCTGTTAGTACTTCAGCACCTTGGACAGCAGCTACAGTAACAGTTCAGTTAGTACCTACTCAGCACCATGGACAGCAGCTACAGTGACAGTTATACTAGAGTCGAGGTCTGTGGACAGCAGCCACTGGCATCCTTGTGCTTGCTATGTTTAGGGTCTCTCTCTCTCTCTCGCTCTCTCTCTCTCTCTCTCTCTCTCTCTCTCTCTCCCCCCCTCCCCCCAAACAGTAGCAGTACACCGCTCTGAATCGATAAGCGGAGTCAATAAATAAACCCTCGATGTGTTGGCTGAATATGCAGCGCACCTCAGAGGGGACATTGCTCGACCTGCGGCTGTCATAGCCTGTGTGCATTACGTCAATGCGTGTCCTCCGCGCTCCCTCAGCGGCTGTGTGTGTACAGCAATTACAAGTTGCAAGTCTGGAATTCAAAATTAGTATGACTTAAACTACAAATGTATTTGGTGTCATGTACTTTTCAAACTCTTGAAATTTACACACTTTTTGAGAATACAGCCCAGGGACGTAAAACTCACAGCGGCAACAAATAGAAAACCTTGTACACACTGCACTGTGTTTGAACCCACGTTCAAAGTAAACACAGGTTTTACCAGGTCAAGGTAAAAAGGCATTTTTTTTCTTCAAAAATCAGTGTGCCATGATAGAAAGATGAGTCCATTAAAACAGAAAAATTATTAAAGCTCAGTGTCTTGTTATATATCAAATATGTATCAAAGCGCAGTTAAGTAAGGGATAACGCCCAACAAACGTAAGAGCTGACCGAGGCTGTGCCGAGGTCAGTTATTAGGAAACAACTCTCCAGTTGTTGGCTTTGTGTAATGTATGGCTTAATACATTGTGTCCTGATCAGATTCTAGTTTTTGATGGTAGATTCTAGTTTCTCATGCTAGATTCTAGTCCCCCACGGTAGATTCTAGATCCTCTCAGTAGATTGTAGTTTCTGAAGTTAGATTCCAGTTCCCGACACTAGATTCTAGTTCCCGACACTAGATTCTAGTCCATGACACTAAATTCTAGTTTGTGACACTAAATTCTAGTACCTGGTGTGAGGTTCTAGTTTTTTCTGGAAAGATCTCTTCCTGTGTCAGTGATGCTTAACATATTTCATAGGAAGGACCCCCAGAAATATCTATTATTTAGCTGAAGAACCTCATCTAAAACATGTTGTTCTAGGGATCCCCCAGAAGCAAATATTTTAGTTAAAAATGTTTGCTTCTGAAATAATGTATTCAAAGATTTGCACCACATTTTCACATTTTTTTCAAAAATAGCAGACCTACAAGAAATAGTACTGTACATAACAAGGCTGCTTTTATTTATATGGAGCTGTGTAGGATATGTTCGTCCGCACAAGGAGGTCTGTTGTTGTGTGTTGTTGTTTGACATATATAATATAGCTGATTTATTTTTTACTTTTTATTATTGGATCTCTCTATACTCTCTCTGTATTTGTTGATTTGTCATTATAGCTCAGTTTCATTTCCATGCAGTTTTTGTCAGTGGAATTCAAGGTAGTGGAAGGGCATTGATTAAAATGTTGATCAGAGGTTTCTGCCCCACAGTGAAAATATAACAGAATGACAGCCAGCAGCAGCTGTCACACACACACACACACACACACACACACACACACACACACACACACACACACACACACACACACACACACACACACACACACACACACACACACACACACACACACACACAAAACACTGAGTGAATGTCAGAGAATGGAAGTGTGAAGCATGGCCTCGCTTCACGTCACACTGAGGAGTCAACCAAGGGTGTCATTACTACTTCTGTTTACGCACGCACACACACACACACACACACACACACACACACACACACACACACACACACACACACACACACACACACACACACACACACACACACACACACACACACACACACACACACACACAGGAGAGCTCACATAAATATGCAAACGTATACACTGGCATACAAATGAGCGGACCTGAGAACATGCCTCCACAGACTTGTCTTGCACGCTTGCTTGCACACGTGCACGTGCATGCACGCACGCACGCACACACACACACACACACACACACACACACACACACACACACACACACACACACACACACACACACACACACACACACACTGTACACAACAAGGCACAACGTGCTAAACCACGCGTCAAGTGTGTGTGAGGAGGCTACAAGGCCGCATTGCATCAATAAGAGATGCGCTTGGCTGTGTGTGTGTGTGTGTGTGCGTGTGCATGTGCCGTGTGCGTGTGTGTGTGTGTGAGAGAGAGAGAGAGCGCTGCTCCTGGCTGCATGGGAGAGCAGGAAGTATGAAATATGGACAAGATGTGATTCTAGGAACAAGATGTGGCTAAAACACAACAAAAACAGGAAGAGTTTCAGGGGCGGATCTAGGCATGGGTATGGGGGGGCAATAACCCCCTAAATACCCAGTCTGCCCCCCCAAACACGATGGCATGCAAAACAACCCAAGATATTTCAAATTAAAGTGCTTATATTTAAAATGATTTGAAACACTACTACTGCTATAACTAACTACAGCTGTGTCACCACTAAACCAACAGCATTTCATCATTGAAAACAGAAAACTCTCTGAGTCAGACCTTTAGCTTTATGCATGCTGCGTGTCTGTTGCAACTTCAACAACAACTGATGTTATTATCGATGCTTTACTTTACTAATAAAAGTCCTGTAACTAAAAATGGTATGGGTGCGGCTTCATCGCCCGTGGCGCGAAGCATTGTAACGTTAAGCTAAAAAACTAGATAAAATCGATTTCCACTTCACAACCAGTCAACATTAACCCTATGATGGTGCTGATGATGGATCTTCACTGTAATATTAAATCACCGGAAAATTAAACACTATTAAATTTTAAAAAAAATGGTATCCCGGGTTTGGCAGCCTCGACCATTGCGCCAAAAGACAGGCTGCAAGGGTTTGGCACCATGCTGTATTGATGTACTACCATACTTTTCTTTTGTTCATGCTTCGTGTAAATTGCTCTGGATTACGAGCATCTGCTAAATGCCTAAAGCGTACTATATACCTTCATTGGGAGTGAGATCCTGTACTACCCACAGGACCTCGGGGGTGCGGGCGCTATCTAAATGCTTCTGGGCAGGAAAATAAAACCAGCAGGCTCTGAAGAAAATCCTGTTATCCTCCAACAATATCCCAGATATAGAGCATATTTATATTACTAGCAGCAAGATATCAACACTTTGCAAATATATGTGAGCAACTCGTCACAAATAAACAGCCCCTCTCTCGCGCGCACGCCCACGTCCAAGACTGTTTGGTAATGTTTTGGCTCTCAATAGAACTTGAGATCCGTTTATCATGCCATACGAAATCAAGGATTCATAGCAAAATAATGATGTATTCGTAAATGTGATTGAGTGAATTGTTTTGGAAGAAAAAACAAACAAACTACAAACCAAACCAAAAAATCTATATTATACAACTGAAGTCAAGTTCATGCTCCTTTGAGAAAACACCCCTTGAATAGCTCTGATTCAGAGACGTTCCACCAGAAGCATAATTACAAAAAAGTGTGTGTGTGTGTGTGTGCGTGTGTGTGCATGTGTGCGTGCATGTGTGCGCACGTACGTGCATGTCAGAAAGACATTATTCTGGTTGTAGTTTTGTTTTTATCCCATTCTTTATGTAAATATTCCACTGTTCATATTGACATTCTCCACATACATGGACTGTGTGTGTGTGTGTGTGTGTGTGTGTGTGTGTGTGTGTGTGTGTGTGTGTGTGTGTGTGTGTGTGTGTGTGTGTGTGTGCGTGAGCGTGTGCGTGTGCGTGCGTGCGTGCGCGGTGGGAGTGTGGGGACAACCACTATCTTCATAGTGATCGTGCATTTGAGTTGAGTGATTGGCCCAACAGAGTGTCAAACTCGCTCTGTGCTCGTTAGTGCTCTCTCTAATCGATGGATGCGTCGAAGGCAGCAATCACTTTGATACCTGTCAGACAGGAAGGGGGATGGGCGCGTGTGCGCGTGCACAAATGCATGCATGCATGTGTGTGTAGATGTTAAAAGCTACCTACAGTATATAGCCTGCCTTTAATAAACACTGTCTCTGCGTCATTCCTACCAGATATTATACAGCTCTAAGTACCCTACAGAGGATCGTCTCTCCTCGTCCTGTTGCTGGCCTGTGTACCGCCGCCGCTCGGCAGCAGCGCTGTATTAGCTGTGTTTTTGTGTGCTATAGTTTCAGTGTGTGTGTGTGTGTGTGTGTGTGATTGAGTCAGCGGTGACGGCGCTGCCGCTGTGAATTGCGTTTCACGAGAGTCGTCTTTGCCCGGTCTCTGGAGTGGTTTTGCGGTCGGACGTCGGGTTCCTTCATTCCTGGGAACAGCTTGGAGAGAGACGAGACGTTCCGCTTGCATTCGCCATTCGGTATAATCAAAATCACACCGGCGCTCCCTCCCTCCCGTTTTTTTTCTCCCTCTTTCTGTTTTATCCGACAAAGCAGCCCTGAGGGGGCTCACATCACCGCACTCTCTCCGCCGCCGCCGCCGTGCTTTACCGAGTCCAACAGATGTGTATGATTGTGTATTTAGACCATTGTGTCCTGATCAGATTCTAGTTTCTGAATAACATAATATTCAAAGATTTGCACCACGTTTTCACGATTTTTCAAAAATAGCAGAGATACAAGCAGATCTACAAGCTCATAGCGCGCCACGCGGTGGCGCGCTATGAGCTTGTAGATCTGCTATTTTTCAATAGTTAAAACATAATGCTGTCCTGTCTAGATTTCTAGTTTCTGAATAACATAATATTCAAAGATTTGCACCACGTTTTCACGATTTTTCAAAAATAGCAGAGATACAAGCAGATCTACAAGCTCATAGCGCGCCACCGAGTGGCGCGCTATGAGCTTGTAGATCTGCTATTTTTCAATAGTTAAAACATAATGCTGTCCTGTCTAGATTTCTAGTTTCTGAATAACATAATATTCAAAGATTTGCACCACGTTTTCACGACTTTTCAAAAATAGCAGAGATACAAGCTCATAGCGCGCCACTCGGTGGCGCGCTATGAGCTTGTAGATCTGCTATTTTTCAATAGTTAAAACATAATGCTTAGAACACCAAAACGCGTTCAGTACACCAAGGGTTAGAGAGAGCAAGAGAGAGTGGTAGACGGAGACGAGGCTACGTTCCCCCTCCTTGTCTTTTTTTTTTTACCTCCGCTATCCAACATATCCTGCGTCTGTGTGTAGAATTATTCAGCAGGAATGTAGTGTGGAGCTTACGTGCAACGCCTGCTGAAACAGGACCTGAGAGAGCGACGGCGGGAGAGGGAGGTAGAGAGAGATAGAGGGGGGAGAGAGGGAGAGAGGGAGAGGGAGAGAGAGAGAGAGGGAGAGAGAGAGAATTAACATTTTAAAAGCGAAACCCACTTTTGCAGACAAGAGGATAATACAATACCATGAGCAGACTAAACCCAAATCAACACTCATGACACAACATCCAGAAAATTCAGTTTACAGAAGCAAAACATAATGGAGAGAGAGGGAGGGAGAGAGACAGAGACAGAGAGAGAGAGAGAATTAATATTTTAAAAGCTCTTTTATCAAAAGCCACTTTTACAGACCGTAGGATAATACAATACTATGAGCAGAATAAACCCAAATCAACACTCATGACACATCATCCATAAAACTCAGTTTACAGAAGCAAAATATAGTATAGCTGCAAATATATAATATAGCTGAAGCCCTACGGTTGTGCTGCAACAGTAGGGGTCTGCTAGGGGGCACTAAAAAATCTGGCCCATATCTGGTCTGAAATTCTGAATAGACCAATTATTTGTTTACAATCACTGGGACTGCATGCAGCACGGGTGACTGTTTGATGTAATCAATTCCCAACAGATCTCCAAATATGTTGTTTTGGGCAGCGCTGGTTTCAAGCCATTCAATGTTCTGCAGCCAGTCTGCACACATATACTGGTGTTTATCTGTGTGACGTCTATTGTACCTGTAACAATGAGAAATTAACCCTTTTCTATCTTGAATCCTTTTGCCAGCGTCATTCTTGTGAGACGAACGAGTTGTTGGTATGTTCTCACCTTCTCAATGCTTGACGACGTGCATCTAAAATCGTTGGATGTAGCCTCCCTACCCTTTCCTCATTCTTTTCCACTAGACTAAACGGAAAGGCAAATAAAATCATAGCTGATAACTCTCACCCTACACAGACACCACCTTTTCAATCTCCTCCTATCAGGCAGGAGGTATAGAACTATTAATTGCTCAACATCTCACTTCATAGATAGCACTTACCCTATATAGCTAATAGACATTTGAACTTGACTCGATAGGTTACAGCTGTAATGATGCATGTATGTTGCAGCATGCATTGCATATAGCACTTTAAACAACCGAAGGTAATTTCTATGCTGCTGGTCGTGGCACTGTGTTGTCTTCTTGTACCGCTATGTAATGACCTCTGCATATGTTGAGCATGAACCAAGGCAAATTCCTATCAATGTGTTGACAAGGAAACAAAGTTCTTGAATCTTGTTGGTTTGTATCATTTATGTTGTTCTGTAAAAGTGTTGCTATTAGGGCTTGTTTGTCAGTGTTTGCCCTGACAGAGCGGAGGCTGTAGGAGGAGGAGTAGACTTTCTGCTGTCTGCATGCTATTTGTGGCAGTGGTGGACTGGCCGAAGAAATTGGCCCGGACATTTTTAGCGTGATTTGGCCCAGACTGGCCCACCACAACCAGCGCGTGATGGACCTATTCTACCTGGTATAGTTGGTTAACCAGATGTAACTCTTTGAGAGCATAAACATGAAACCAAATGGACCCTTGTGGGTCCATGTTAACACTCTCAAGTCTGATTAGAGAATGTAGAAGATTAATGGTCATTTTGATCTGTATGTTTTATTCCCAAATCCAGCCTGGAATTGTGGACCAAAAAGCCAAATAAATCTCTACTGTAGTTTTGGAGTCTGTTGGGGCTAAAATGTGATCGAATGGTGGTCTGTGGCTAAACTTTCTGAATGAATTGTGGGCCCCGGGATCAAAAAGGTTGAAAACCAGTGCTTTTAATCATACCGTGATACCACCGGCCCCCTACGGGTCATGCACCACCGGGAGACCTCCCTGTACGCCCAATGGTCAATCCGATGGTGATTTGTGGTCAGGGCTGGTCTGGGACGAATTCAAACAAAAATGATGGGGGTTGAATTTTCGTTCCAGCCCTGTTTATAAATAGATATACAGTGCATACAGACAGCCAGTTTATGGGTGTTGTGATGGTAACAGACAGACACCACACAGACACATACTATAAGGTGTCACATCATCACCACACGTGATCTTCATCTACTGCTGCTTTCCTGAGAACTGGCTTAGAAGCCATCTCACAACAGCAAGGCAACCAAACGCCTCCAGCTGCTGATCTAGCCCAGGAGTGGACGTGCCTCACAGTTGATGTGATGACATCAACCCACGGGCCCCAGTTGTTGCCATGTCCCACCCGCTTCTACCGTTATCAAGCGATAATTCCCAGTAGGCTACTTATCAGCACCATCTTAGCTTGCGGTTAGGTTTAGGGGTAGGTTTAGAGAAGGGTGTAGCAATGTTTGTAGCAACACCCTAGACCCCTCCAACCGTAACCCTAAGCCTAAATCCCTGACGCTCGGTCTGTGAGGTTAGGTTGAGGGTCGGGCATTTAGGAGTAGGGTTACGGTTGGAGGGGTCTAGGGTTTTGCGCTACAACAACAGGGGCCTGTGGGTTGATATGACGTCATCACATCAACTGTGAGACACGTCCACTCCTAGGCTCGGTCTGCAGCTGGACCCTTCTCAAGGCAACAGGAGGCATATTTACGTACTGTACTTAAGTACAATTTTGAGGTATTTGTTTATGTATTTCCAATATACAACTCCAATACATCTCAGAGGCAAATGTTGTACTCCACCACAAGTAGTATTTAACTACACATCCTCATGCCTAAAAGGCAAAACTTGCCTTTTATCCAGACCATGGATAAAAGGACCATGTCGCCTTCTGAGACCCTCGTAAAAGGACTTCTATGCCTTTTCTCTAAAAAGGCGTTCCGTGCCTTTTCCGTCAGAAGGCATAATGCAATTAGTGATTTATCAGCAACACCTGGGGTATGAAGGAGCGCTTGTTTTATCTGCCGGCTACTACTAGTAGGGCGGGGCGAAGGAAGTTTTACTGAGGTTATGGTTAGGGTTAGGTTAGGTTTAGGCATAGGTTTACTGAGGTTAAGTTTAGGGTTAGGATTAGGTATAGGCATAGCTTAGGTTTACTGGGGTTATGTTTAGGGTTAGAGTTAGGTTAGGGTGAGAGTTAGACGGTGCTTTATGCGGTAACTAACCCTAAACATAACCTCAGTAAAACTATGCTTCGCCCCGCCCTACTAGTAGTAGCCGGCAGATAAAACAAGCGCTCCTTCATACCCCAGGTGTTGCCGATAAATCACTAACCACATTATGCCTTCTGACGGAAAAGGCACGGAACGCCTTTTTAGAGAAAAGGCATAGAAGTCCTTTTACGAGGGTCTCAGAAGGCGACATGGTCCTTTTATCCATGGTCTGGATAAAAGGCAAGTTTTGCCTTTTAGGCATGAGGATGTGTTGCATTTAAAGACGTTGTCACTAGTTACATTTATAGATTTGGATTACTTTCAACACAAAACATACTGTAACATTTCTACCCTCGATTGGAACATTGTGCACAGCGATTACTTTGCACATTCGCAACTTTAACTACTTCTACATTGCTGTATTCATACTTTCCCTTAAGTGAAAAGTGTGAGTCTTTTTTTTTGTACAACCAGTGCACAAGTGCATGCACGTTGCACCGTTCTATTCCTGGGCTGTTTGTCACCAGTGATGTTCCATGACAAGGTGTTAAAAGCAGCATGGCTAATGACAAACCGACTCAACTTGAAGACAGCATGGAGAGAGAGAAGGAGCGAGACGGAGAGACAGACAGAGAGAGAGAGACAGAGAGACAGAATGAGAGAAATAACACATTTCTCTGCAGCTCCGCCAAGGAGCTGCACAACTATCCTACTTGTAGGGCAATCAAGTGGTCAGCTACTATATGTGCCTGGAGAGATTTAGACAAGAGGGAGCATGCAAACCGGTGGTTTCAAATGCGATGGATGGATATTAGCCTGTCAATATTTTCCAATAAGTAGCATAGGCAATACTCTGGAATGATCAACGTGTGACATCCATGTCCAACAATTGATCCATGAAATATGTGTTGCGTTGTTAGACTAAAAAGTACCTGTTTGTCTGCCTGTTCAAGTGTGCATGTCCATGTTTGTGAGTGCGTGCATGCAAGCACGCGTGTGTGTGTGTGTGTGTGTGTGTTGCGGGTGTGCGTGTGTGTTGGTGGGTGTTCAGCGCACACATGCATGCGATGTCAGTTAGTTAGATTTGTAGTGCTAAATGAGTGCAGACAGCGTTTGACAGTGATCTATTGAGACGGAGTCTTCTGCCTCAAGGAGCTTGCACCTAATGTGAGACAGACACACACACACACACACACACACACACACACACACACACACACACACACACACACACACACACACACACACACACACACACACAGCATGTGGTCACAGTGAACTCAACAGTGGCCTCAGTGAGTCTGAAACGGGATGGGCATGCGAACAGAACTGAAACAATGTGTTCAGTGTATGATATGCGTATGGATAGTTGGCTGTTCAACTTGACTTAAAGGGGAAGTCCACCCATTTTCAACATTCTAATATGTCATTAGTATACCCTAGAGGTGCTGGGTGGACATAATAAAAAAAAGTTCCCCCATTCTGTGTTCCCAAGAAATGGAGGTCTGAAGAAAACCACTAACATGGTGAAACATCTTGATGACAGCATGTATTTTTACCATGTTAATGGATTTCTTTGGACGCTTCTTTTTTCTGAGAGCGTACAAATGGAACCAAATTACCCGTTAGGGTTCATTTGGTTGCATTTGTACGCTCTCAGTTAAAGGGAATTCCACCCATTTTCAATTTTTTTTCTCAGATATGTTTTAGTGCTGAGTGGGTAAGCAGAAATGCGATCTAATAAACTTTTTTCCTCCATTATTTATTACTAATGTGGAATGTGATACCCTTAGTGTTTATCAAAGTTGAAATCTGGGATGTTTGCTGTCAGATCATTGGCACTGGCGGTTGGAGGAACTACTGATTTATCTTGTTTAATTCACCTTTCAGTAAGCCCCTCCCCAAACTGCTATGGTCCAATCACAGCTAAGCATAACATGTGATAGACAAACCTCTCCACCAATAACTTTCCTCATATGATAAAACATTGCTTTAAAAAAATAAATGTCACCCTGCATGGGCCTTCCTTGTTGATGGATTCGGAAGATATTTTGAAGGTCTGGTTCCAAAAATTGAATGTGTAATTTCCATGATATTTAAACTGGAATGAACGACCCCAGATGGAATTGGTTGGAAGGGTTGTGAGCTGCTGTAATATTTATTGAAGATTCTGCTTTTCAAATGTACATTTCCCCCACTATTGATTGTACATTTGTTTTGTTCTCTTGATTGTATTGTTGTACTGTTGTATTGTGCTGCATGCTTTGGCGCTGTAAACATAGGTTTTCTCATGCCAAAAAAGCCCTTTGAATTGAAAATTGG
This sequence comes from Benthosema pterotum, assembly GCA_039105355.1. Lineage (NCBI taxonomy): Eukaryota > Metazoa > Chordata > Actinopteri > Myctophiformes > Myctophidae > Benthosema > Benthosema pterotum. The sequence goes on along the minus strand of CM076982.1, from coordinate 15,689,014 downwards.
TTCTAAAGGATCCACAGCAGAGACACAGCACTTGCAATAGACATTAGTTAGTAGCAGCACTTGCCGTGCTCTGCTTGCACACAAGCAGACCATGCATGCATGGCAGCTGGCCTACTTTACTTTTATGTGCAAGGTGCAAGTCGGCACCTCGATATTGTGCACTTCTAGTTTGAATTAAAATGCACCC
>CM076982.1:15651327-15686327 GCA_039105355.1 Benthosema pterotum | reverse complement strand
CAGGAAACATGGACCAAAATATGAAATATGACTTTTAGATGAAAATCGCTGGAACTGGCTACCTCAAAAAATATGAAAAAGGGCTGGCACTGGGTGGCTGGCAACTTTGTGTTTGTTCATGTTGTTAATGTAAGCCGCATTGAGCAGAATATTTTGAATTATCAATTTCTAATTGCTGAATCATTTTGGGTTTCTTGTCCACATGTAGAATTACATCATGGCAATATACTAAAAAAAACTACAAGAAAAAGAAAGTGGTTTTACACTTGAACTAACGTTGAAATGTCCTTGAGCAAGCTCTGAACCTATACATGTGTTTTCCTATGACTGACTGAGTGAGAGAGTGAATATTATGTACACGGTTTGAAGCTCTTTGGAGAAAGATGCAGTAGAAATGCAACACGAAACCACGTTGCCCTTGATCCTTATTTGAATTGAAAAGCACCCTTGGGGCATTTATATTCACCACTTTCCACTCCTGCTCGACCTCAGACTATGGTACGTCATGTTGTGATTCCACCGCAGAGAAAGAATAAATAAAAGTATGAATGCATGAATGAATGAAAACACTTCAAGGTGTCTCAAGCTGTGCCAGCAGTGGGAAAAGATACTTGCATATGTGACCGTTTGCAACCACGCCTAAGTCTTTGGCGAGTTTGGCTCACCAGTTTTGGAGAAAACATTACACCTGGCTACATTTTTAAGCATTAATTGCATGTTTGCATGTCAATTTCAGCTCTGATATTTATTTCAGACATGGTCTAATATGTGAAGAATCTGCCTGTGCAGATCTCCTCTCCTTCACAACCTCAGTCACAGGCAGTGTTGGGCAGTACAAATTAAATATTACTATAATATTATTAAGTAGTGCCAAAATGGGTAATGAGTAACATAACTCAAAACATGCCTCAACAGATAACAACATAGATGCACAGTAGTTTGTATATCCTAATCCACCACAGCATTCTGCACACATGACATACACTACAAGTTATCGTAAAACAGATTGTGTTGTTCTCTATTCTTTTGTGGATGGGAGGAGGAAGGGACCTCCAAAAGTAATGCATTAATATGTAATATTACTCTTTGATTCAAGTAATATTGCCCAACACTCCTCACAAGTGGTCGCATAGTTTAGTAAACCAACATCTTTGGTACCAGCATGTACCTAAAATTCGTCCTCCTCCCCCTCTGCTGTGACCTAGAGAGAAATGGGTCACATAATGGGCCTTGCCTGAAACAATGCCGCCACAATCTCTGGCAGTTACAATCAGCAGCGCTCTTATCATCTTGTCTGCTCAATGCTGTCTGCACGCGTGGCCCCGTGAATGAGGGAGCCTTTGCAATTGCCTCTCAAGGCTGCTTGTGCATGCCTGTGTGTGTGAGTGTGGTCTTCTGTATAAAATTCCATTACGATTTTGTCATATTTCCACCTGTAATGTCTTACTTTTAATCCGGCATTATACAGCCGTAGAGTATTATGTACTTGCATTACAGTTCCTGTGAGTGCCACATGAGATATAATGAATAGATTAACTAAGTTACTATGCGTCCCGGCTGAAGTGGTTGAAGGTAATTAAGGCAACTTTTTAGCCAAAAAAACAAAATAGATATGCAGTATAGCTATATACTGTTTTCCCCTCTATGTTGCTTCTGATGCTGCAGCTGTTTCCATGCAAATAGACACTAGTTCGTTCTGCAGACAGTCTTGAACAATGTTGTTGTCAACAAATCATGAAAACAGAACATCCGTTGAGCTCAGGGAAGGCGATGTTAATTATTGAGGGGGGGCAGGAGGGTTGTGTGGGGTGAGGCAATAGAGTTAGTAAGGGCGCAGCATCTGAAAATCTGGGAACTAACCGAGAAATCTCTTCACCAATGTGTTTCTAAAGGGGTCTAATAACATCCCTGTAAAACGTTGCAAGGCAGCGAGATCAAAGTGTGTCGCCACTACAGTGCGCTATAGCCGAGACGCCCCACGGCGCCCCCTAGGGATTGATGCCTCAGGCGACGGCCTGCTTCGCCTGTACCCAAGCGTGGGGCGACACATACCTGTTACCAATGTGCAGCTCGATGCCTCGTGTGGTTTACTCAGACTTAGAGAGTGAGGGAGTGAGTGTAGTGCACACCATGTGAAGCTCTTTTTAGAAAGGTGCAGTAGAAATGCAACACTATTGTAACACTAAACCACGTTGCCATAGACTAGTGGTTTTCAACCCGTGGTCCTGGGACCACCAGTGGTCCTTGAGAGGGTTCCAGGTGGTCCCCAGCTAAATGATGGTGAATGTTGGTTAACCGAGTGTAACTCTTGAAAGCGTAAAAATGAAACCAAATGTCATGTTTACACTCTCAAGAGTTCAAATATTCATCATTGGAATTAGCGGAAAGTCTAAACAACTAGAGAATGTAGAGGATTAATGGTCACTTTGATCTGTATGTTGGACTGTTTTGTTTCTGAAATCCAGTCTGGAATTGTGGACAAAAACAAAAGAAATGTTTTAGTTTTGGGGTATGTGGGGCTAAAATGTCCTCAAATGGTGGTCCGTGGCTCAGATGCTGAATAAATAGTGGGCCCTGGTATCAAAAAGGTTGAAAACCACTGACGTTGCCCTTGATCCTGACCGCTATCTGAATTGAAAAGCGCCCTCAGGGCGCTTACTGTATATATGTTCACCACTTTCCACTCTCACTGACCTCAGACTACATCATGTTGCGATTTCACCGCAGAAGAAACACACACACGCACAAAAACACACACACGCGCGCGCGTACGCATACACATGCACCCAGAGAGAGGTTCCTCTCTTGCGCAATCACCTCACGTCGAACCGACAACCGGGCGAGGGACTGCGTGTGTCCTCTTTTTGCATTCATCCACCAACGGCGCTGTGTTGACAGTAGTAATTGCTTGTATCCACTCGCTTGTGAAATGTATTTGGCCTACCCGGCGCTACTATAGACACACCCACTCTCCGCTCTACTGGTGGAAAGGGAGTACATTTAAATACGTTTACTTGAGTACTGGAACAATGTAAACAGAGCTGCTACCTCTAAAAAAAACATGTTAAGTTTTTTTTTTGTTTTTGTAATAGCCTTAAAGGAAAAAAAAATGCTGCCATTTGTCTCAAAGTAAGTGCAGAAAATGCTTCTACCTCTATCAAACCAGCTGTTCCACACGGTCACCAGGTGTACATTGCCTTGTTTAAATCAGTCAAATCGCCACCAAATCCAGGGTTTGATGAGGTCAGTGTTGTGATCTTCATATGTGGAGGTAGTATTATACGTTTGCCCCACTGACTTCAAATTTGACACACAACCAACATTGTTCCACACCACCACAGGGAGTGCAGTGCCCGAGTCTTCGGATACACTGTTGTCTAGAACAGTCACCTCTTTAGTAATACTGATTTTAAAACTTTAAATGGGACGTTCTGCACAATAAGTACTTTTTACAATTACAATAAGTAATTTTGGTACTTTCTAGGTTGTATTTTGAAGCCAATGCTACTCAAGTACACTTTGCAACAGAGCATTATGGCAGCATTGGTACTTCCACCTACTGTAAGTAAATCATTTGGGTACTTTCCCCATGCACCACTGATGGACGGATTACTGATGAATGTCACCGTGTTACAATAGCACTGTGAAACACAATCTGACATGCCAGTGTCAGACAGACAGACAGATAAACAGGCGGCGGGTGCGGATGAAAGGTAGATACGAAATTGGAGTAAGAGAGAGAAATAGAGGGAACTGCTGATGAATTATTCAAAAGGACTGAATCAATGTTGCACGTTTCCTTTTTCCTGATGAAAAGCAAACAAACAACAGCAACAGCAACAACAACCGCAATCTCACATGGCCAGGAACTGCTCAGGAGCTCTGTCATTGTAGGGCTCTCTGCACGCTGCATTAAGGCCTGAATAACAACAGGTGTGACCGCCGCTGATGATGGAAGGTCTGAATGTATGAGCCCTGTATTGAAATATATGTGCATATGTATTGGCGTGTGTGTGTGTGTGTGTGTGTGTGTGTGTGTGTGTGTGTGTGTGTGTGTGTGTGTGTGTGTGTGTGTGTGTGTGTGTGTGTGTGTGTGTGTGTGTGTTCGCACGCCTGTGGGCGTGCAGGGGCTGATGTAACATTGTCGCTTCGCGCCACGGGCGATGAAGTCGCACCCATACCATTTTCGGTTACAGGACTTTTATTAGGCAAGTAAAGCATCAATAATAACATCGGTTGTTGTTGAAGTTGCAACAGACACGCAGCATGCATAAAGCTAAAGGACTGACTCAGAGAGTTTTCTGTTTTCAACGATGAAATGCTGTTGGCTTAGTGGTGCCACAGCTGTAGTTAGTTAGTAGCAGTAGTAATGTTTCACATCATTTTAAATATATATTTAATTTGAAATATCTTGGGTTGTTTTGCATGCCATCGTGTTGCATGCCTAGATCCGCCCCTGGTGTTCAGTCACTGCCAGACAATTACACCCACACAACCTGAACTTTACTGTGAGAAGAGGGCGAGGGTGCCAATAAAGCTCCTTCGGATTGAATTGATAAGTACAGAAAACGTTCTGTAATTGGCCAGCATAGAGTGTACACATGGGACCAAATGGACTTGTTCCATTTGTACACTCTCAGACTTTAATTAAAGGGGTCATAACATGAAATTCAACTTTTTTTCTATCCCCACAAATAACCAAGTTTGAACAATCATAACATATTGGAACTTTAATGGAAATTGATGTCAGGAACAGCTTAGTCAATTTGGCCTCATAATGGTGTCATCAAAACACCCTACTTTGTATAATTCCCCCTCTCCTTCAGTCCTCAATTCCAAATGTGCATTTCCAGTTTGTTTACGATGTTCAACATTGTTGATTTTCCAAGCTGGTATGGATTGGAAACAATGTAAACAGAGCTGCTACCTCTAAGCCTATTTTCATGATATCAGTATTATAATGCCTCAAATATTAAATAATCTGCATATCAGCACCCCCACCACCTCAGGGCATTGTGGTACTGCAGCTAAACTGATTGATATTACAGTATAAATTAACCATCTCAAAATCAGAAATCCCATTAAATGGGTTTTTGTTGACTTATATGCATCACAAACTAGGGGTCCTTGAAACTAAACAGGTTAGGGAATCAATGCTACAGCCATAAAAAATCTTCTCTTATTGGGGGTCCCTGGCTGGGATATACAGTATTTTCTAATGGGTGTTTGCAGGCTAATTAATGTCAATTTGGGAGACCTTGACATGAAAAAAGTTTGTAAACCACTGTGATGGAGGATGTGAAAGAAGGAAAAAAGCTAAGCCTCAGGGGTGGATGTAACATTCCCCAATTTGGGGGGCAGGCAAAAATGGTATGGGGGCGACTTCATCGCCCATGTTGCTTTGCGCAACGGGCGATGAAGTCGCACCCATAGCATTTTCAGTTACAGGACTTAGTCAAGTAAAGCATCAATAATAACATAAGTTGTTGTTGAAGTTGCAACAGACACGCATCATGCATAAAGCTAAGAGTTCTCTGTTTTCAATGATGAAATTCTGTTGGTTTAGTGGTGCCACAATTGCAGTTAGTTAGTAGCAGTAGTAGCGTTTCAAATAATTTAAATTATAAGCACTTTAATTTGAAATATATTTGAAATTTGGGTTTGTTTGCATGCCGTCATGTTTGGTGGGCAGTCAGGGCATTTAGGGGGGGCATTGCCGGCCCATGCCCATGCCTAGATCCGCCCCTGAAGCCTTGTGGAATAAGTTGATGGTGACAGAGTGTGTTAGCTAAATGAATGAGTGAATAAATAAATAAACATGTCCCGTTGGCTGACAACTCAGCAGTAAGTAATGTGACACCATTTGTCACATCCCAGTGAACTTCATGGGGGCTGTCGGTGTTTCCCTATAACTCCCATGCGACAGCCAGTGGGACAGCGCACACACGCACGCATACACGCATACTGTACGGTGTGCACGTTTACACATACACGAATGTGCATGCACACCCACACAATAAATCAGGGACAGATGTTGTCATTCTTGGCACAGTGCCATTCCCCATTAATCACACCTTATCGAGAGAGAGAGAGAAAGATAGAGAGAAGCTACTTTGGTGGAGGAGTGATGGACAGGGCCGGATGTAGGCATGGGCATTGGGGAGCAATGCAAAACAACCAAAATTTCGAAGATGTTTCAAAGTACTAAATTAATTGATTGAAATAATTAAAATGATTTGAAACACTGCTACTAACTAACAACAGTTGTGGCACCACTAAACCAACACCTCATCATTGAAAACAGAAAACTCTCTGAGTCAAACCTTCAGCTTTATGCATGCTGTGTGTCTGTTGCAACTTCAACAACAAGTGATGTTATTATTGATGCTTAAAATAAGACTAAATGAAAATGGTATGGGTGCGGCTTCATCGCCATGCTAAATGCCTTGATCATGTTGCTGGCAGTGTGCTGGCAGTGTACAACGTGTGGCCACATGAACCACACGTTTATGGTGAATATTACAAATTTATTTTGGCAAATGAGCTCTGCACACACTAAACATGTACTGTATGCCGGTATATGGACTGAGCACATCAGAGCTGCTTGGAACGGACATTTTAAAATCTGTTCAGCCCTCGCTTAAAAATACACCCGTTTCGATCGCGCACTCTGATGTGCATGGCACCATCATCGACACATTGGCAAAACACCACACACCAAGACATCTCTGTGATGCAGTGAAAGTGCCAGGGAAATACCTTGAAGAAAAGAAATAGTGAAAGTGCAGGGCCCGTTTTAAAAAGCTGCTGTCTATTCAAAATGTCTCCTTTTCTCTCTCCGAGGCCATACGTTTTACTCTATGGGAATATAATACACAAGGTGACGGACTACAACACAATTCTATACATTCATACACTCTTTGGTTTCACTTGAATCACTTCCATTAGACAAGGTTGGCACCTGGTGTCGATGCGAGACAGAAAGCCCAGGTGCAGGCAAGGATCTATAGGAGACGCTGAATGCAAACTAAAAGTTACAGTACATATACTCAATACCTACACCTATACATACATGGAAGTTATAAACTACTTTCTGGCCTTCAGAGCCCCACACATCCAAACACTAAAGTCCTTTCTGTTTGCATTAAACAACGCTGAACTCACATTGCCTCTCACTTTGACGCTCATGTACACGCATATACCCACTATTGTGGGCCATCAATGTTTTACAACAATCTGACCTTGTGCTTATATTTGAGGCATTTCGTTCCAATGGGTATACATGAACAGGTATAGATCTAGATTGTAAACAATTTACCTTCAGGTGGGGAGAACAGAACAGTAGGTCCATGCAGTGAGAAATATGCAGTATGATCGTTTTTAACAGAGATGGGGTTGTTTTGCCACACTCTGAAAAGCGTGGCACTTTCTTGTGTAATATATTGTGAGACTGAGAGTACTGTATGTTTTCTTTAGTTTGGTGCTTGTTGTTTTTTGTACAGTGACTCACCTGGACGTTCACATGCAGTGGTGTAGATGTCCTGGCAGAGATGTGGTCAGAAACATTTGCCAGACCTGAACGCATTCAAATCTCTAGAGTCTGAAATGGGCTATTTTATGCGTCATTCCTACAGCCAGTAAAAGGTTACTGACCACACATCTCTGCTTGTACATCCACACCACTGCATGTGAATGTTTGGGTGAGTCATGCATCTGCCCCCTAGACTAAACCAGGGGCAGATCTAGGCATGGGCATTGGGGGCAATGCCCCCCTAAAAATGCCCAGTCTGCCCCACCAAACATGATGGCATGCAAAACAACCCAAGATCTTTCTAATTATAGTGCCTATATTTAAAATTATTTGAAACTCTACTACTGCTACTAACTAACTAACTACAATTATGGCACCACTAAACCAACAGCATTTCATTCAAAAACAGAAAACTCTCTGAGTCAGACCTTTAGCTTTATGCATGCTGCGTGTCTGTTGCAACTTAACAACAACTGATGTTATTACTGACGCTGTAACCAAAAATGGTATGGGTGCGACTTCATCGAATAATGAAGCCGCCCCAATACCATTTTCTCCTGCCCTCCCAATTGGGAAATGTTACATCCGCCCTGGACTAAACCACCTTACAGGCGCATAGAAAAAGGATGGACTTATACAGCTGATGAGCAGGCTTGGGGGCCGAGGCAACAGGCATGGCCCATGGCACTTGTCAAGAGGCACATAGAGAGGATGCAACACCCAATAATCAATCGAGCGATCGAGCTTGAGTGAATGGCAGCTTGTCCACTGGCCCCGCACAGGTGTGGGAAACTATATAAGTAGGTAGTCACTCACTAACTCACGGTTCAGATCCTTGGCAAACCTTCTACCTCTACAGCAAAACCACCAATTCCCCAATCTCCACTTCATGTGCGTCCAACAACCAACCCGCACAAAAAAAACCCTCTCAACCAATTATCAAGTACACTGTGGCTAAAGCAGGGGCGGATGTAACATTTCACAATTAACAACAGCAGGAAGTTGCAACAGACACGTGATGTGATGGTTTCAATGATGAAACGCTGTTGGTTTAGTGGTATAACAATTGCAGCTAATTAGTAGTATAGTGTTTCAAATCATTTTAATTATACGTAACCAGTTTAATTTGAAACATATTTGAAATTTGGGTTGTTTCCATGCCGTCATGTTTGGTGGGGCAGTCAGGGCATTTAGAGAGGCATTGCCCCCCCCATACCCATGCCTAGATCCGCCCCTGGGCTAAAGAGAATCGATCTGCCTCATCCCCTTGTATGGTCAGCCTGGCCGGTGGCCTTGCCGCTGCACCTCTGCCAGTCACAACCTGAACATTTCCTGGACACAACAAAACAGACACTATAAAAGCAAAACCACACAGCTGAAAGGCGAGTTCTGTAAGCAGTGGTAACAGACATCTGCGGGTGAACATTGCAATTCTACCCTTTAATGTACCATTTAATGGGAAATCACCCTTTTTGGGAAGATACAGTATATATGTTAATGGCATTTAGATTAGAACATCTAGAACGCATTCCTGGGGATCTTTACTGTATGTCCGTGGTTTTTAACCATTGGCCCGGGACCACCAGTGGTCCCTGAGAGGGTTCCAGGTGGTCCCCAGCTAAATTATGGACAGTTGGTTAACTCTTTGAGAGCGTAACCATGTTTACACTCTCAAGAGTTAAAGTATTCATCATGTGAATTAGCCCAAGTAGCCACTGCAACCTAAAAAATCCTGTGTAAACACCTAACCACTGCAGGGGACTGACCAGCACAGCTGTTCGAAGCAAGGCTAGAGAGCTATTTCAACCAATCGGATTGCATCCCCGAAACTACCTGTGGTGTAATGGCTCTTTTAGACTGACATATAGGATTGGGCCGAATGTAGCGTGACTCATCCAGGGCGTTCACATGCAGTGGTGTAGATGTACCAGCGGAGATGTGGTCAGCTACCTTTTTCCTCAGAGTGTGAATTGGGCTGTTGTGAGTCGTTCATGTATGATTGCCACCCAGTAAAAGCTTTCTGACCACATCTCTCCAGGTGCATCCACACCATTGCACGTGAATGTGTGGGTGAGTCATGCCCACACCTGCCGCTAGCCTCGCGAAAGGCTCAACTCAATGTAAAGGGCGTCACAGACGGCGGTTCTGAAACGCGAACATTATCGCGGCGATTCCACCGTTGCACTCGGTGCTGACAGACGAGAATCGTGCAGCGAGAAAAAAAGCTCACAGGATTGAGGTCTAAAATAAATCGCCGGCGTGTGCACGAAACAAGCATGCATGCAATAAACAACACTTGACGTGCGTGGACCCGGCGTCACACACTCTCTTTATCGCACGCCGTTTTCTGAGCGCAAAACGCCGGTCCCGTTGAAAATGAACTAGAATGCGCGATTTGTTACTCGCCGTCTGTAAAGACCTTAACTCAGACAGCACTTACTGTATATTAAGGCTGTAACTAGTGATTACTTTCATAATCGATTCATTGTCCAGTTATTAGTTAATGATTAATCACTTAATGAGATTAGGACACTTAATTGGATATCATCTTAAAATATACTATGTGTTAGGTCAGTGGTTTTCAAACTTTTTGATCCCAGCATTTGACGACATTTTCACCCCACAAAACCAAAACTAAATATTTATTTTGTTTTTGTCCACAATTACAGGCCAGATGACGACAAGGTGGATGACCAGGTGACATCAAATCAGATCTACCGGAGTGGCTGTGCCGGTCCACGCCCCTCAAGGCCAAAATCATTTCAGGTTAGGCCAGGCTGGTGTCAGTCTAAAAAGATTAGCACTCATCTGAACTCAAATAGGTCATGTAAAAATAAATACTAAATATAAACAACCTTCTGCACACCTTGGAAAGCATAGCCAATCAGGGTGGAATATCTATCACATGATTGTAGAGGTAGTGTGTATATTGATTGGTGCACTGTCTACTTAAAACCAAAACTGATGTAAAATTGTGAAAGTCACTACTGGTCTACCAGCGTACAGCATGTTGCTGTTTGAAACAGGTGTGAAGGTGTATTTCTCTTCTTTTTCTCTGTGAATTGCATCATCTATGTGATCATCATTGAGTTCATCATCAAAGGCAGAATGAGGGAGAGAGGGAGGGAGAGAGAGACACAGACGAGTGAGTGAGTGAGTGAGTGAGTGAGTGAGTGAGTGAGTGAGTGACTGAGTGACTGAGTGACTGAGTGACTGAGTGACTGAGTGACTGAGTGACTGAGTGAGCATGTACGTTCTTTGTCAATAGACCACCACGGGCGGATGTAACCTTTGCCGATTGGAGGAGCAGGATAAAATGTTATGGGGGCGACCTGTAGCGCGAAGCGACCTGGGCGATGAAGTCGGACCCATACCATTTTCGGTTACTGGACTTATATTAGACAATTATAAGCATCAATAATAACATCAGTTGTTGTTGAAGTTGCAACAGGCACACAGCATGCATAAAGCTAAATGTCTGACTCAGAGAGTTTTCTGCTTTGAATGATGATATGTGTTGGTTTAGTGGTACAACAATTGTAGTTATTTAGTAGCAGTCGTAGTGTTTCAAATCATTTTAAATATAAGCACTTTAATGTATACTTGACACGCTATCTCTCTCTCTGCGTGACACATTTTCCTTGAGAAGGCCTTTCATTTTCTTTTGTCCTCTTCGTCCGTCCGTCCGTCCGTCCACCTGTCCATCCATCTGTCCGTAAATTTGGGACTGTGTGTGTGCGTGCATGTGTATCCTATAGATGCTGAGGTGCACAGAAACACCATGGTATACCATCACGTCACTGTGCGTTGTGAAGTGTGTGTGGTCAGGGTTGCAGAAAGACAGAGAGCAACACTAGCATCAAGGACACACATGCAGGCTTATGTAACACCTTTTTTCACATGGACACACACCCACACACAAACACACAGGAGGAGGAGGTACAGCAGGTCGTCCTGTGGGTTGGTGGTTCAAATCCCGCTCGCTCCTGCTGTCTACTTGTGTCCTTGAACTGAACCCCAAGTCGCTCCTGATGTGCTGGTCGGTGCCTTGCATAGCTCCATTTACTATTTACATAGCTGTGCTACATCATGCACAGTGTCATAGAGCAGTGGTGTTCAACCATTTTGATACCAGGGCCCACTATTTAGTTTATTTCAGCATTTGAGCCACGGCCTGCCATTTGAGGACATTTTAGCCCCACAGACCCAAAGAAAGCTTGCTTTTGCTTTTGGCCACAAAACCATGCCGGGTTTATGAAACAAAACAGGCAAACCTAGATCAAAAATGACTATTCTTCTACATTCTCTGATCGTGTAGACTTAATTGTGTAAGCTGATTCAGATGATGAATATTTTAACTCTTGAGAGCATAAAATGAAACCAAATGGACCCACAATTTGGTCCATTAGGTTTCATTTCATTCAAGCTTTCAAAGAGTTACATCTGGTTAACCCACTGTCCATCTTGTAGCTGGGGACTTTCATAGAGAGATACATGTGCAGAAAACTGTGTTAACAATTCTGCTATCATTAATGAAACTAGACTTTGGTTACCTAAAACGTTCACTTTGAAAAGTGGACTTTTTAGGTAATCAAAACTAAGGCACATCTGTTGTTGCCATGGCAATCAGTTGGCCGATGTACATGTTCAACAACACAGCCACGCAAAACGATGTAGACAGCTATGAGGTGGTGAAAGATGGCTAAGCAAAAGTTAAATATTTGGATTGGCATTGGAAAAACATTTTTGGGGTGTGAGATTTAGTGAAGGGCTTAAGCTGAGCTGACATTAATGTAAGCCACTAAGGGGAGTAGACCACTTGACATACTGCACAAGTATGCACTCAGAAGTAGTCGAACCACTCAGCTCTACTCTTACAAACACACTAGAATTACTTATGTACTTCTTTTTCCTGTCTGCACTCTTTGCCAAAGTAAATTAAACAATGCTGATCTCCATGAAAGTCCAACACATTGTGAGCTTGCAGATCAGGCTGTTGTTTTTTTGTTTGTTTCTTTTTTGTTTTGTTTTGTTTTTTAGCTAATGACAACCACCGGTATTTTTTTTTTTTTAAATAAACCGTTTTCCTGCCATTGCTGTAGATGTGCTTATCAGATAGAGTTATGACCCCTGCCATTTCCAAAGATCTACAGAAATTGTTGATTAGTAGCACTATTGTTTGATACAATCCTGATGCTAGCAGCCGCAAGCAGCTGACCGGAAGTAATACCCTGTGTGGCGATCTAAATTGTCCGACCGGAAATTTGAAATTTGATTGTTACATGAAAATTGCTGGCGTCTTTAGTTTTGCGGTCTGTGGGGCCAAAATGTCCTCAAATGGTGGTCCGTGGCTCAAATCCTGAATAAATAGTGGGCCCTGGTGTCAAAAAGGTTGAAAAGCACTGATCTAAATTACATAAGTTGCATCTGTAAGGTGTCTTAGGCTAGGCGGAAGGGCAGGTGCATGACTCACCCAAACCTTCACGTGCAGTGGTGTGGATGTACAGGCAGAGATGTGGTCAGCAACCTTTTACTGGGTGGCAATATGAACCACACACAAAGGAGCCCAATTCACACACTCAAGATTGTAAAGTGCGCCTTGACCCAGAAAAAAAAGGTTGCCAACCACATCTCTGCCGGGACATGTACACCACTGCATGTGAACGTCTGGGTCAGGGATGTGTAGAGAGTTCTAGAGGGGCAGGGGCTGAAATCCTGTGAGACCAAAATATTGAAAATTAGCTGATCTACAAGCTTGTACATCAGCTAAGTAGTGGAGTGTTTGGTAGTTTATGACATGTTTTTTCTTAATGCAAAATGCTATGTTCAAGTTCAAGAGACTTTGTAAGAAAAAGAGCAATTGTCCTGACATCAGTGGTTTCCGACCATTTTGATATCAGGACTGATATTTTTTCAGCATTTGAGCAACGGACCACCAATTTGATGTTGAGTTTGTTGAGTCCTTTGGACCCAAAACCTATGATTTGCAAGTTTTTTTTTTTTTTTTTTTTTTTTTTTTTTATATGGCAAAATGTTGGTAAAAATAACATTTCTTCTACAGTTTCTAAATGTGTAGACTCTTGAAAATTAAATAAAATTTAACCCTTGAAGCGTAAAATGAAGCCAAATGCACTTGTAAGGGTCCATTTTGTTTTATTTTACGGTCTCAAGAGTTAGAGTTGTACTGGTAACGTGCCCACTTGGTTACCAACTGCCCATCATTTAGCTGGGGAGTGGGGACCACCTGGAATCCTCTCAGGGACCACTGGTGGTCCCCGGACCACTGGTTGAAAACTACTGTCCTGAATGTTGGCCTGGAAAGGAGTAGCATTTGCATTTTTTTTACACAGGTAAAAGGGCAAGGGCTGAAGCCCCCTTTGATATGCATGTGTGCACGTCCCTGGTCTGGGTCGGTCACGCTGTATTCGGCCAAAACAACATACACTCTCACAATATGACTTGTAGATTGGCAATGTTCAGATGACGTAGTCGACGTGCGTTTGTTATGTCGACTTGCATGCAGCACATGCATGTTCACAGTGGACATGGCAAACACGGAAAAATCACATTGATTTTTTTTTTCTAATCATAAACTGCACAATGAGTGACAATGTGATCTGCTTTTGCTGTTTCATTCTGTCATAAAATGAGCACACCTGGAGATGAAACGTAAATGATTTTGCATTTTAGATTTTTTTTTGTTTTGTTTTTTTGGGGGAAAAACAAACAAACAAACACCAGTGGATTTCGTTTTGATACCAAGGCCCACTATTTATACAGCATTTGAGCCACGGATCACCATTTGATGACATTTTCACTCCACAGATGCAAAACTAAAGATTTTGTTTTTGCCCACAATTCCAGGCAGGGTTTTTGCAAATAAAACAGGCAAACATACACTAAATCAAAATGACCGTTATTCTTCATTTTCTAATTGTGGAGATGTCTGAATTAAGTGGGCTAAATTTGATGATGGATATTTTAACTCTTGAGAGCGTAAACATGAAAGCAAATTGACCTGTTCGAATGCACCCCTCCTACTAACTAAAATCCCTAAAACTAAAGAAAGCAAGGAATGTAAAACAACATGTAAAACACCCATCTTTTCTAATACCAACCTAAAACGTGGTTGGAAAAAAAAAAAGATTATTTGAAATTGTGGCAGCTTTATAGGCAACGTTTGTTATTTTGACTCGCCGATGTCGATGTGGCGAAGGGGGAGAAAATAGCCTCACCCATTGGGTGCAAACCATCCGGACAACAGTGTCAGAAGGAAGAAATAGATAAACATCTTCTGCACCTGTTCACGGCTCCGTGGAGAGGTTGAAGGCTATTCACCTCCCGCTGGTAACGCCTTCTGCTAATTAAGTTTGTGCATGTGTGCGTGCGAGTGTGTGTGTGCATGTCTGTGTGGGCTGTAGATTAGGTTTGTGTCCTGTGTGGGCGTTTAAGTAACCTTCACAAACCTTTGCTAATCAAGAGGAGTTCATAATCACTGGTGTTTCTAAAGTTGTAAATAGTTTAGATGAGTGCAGGTTCCCAAAGTGAGTTGTACAAATTGGACCAATTTGTACAACTCACACTATTGGACATCACCCCCCAACCCAGCCAATCGGAGTACCCGGAGGCAGTGGTTTTCAACCAGTGGTCCGGGGACCACCAGTGGTCCTTGAGAGGGTTCCAGGTGGTCCCCAAATGGATCCTTGCGGGTCCATTTGGTTTCATTTTCACACTCTCAAGAGTTAAAATATTCATCATGTGAATTAGTCCAATTCTACAACTAGAGAATATAGAAGATTAATGGTCATTTTGATCTGTTTGGTTTCCCAAATCCAGCCTGGTATTGTGGACAAAAACAAAAGAAATCTTTAGTTTTGGGATCTCTATGGTGGTAAAATGTCATCAAATGGTGATCCATGGCTCAAATCCTGAATAAATAGTGGACGGACCCTGGTACCAGAATGGTTGAAAAGCCCTGCCCTGAGGGACCGACCGCCGAACACCGAGCAGCGATCGCTTAAACTTAGAAGTGAAGTAATTAGAAGCAAATAAGTGGTGAAATGGCAGACCTTGGAGCAGACAATGTGGCAGATTGTTATATTATAGGTGATGTTGTTGCCTGACAGCACTTTTGGATCATAGTGAACTCTAATGAATCATCAATTATATCTGCAGAACAGAAAGCTTTCTGTTGGACTCTGAACTGATGATACGTTAGGCCTAGTCAAACAAGGACAAAACATGTTTAGAATGTTTTTTTTTGTGTGTGCGTGTCATTTTTGGCAAGTCTTTTACTAGTATAATTGGCCAGAGCTGAAGGGGAGATTATTTGTATACATCCTGTGTGTGTGCGTGTGCATGTGCGTGTGCGTGTGCGTGCGTGCGTGGCTGCGTGCGTGTGTCTCTCTCTGTTAAATTCAAAATCAACAATAGTCATTGGCCGGAGTTCCAAATGTACTTAAAGTACCAAACATAAAAAAATAGTCAAATTTTAAATGTATGTTATAAAACAATGCTTTTCAACCTTTTTGATCCCAGGGCCCACTATTCAGAATTTGAGCCATGGGCCACATTTGAAGACATTTTAGCTCCACAGACCCCAAAACTAAAGATGTCTTTTGCGTTTGTCCACAATTACAGGCTGCATTTTGGAGAAAACACAACAGTCAAACATACAGATCCTCTGATAATAAACATTTTAACTCTTGAGAGTTACTTCTGTTTGCACAACCAAATTTCCATCATTTAGCTAAAGACCGCCTGGAACTCTCTTAAGGACCACTGGTTGAAAACCACCATAATAAAACACTCTGTATGCTATAGGGATGTCCTTTTTCACTTCCGGTCCGATCCCGATACCACAATTTTTGTGTTAGCCGATACCGATACCAAATACCAATACCAGAGAAAAATATATATAACATACAAAAGAAAAATACCTTTATATGAAGTCACCAACAGGGAATAACATACTCCTCTCTCAAATGTGCACTTGGGAAACTCCAAAGCGAACTCCACATGACCTAACATGTTACTTAATTGCCATGGTGTCAACCCCTTACCACTGCGTCTGATCACTGGTTATAAAGGCATATTTGGCCAATATGTGACCCGATAATGACAAATAAGGTCCAATACTGATACTTTTCCGATACCCATACAGTATTTGCCGATACCGATATGATAAAAAAGCGACAAAAAGAGCCGATCCAATACTTTGGTATAGATATCGGGACGTCCCTAGTATGCAGTGTGTAACTCACAAACCGTTCCACACCCTCAGAGGGTGCTTTTATTTGTCTAGCATCAAATATGTCGGATGCGTCGTTGTCCAGAACCCCCTCAAAAGGCCTTTTTTCATCCAACGTTAGTGGTCCTCGACATGAAATAGTCTGACATAGGGCCTAGTGTAGAAACCGTATTTTTTAGAAAACTGTCTCAGCCGTCTCACCTGTCCGGTCTCCATTCTAAACGGGTCAAGTATAGCCTACCACTGTGTGGTTTTTCTGTGACCGCTCCATTATGTCTATGTTGTGCTCTCTTTTTCTTCCCTCTTGCCTCCCAAGGCCTTTTCATGTCCACCGCCTATCAAGCAGTGAAAGGATCAATACAGCCTCTCTCTCCGAATCTCCCATCAACAATTACACTTTTACGGGTGACCATCACAGCACATCACAGTCAAAAAGGGAAAGACGGCGCTTTTTGTGTGTGTGCGTGCCTGCGTGTGTGCGTGCGTGTGTGTGTGCGGCGTGCATATGTGAGGGTGCGTTTCCTCTATGTTCTCGTGCATGTACGGTACCACTCGGCCGCACATTTGTGCGTCGTGTTCGTCTAATTACATCTGAGCTCCCCATTCAAAGGCAGCGTATCCCCCCTCTTTCCGCGCACACACGCATCCACGCACACGTCCGCACACACATGCATGCACACACACACGCAAGCCCTGGCTTCGTGGCTGGCATGTCGGGGCTTAATTCCATCCTTAAACCCAGTGAACTCGCCCTCGCGGCTCACTGGCCGCCTTATAAGCCTGATAGCCGTAGAAACAATGCTGTTATCTGTCTCACTCAACCTGCCATTCCCATTTAGACCCTGTTCCTTTTTTTTCCTTCTCCTTTCTTTTCTTTTATTTCTTTCTTTCTGCAAGCCGCGCATTTGCATGTCAATCATGGTCGGGGGATGACATTTAGAAAGCCTTGTTAAAAGGGACTGTAGTGTGGTGTGCACTGGAGAAAAAAAATCACACGGGAAGTAATTAATTGCGAGGCAGTACGCGCGCACACATCAAGCGCACACGAGCACGATGCACGCGAAACGATCAACTTACCGCCGGCCCTCGCGGAGAACGTAGTAAAGAAAGACACAGCAGCGCAGCGGCACGCGGGGGGCTGCAGCGCTATATGACGCGTGTGCACACACACGGCACACTATTCTAAGCAGTGGCGGATCTAGGCATGGGCAAGGGGGGGAGGGGGGGGCAGTGCCCCCCTAAATGCCCAGACTGCCCCACCGAACATGATGGTATGCAAACAAACCAAATTTCAAAGATGTTTCAAATTAAAGTGCTTATATTTAAAATTATTTGAAACACTACTACTGCTACTGATTAATTACAGTCGTGGCACCACTAAACCAACAGCATTTCATCATTGAAAACAGAAAACTCTCTGAGTCAGACCTTTAGCTTTATGCATGCTGCGTGCCTGTTGCAACTTCAACAACAACTGATGTTAATATTGATGTTTTACTTGCTTAATATAAGTCCTGTAACCAAAAATGGTATGGGTGCGGCTTCATCCCCCTTGGCGCGAAGCGCGCGATGAAGCCGCCCCCATACCATTTTCTCCTGCCCCTCCGATTGAGAAATGTTACATCCGCCCCTGCTATTCTAAGTAGGGATTGCAGCGTTTTTCTTTGACTGTCTTTGTGGAGAAAGACAGAGAGAGAGAGAGATAGCAGAGGGGAGGAGAGACATGAGGAAGAAAGGCTTGAAGTTAGATAACGTGTCTGGGCCTAATTAGCATGGCGTGAATGAAATGTGACCGTCGGAAATGAAACGGACTGCACAGTAAACACACGGAGCACGGCGGGACGTTCTCTGCAGTGAATGGAAACTTTCAGTTCAATTACATTTCCGTGGAAGTGTCAAACGGTGACAGACTGTCTCAAGACACGTGCAATGGCAAAGCTTGTTCTGTGTTTCGCACACCCAGAGCATGCAAGATTGTGCTCAGCGATTAATTGATTGTTTGAATAATTTATTGGCAGACAAGTAATCGGTACAGAGTTCAGTCATCAGCAGGTGTTGAAGTTGCAACAGACACGCAGCATGCATGAAGCTAAAGGTCTGACTCAGAGAGTTTTCTGTTTTCAATGATAAAATGCTGTTGGCTTAGTGGTGCCACAGCTGTAGTTAGTTAGTAGCAGTAGTATTGCTTCAAATCATTTTAAATATAAGCACTTTAATTTGTAATATCTTGGGTTGCTTTGCATGCCATCATGCTTGGTGGGGCAGACTGGGTATTTACTGCATATTTGCCCGTGCCTACATGTAGATCCGCCCCTGCTGCGATGGTTATAAAACCGTCCCGACGGGTGTGGTAGAGGATTACTTTCGCTGGCTCGCAAAAAAAAACTCCTGTTGATAGGAAGAAACATCAAGCAGAACCAGATTCTCTAGTGAATGAAAGGGAAAGAAGGGGAGACAGGCAAAATGAATGAACAACATTTCTTCAGTAGAAACACTTTCTTCCACTTCTTCATAGTGGTCTAATGAAGTACTGTCACCTCATAAACACAATGGAAAACAATAGAAAGAGCACAGATCGATCTTTATAATTGGGTAATTCAGTATGAGTTTGAACCATAGTTGTTTAATTTCCATTCCTTGCGAAGGATGCAAAAAAAAGAGGAGGTTCTCATGAAACTACAATGTGCCAGACCCACCAGGTCTGTTTGACGGACATGTCTGACCCATGTACATCAGACTCAAGAACTCCAAATAGATCAAAACATAATTTACTGTATGCATAGTAGGTTAAATCGACTAATCGATAAGTTATTAATTATTCATTTATTTACAAATATCTATTTTTACAACTTCATGTAGGCTCCTGTTTCTTGATTATTTGTATTGCATTGTATTTTACAGCACTTTTCTTCAGCTGTGAAGCTGTACTCACTATGTACACAATGCCCAGTGTCAGGACACGGTATGTGTGTGTGCGTGTGCACGTGTGCACACACATGCGTGTGTGTGTGTCCGTCCTTGCGTGCGTGTGTGCTCACTTACGTGCGTAGCATGTGCATGTTGATATTGGCTGTCTGCATGTAGTTATCTGTTGAATACCAATCCAATATTTTGGGTGACAAATTGATAACACAAAAATCAATTCTGCATCTGCATGCAACAATTATCAGCCTGACCAATCAGAAATCGGTAATCCCAACAACAAGCTATAGGGGAGATAAGCCAAGACACATGCAGGTGATGAGCAGGGCCGATGTAATCAGCAAATGAACTATGTTCATCTACTAACGAAGAAAATACACTGAAATGAGGGCGAGGATCTGAGTGGAGAAGAAGAGATCCAGTAGAACGTAAGACAAGTCATTCTTTGCATGCTGGGAATAGGCAATCTGGGGAGCCTGCTGGCCTAGTGGTCCATGCGCCTGACACATATAGGCTCTGGCCTGACGGCGCACCGCATGTTCGAGTCCTGTTCATTACTACAACCTTTGCTGCACGTTAGCCAGTCAGTCAGTCAGTCAGTCAGTCAGTCAGTCAGTCAGTCAGTCAGTCAGTCAGTCAGGCTCTAACTCTCCTACTCAAGGTCAAGGCCATAGTTTAAAAAAAAAAAGCTCATAGCGTGGCAAAGTGTTTCTGACTGAAGCATCTCGTTTTCAAGGAGCATCCAGTCATTTGGAAAACCCTCTGGTCCCCCTGGTAACAAGATGTGCACATGACAGCACATGCTCTACACTCGGGGGAAGTTGCAACAGGCCAGCATCATGTGCACCAAGGCTCAGACTTAGAGGCCGACCGATATAACGGTCGTACCGATATATCGGCCGATATCGATACCGATGTATCAGCATCGGCATCGGTATCTATTTCTATCTATTTTTTATTATTTTAATGTATTATTAAACATCGGTCCAAAACATCGGTAACATCGGTGTAGTTTTTTTTTTTTTTATTTTTTTAAATCGGGATCTAGTCAGACTCACTTGAACCTGATTGGAGGAAGGCCCCTCTCATCCTGATTGGATGTTGGCTTTTCTCCCAAAGTCCAAACTGAAACTACTTTCTTTTTATAGGGAGGTACTCCCTATGGTTAGCACACTCTATAGTAGGGGGGGATTTTCAAAATAGAAGATTAGCATTAAGTGAGATCACTGAATATACCTTTTTAAAGACAGCTCAGACCGTGTTTTCTGTCCCCAACAAATAACCAATATGACAATAACCATATGTTATTTGTGCTTTGACGCCTTTATTCTGAAAAAGAAAAAAAAAACTCCCTGGCAAAACTAAGTGTTAATGGCCGGCCGGTGCGAGGTCCACGGGCCACTGTTCACATTGTCTCCCCGGTTGAGTAATCTCTGACCAAAAGGCCAAGCGCTGACTGACCGCCTGAGGGACGATCAATATGGACGCATCCTGCTAGAAGGTCACGCTCTCTAATGAGAAGGCCCTGCGCGCCGTAATTGTGAATATTCATCTTGAAAATGCCGCCCTCGGAGGCCACGTTATCAATTACGAAAAAGGCAATCATGTGCAGAACGAACGCGCGCGCTCCAAGCATCGGCCCAGGCAGCTACCATCACACCACATCAGGAGTCATTTGGGGTCACAGTGGACTGCAATCGGATGGCAATTGTGTCCATATTAAAAATATTTATCTCAGTAACACACTAGTAGTGTGTTAATATGATTTTGGGTACTCAAACGAAATATTTCCACACCCCGAAATCCACATCTGACTAAATGTTTTTGAAGTTTTGGATCCAGTACTGGACCCCGTTCTTCATCAAAGAGATGAGAGATTTGTCAAAGCGTTAATCCCTAGACTCAGATAGTCCCCCACCTGTTTGTATTTGTTTCCGTCAACCCTGCCCTGCCTGATCTAATCTGAATGAATAGAATTGACATTTTGTAGATAAACTACTAATAAAACCAAAAGCAGGTGCGGATCTAGGCATGGGCATGGGGGAGCAATGCCTCCCTAAATGCCCAGACTGCCCCACCAAACATGATGGCATGCAAAACAACCCAAGATATTAAAGATCTCAACGGGCCTGAAAATTAAGGCCCGGCCCTACCCGGCCCTAACAGTTCAGGCCCTAGGCCCTACCCGGCCCTACTAAAAGGAATACATTTTAGGCCCTACCCGGCCCTAAACTGTCGGGTTTGGGCAAGATTTGAGAATTCACCACAGATTCAAATTGAAATGCAATCAGCACCATCTTCATAATGGGTAAATACAGAAAATAACTATTATTCTCACTATATTAAAATAATTCAATATATATTATGTTTTCATGCGGCCCTAGGCCCTACCCGGCCCTATTGATTAGGATAGATTTTCGGCCCTACCCGGCCCTAAATGTCGGGTCGGGCCTGTTCGGGTTCGGTCCTGGTCGGGTTCGGGCAGAGTTTGAGAACTCTACAAGATATAACCATCAGACCTTTAGCTTTATGCATGCTGTGTGCCTGTTGCAACTTCAACGACAACTGATGTTGTTATTGGTGCTTAAATGCCAAATAAAAGTCCTGTAACAGAAAACGGTATGCGTGGGGCTTCATCGCTCATGGCGGGAAGCAACATGGGCAATGAAGTCGCCCCCATGCCATTTGCTTCTGCCCCAGCAATTGGGAAATGTTACATCCGCCCCTTGCCAAAAGGCTGTTCAGGTGACACTATGATTGACAGAGGCGTGGCTTTCACAAACCAGGAAGTGCAATTTCACTGCATCTGTTTAGGGCTGGATGAGTTCGGGTTCTGTTATTTACTATTATGTGCCTATCGGGTCGCAGATTATCGACGGGGGGCCGCAGATTGCCGACGGGGTCCACCCCTTCCACGGTCTGATTTCCATGGTGATGCTCCTCTACAGCGTACCTCTTGTCTACGTCCAATGCCAAGAGCTGCGTTCTGCCGTCGTAGGACAGGCTCTGACCGCCACTGGGCTTATGTATCAGGTACCGAATCAGGCACAGGTGGCATCGTTTGTCCCAAGTCGGAGTGATCTTAAACTACCTTTTGTCAATGGAGAGCTATTTCAGTGACATGAATGGAGTTTTGGATGGAATGTCGCTTATCTATGGAATGTCTATTCCGTTCATTTACTGGTATACTACTATATGAGATCGGGTTGGTCAACCTATACTCCCCTATATACTATGTCAGAAACTGCTGAGGGCTGATTTCACCCCTGTACCAGCAGACATCCAAGTCCTCCTCATAAACTACAGTACATCTACATCAGGCCATTTTCAGTTATATACTGAACCTTCGTGCCTGAAGATATTGTTTGGTCCAACTGTCTGATCACAGTGAAATTAAAGGCACGCATCCGCAGACACACTCAGGATGTACAGTATAGCCGTTCTTCTTGATATATAATCTGGGTTTAGGCTATATCTCTGATTGGATATAATTGCAACAGAACATAATTGCATTGCTTTGCAGGAATAATTGTCCACAGTGGTAAATGACACCAGCAGTATAATGAGGACTAACTCTATGTCATGTAATTGGATTTAGGCATCCAGCATTTGCCTCACATAACAAGCAATAGCACTTGTAAATGATATTATTGCACAGGGGGGAGGCAGAAGCTCTGATAAGATACAATGTCCATATGGATGAATTCATTATTAAGGGCACACCGCGGTGTGGCCGATCAGTCTCTATAATAAGATTATTAGGGGTCCGTATACATATACGCGGCTCAGATTGCTAGTACAATATTATGCCTGAGCGGGCAGCATTATAGGTAATATTAATTTTCGTATTCATGAGTTCCATCAGCTGTGAAGCACAAATTGCCGCATGACAATGCATTTTTAATCATCCATGATGGTGCCTCAAAGGCCCTGCTGTCATTACTGCAACCCTGGGACAAAACAAGGCGCCGCAACGCCGTCTGTCTTCCCTGCGCACATACCGTTTACAATTCTGTTTTTTGCTTTCAGTTAACAAACTTTTTTTTAATATATTTTGCTGAAGACCCAAAAGAGGAACATGATGTCTTATCCTGGCACCCAAACTGACAAATTATACTCCTTTTAGCACCATTAACACCTACCTAGGTTATATTACTACATTCCATCATGATAGCAAGCCTGCCTAAACAGTTTTATAATACCTTTCGAGCATACACTAAAGTATTTGTGTGTCTTTGATGCATGATATTCCCCTTGGAAATGGAGCCATGGGTTGTTGCAAACGAGAACAACAACAACACACCAATGGCCGCTGGAGCCCAATCAAAGCTAGAGTTGCAGTGAGCTGACTTTACCCAGAATCCTTTGCCCGCTAGAGAGATGCACAGTAGTTTAGCACTAGATTGGCGACACTGGCAGTGACTCCCATTCTAACAATAAGGAATATGCAGCGAGTGTGGTCATTCTATCTCAATGGAATAGTTCCAATGTTTATAGCCCATCGATCCCGACGCACCTGCTTTGCATCAAGATCAAAGCACGTTGTCGCCACTGTCCCTCTATAGCAGCTGCAAACTTTTTGAGATTAAGTGCCGTGTCTTTATTTTCTTGGGCAAGTCTTGAGCAAGTTGGCATGCCATGTTGACATTATGACACCACATCAAAATGATATACAGTATTAATATATCTTGATTGTCCATAGCCTTCTTAGCCATGTTTTCTCTTCTTTAGAAATATTTTCTTTCCAGGCTGTTTCCCCAGTCTGCGTTCAATGAATGTGAGTTTGGATGAATGTAGAATTGTGTGCAGAATGTACTTTACATACTGATGTGAGTGGACTTGCAAATGTGAATCACACATACGTGCGCATAGTAAGTTCAGGAAACTCTGTGTGGCTGGCCGTTCATTAATTGGGCCACTAATGGCATCATATTCTCTTTCACATGACACACACTCATTCCCTCTTCAGACTGGCTGTTTCACCAAATGTATGCCAAGAACACAAGACATTGGTGACCAGTGGGCCCACGATTTGTCTCTGCCTATTTTCAGCTGCATCGGGTGCTATCTTGAGCTACAAGTAGCTTAAAGAAGCCAACCAGCAATCGACAACAACAAGAGTTAATGATATGACTACCGGGACTAACGACGGGTCATCAAAAACATTTGCTTTAATGAATGTTATAGCATTTGATTTATTCATTGATTTTTCAGCCCATGTGTTAAACCGGAGCCGGAGCACTATGGAATACAGACCTGCCATAAATCACTTTGCTGTCGCACAAGCAGACTATACTATATCGTACAGTAGACTGGTGGGATGCGTTATGAGTGGATTAAAGACAGAGGTTGTGATTAATCTCTGTCTGGGGCACGCTATTGGACGTTTTATTAGAACGGAGAACTGTGTCTTGCCGACTAGTACCTTTTTCTCATCAAAATGAGAAAAACTGTGATCTTTGATGCTTTCTAAAGTCTAAACTTTGATCATGCTAAGAAAGTGAATCCATTCCACGATGATGCATATATACTATATACCTATGGTCCTCAATTATGGAGGCTATCAGTTCCCGACGGAAGTGAGCCGTCTTTGGCCATGGTTCCACATTTTGGCTCATCGGGGAAGAAGACATTGCATCAATCTGCTTGCTTGCTGCTGTCCACTTGAAGATGGAGTGCCATGATTTTTTTCTACCCTAAAACATGATCATGTTATTTGAAAAGTAAGATTTTGCCCCCAAAAGTGTACCGTGTTTGTTAATTTGTCATTTTTATGATTCCACCCCACCAGTTCATTAAGTATGCCTGGTTTGCCTGTTGGGTGGTGATGGGTGGAGATCCACCTGAAGTGAGGCCACACCCACAGCTTTAGTTGCATGATGAAGGTTGAGGGGTTAGGGAAGGGGCTGAACATGTGATGTCACTATATAGAAGTTTTTTTTATTGGCACATTTAACTGTAAAGGTTCAGCCCCCAGACACCCTAAATACAAAGGGAAGACATCATTGCACATAAAACACACACAGATGGGTCTATTTACATACTGTCACCTCTTGTACAGTACAACATGTACAAAATTGGAAAAAAAAAAAAAATACAAAAATCACGGCACCCCCTCTTTAAACTTTTGCTGTCCACTCTCTTCTACCAGTTTCGTTCATGCATTGTCCTGACCGAAACTCTGTACTTAGAAGAAACAGGTCTGAGTTGTAACTATATGCTTTGGACTATTTTGGTAGGAATGCTGGGGTTTCATGCGGTTAGGTTTCAAGGTTCAATACTTTATAGAGCTGCGCAGTGACGTCACCGCCCCTGTTCCGGAAGTCTTTTCCCAATTCATTTTTCTCATAGACTTTTCGAAAATAATTTATATCAAGACGATTACGCCGCGGACAAAGCCAACTCGAGTCGTGACGAATCATGATGACACACACAAACTTTTGGGACAATAAAATAATTTCTAAGATGAAAAACGAAACAAAAAGTCTTGTATCATGCCGTTTTCTACTTCTTCCCAATTATATATTATATGACGATATTGTGTTTGTTGTCATGATTTGTCACGACCTGAGTTGGCTTTGGCCGCGGCGTAATCGTCTTGATATAAATTATTTTCGAAAAGTCTATGAGAAAAATAAATGGGGAAAAGACTTCCGGAACAGGGGCGGTGACGTCACTGCGCAGCTCTATTGCCGTTTCAACAGAGTTGATTGGAATTTGCCTCAGTGTAAACAATTAGGACATTGCATAGAGTAAAGACATAGACAGGCTGATAGAAGGAAGAGAATAGGACATTAATAAATAGTAGTTAATTCTCAAAATCCTAGAGCAGCTAGACCTGTAAAGTGCAAGTTAGAACAAAATAATTACAGTAAAAGAATAATAATAATAATAAAAAAATCAGTGAGCTTTTTGCTGTTAAGTGCGTGTAAACATAGGGTCCGAGTTCAGTAGGCAAACTGCTTCAGGGTAAGTGCTGTTTTTAAAATGTGAGGTGTTGCACTTTATAGACCAGGGGTTTTCAACAGGTGTTCCGGGGACAACCAGTGGTCCTTGAGAGGGTTCCAGGTGTTCCCCAGGCTAAATGATGGAAAGTGGCTTAACTAGATGTAACTCTTGAGAGTGTGAAAATGAAACCAAATGGACCCTTGCGGGTCCATTTGGTTTCATTTTCACACTCTCAAGAGTTAAAATATTCATTCACTGAATTAGCACTATTTAATTAAGAGGTCTACGCTGTTTTGTTTCTGCAAAATCCCGCCTGGAATTGTCAACAAAACCAAAATAATTCTTTCGTTTTAGGTCTTTGGGGGCTAAAAATTTCGTCAAATGGTGGTCCGTGGCTCAAATGCTGAATAAATGGTGGTCCCTGGTGTCAAAAAGTTTGAAAACCACTGTTATAGACCGTTATTAGTAAAAAATACTATAGTTCCACATGAAGCCTGCTTTGCAGAGTTGTAGTCAGTTTGGTCTTTTGCATAAACAGTTGCATACATCAGATCATTCTCTGGCTGGAGCATACAGTATGTGCTGTGTGTGAACATTTATACCGTTTTTCTTTTGCACTGTATCTTGGCATTTAGGATAAAACTATAATGCCTTTAACCTTCCAGTGATGGCGAATGTTTGCCTTTAATGAAACATCATTGCTTGTAATGGATGGGAGGCACAATGGCGCACGCACGCACGCACACACACACACACACACACACACACACACACACACACACACACACACACACACACACGCACACACTCACAGTGTCACACAAGCAGGGATCAGACATCTTTTCAGATTCTTCCCTTGGTCTCCAGACAGTAATAGGCTTAGAAGCACAAGCAGTGGATTATGGACAAAGAAAAAGAGAAAGCGGGTGGGGGTGGGGGTGTGGTGGTGGTGGGGGTGTTGTGGCACACACACCTGGCAGCGTTCTTCTGTACGTCCACCAAAAGTGCTTAACTGTGCTTAATGAAGAGAGAGACAGAGAGAGAGGAGGAGTGCCTGGCACAACGCTGTCACCACAGACCAGGGGTTTTCAACCTTTTTCACCCCAGGACCCACCATTTATTCAGCATTTTGAGCCACGGACCACCATTTTAGCCCCACAGATCCCCCAAACTAAAGATTTCCTTTGCTTCTATCCATGACCATTAATCTTCTAGTTGTGTAGATTAGGACTGATTCACATGATGAATATTTTAACTCTTGAGAGTGTAAAAATGAAACCAAATGGACCTGCCAGGGTCCATTTTTACGTTCTCAAGAGTTACATCTGGTTAAACAGCTTAGCTGGGGACCACCTGGAACCCTCTCAAGGACCACTGGTGGTCCCCGGACCACCTGTTGAAAACCCCTGCCACAGACCAAGAAAACATCAGATCTATCGCGACTTGTATCGCAAGTCGCAGAGAGAGAGAGAGACAGAGAGAGAGAGAGACAGAGGGAGAAAGAGAGAGAAAGAGAGTGAGTTCAACGGGTTCATCCACTGCTCCTCCAAACACAGCCCCCCCTCCCACCCCTGGCGATCTAATTATGGAGCTGATCACCGGCTGTGACCTTTCACATTTGGGTCTGGAAGGGAAGTGGAGCGCCGACACCTTGACAGAGCTGTAGAATCAGGAGAGTGTCTGTCTGTCTGTCTGTCTGTCTGTCTGTCTGTCTGTCTGCCTTCCCGCCTGCCGGTAGTGAATTTGAAAGCACATACTATGAGACCAGGGGTGCCTACAATTTTTTGACTTGTGAGCGTCTTTCAAAATGATCAGCTCAGCAAGATCTCCTACTGTAGTCCTGGAGCCAGAGTCTGATGTTTGGCTGAAGGTGGTTTCATCTGAAGTTTCTTTACAATGATTATTCTTCTCTCTCTACCTCCACCTCAACTCCAACCACAATCAGTTAGAGATTAGAGGGCATGGTTGGGGAATTAATATTAACGGGGCTGAAATGTTGGAAATGGCACAAAAGAAATCAGAAAGTGTTCTGGGCCTTTGAATTTCAGGTTACATACAGCTCAATATACTGAAATAACATTCTTGACCATTTAATGGTAAATGTACCTTTTTTATGAATCACTCCGCTGCAATGGGTAGATAATTACATCACCTTCGGAAAATTGTCCATAGTAGACAATAGTAGACAATTTTCCGAAGGTCAAAATTTGAGTAGACATAGTAGACAATTTTCTGAAGGTGAAAATCACTCTGGTTTGGCTTCGTCTAAATCCATTATTGAACACTGTCTCTTTCTCCTGCTCCCCGTCACTTCCAGGAAAGACAGTGAGATCCAATAGCGACCAACAACCAGGTTGCAACCTGGTTGAGACTAGTTTCTTCCTAGTCACAAACAGGTTCTTACTACTCGAGACTAGATTCTGGCCATGACTTGTTGCTTATCCTTGTGACTAGTAAGCAAATAGTTGTAACCTGGACGCAACTAGTTTATTATAGCTGCTTAGTTTATTATAACTAGCTGCTTACTAGTAAGCAGCTAGTTGCAAACTGGTTGTGAGTGACTAGATTATTATGGTTGCGACTAGTTAGCAACTAGTCGCAACTAATTAATAGTTGTTGTTAATGTTGTATGATGCAATCAGATAGGACTTTTCTGTTTGGATGTATGGGTCTGTCGAGGCAAGAAAGTAGTTTGCTTTATAACTTCCAGGTGCACGCACGGGCACACACACACACACGCACGCACGCACGCACGCACACACACACACACACACACACACACACACACACACACACACACACACACACACACACACACACACACACGTACTGTAAGTGTATAGGTGAATGAGTACATTTAACTTTCAGTTTGCATTCAGTATCTCCTTGGTCTTTGGCTGTGTCTGGGTTCTCTGCCAGGTTTAACCTTGTTTAGTCTGGAACCATCGCTTCAGATTGTCTAACTGAATGTTCAAATGAATCCAAAGAGTGTCTGACTCCGCTCTCCATTTCAGACTGTATGAAATGTGTTGTAGTCTTTCACCTCATGTATTATGTTCCCATAGAGTGAAACGTATGGCCTTGGAGAGAGAAACTGTTCAGCTGCGCAGCCCCGGGCAGACATTTGGTATAGACGGCAGCCTCCAAGTTCACTTTTTATTTTATTCAAGGTGTTTCCCTGGCACTTTTACAACATTGCCGAGGCGAGATGTCTCAATTTGGAGAAACCAAGTACAACCACGATTAATTTCTTCATTATTTCCATTCATATGCAGTATGTCCTCGTATTACAAAAGTTTTTTTTTGTTGAATGTGTGGGTAGTCATCAGAGTACTCTAAAATGTGAACCATTTTCAACACTTTACTATTCATTACTATACCTTAGAGATGTTGTGTGGACATGATGAAAAAAAAGTTCTCCCATACTGTGTTTCCTAGTAATGGAGGTCTGAAAAAAATAAATAAAAATAAAACATTAGAAATGTGAAACACAACTTGATGACATTATCAAGTTGTGATTCACCATTTTAATGTTTTTTTTCTTTCAGGACCTATGGTATTTTTATGAGAAATGGAACCAAATGGACCCACTAGGGTTCATTTGGTTGTATTATAGTTAGGTCTTTTAGTATTATGAAAAGTACTGAAAATGTGCAATGCTCTAGTACGGTGGTTTTCAACTTTATTAATACCAGGGCCAACTATTTATTCAGAATTTGAATCACGGACTACCATTTGAGAATCAGGTAAACAAAATAGTCAGACATACAGATCAAAATGTCCATTAATCTTATACATTTTCTAGTTCTGTACACTTGGGCTAATTCAGATGGTGAATATTTTAACTCTTGAGAGCGTAAACATGAAACCAAATGGCACTGCAAGGGTCCATTTGGTTTCATGTTTACGCTCTCAAAGAGTTACACCTGGTTAACCAACTTTCCATCATTTAGCCACATGGGTCTGGTGGTCCCCGGACCACTGGTTGAAAACTACAGCTCTAGTGAAGTAAAAAGGAGTCACTTAGTTACTTTACTCTGCTGGGGTACCTGCCCTCTGTCTTGGATGTCAGATGAGAAGACATTACACACGCACGCACACACGGACGCAGACCGTTGAATTTCTCTCTTTCCTCTTAAATCACTGACAAGACGATCATCTTCATCTTTCTATAATTGGTCCTCAGATGTGCTCATTATAAGATGACAGCAGCATTTTTGTCTTCTTGCTCAGTTTCTCAAAGAAGCTGGCCATTTCAAACAATACTTTAGAAATACTGTATATTTTGTTTGTACTAAAGGGGCACCCTCAACCCCTGTCCTCACCATGTATCCCCACCCACCTTTGTCCCGGTGGAAGGACGGCATTTGTTTTGTTTTGTTTTTTGCTCTGAAAGAATATAGTGTGTTTTAGATCTGTCTGTGTTTATATAATAGCTAAAGCATGCTTATTACACCAAAAGGGTGATGAAAATGCCACTTTGAAATCATAATTTAAAGGCTTGTGGCTCCATTCCCGTCACCGCTAAACACACTTCTACCTTCAGTAGTCCATTTGGAATTGATTCAGCTGGAATCAATAATATAACAATATTATGATCTTAACCTGCAAGACGCATTACGTAATAATGCTTATATTGCTTATGCCTAGAACCGGCCCTGATGGGTTAATGTAAGAACATTTGAAGATGAATGTTGTCTAGTTTATCGTATCTTATAGCGTCCTGAAATCCCCACAGTGGTGGGCAGGTTTCTAAACCCTCCAATGAGAGTCAGAGTAGGTGGCTGGAAATTGCAAGGAGACAAGGGCTGTCAAAAAGAACAGAATTAATTAAATTGTGAAATTAATTTGATTCAAATGTTTAATGCAATTAATCCATGCTTGGATGACCCCCCCTTCCCCCCATACATCACATAATCCCACCCACTCTGCATCTACTCTTATCTGGGTGCATGGTATGGGGGAAAAACACACAAGTCAGCTAATGCCATTAAAGGCTGCACAATTTGCATAGGCAGTGGCTCAAATACTACAGTGTAGCACAACAGATCAGAGACACCATCCTGCCACATTGGATTTGTTAATAAATAATAAAACAAACATAGCCTATACACATGCATACAGTGTGTACCTTCCATCATATCTATCCATTCCCACAACATAAGGAGGGAGAAAAAAAACATGGCATAGTTGGGACATACCATATTCCAGGACATTAAAAATGGACACCATTTTTCTTTTTAATTTTTACCACCCCCAGTCATACCTGACTATTGAGATGTGATTTTCTGTGGTTTTCTGCCTTTAATATGTTGTCCTTTAATATGACAACATATTCAGGGCCAAATTTGCGCAGATCATGCACATTCAAATGCTTGCAATGCTTGTAATGCTGTAAACACCGTTCAACTATCATTACTTCAGCACCATGGACAGCAGCCGTAATGACGGTTGCTACTTCAGGACCCTGGACAGCACTGCAGTAACATGTGCTCTGTGCTATAGTACAGTGGTTTTCAAACTTTTTGATACCAGGGCCCACCATTTATTCAGCATTTTAGCCACAGACCACCATTTGAGGACATTTTAGCCCCACAGACCCCACAACTAAAGATTTATTTTTGCTTTTGTCCACAATAACAGGCTGGATATGTGAAACAAAACAGGCAAAACATACAGACCAAAATGACCATCAAACTTCCAGTTGTGTAGACTTGGGCTAATTAAGATGATGAATATTTTAACTCTTGAGAGCTTAAAAATGAAACCAAATGGACCCGCAAGAGTTACATATGGTTGACCAACTTAGCTGAGGACCACCTGCAACCCTCTCAAGGACCACTGGTGGTCCCTGGACCACTGGTTGAAAACCAGTGCTATAGTATGTTCAGGGCAGAAACTAGAAACCTTTAACCAAAATGTGCTTAAATGTAGCTGCAAATGTAGCACACCACACACACACACACACACACACACACACACACACACACACACACACACACACACACACACACACACACGCAAACACACACAACAACACACACACACACACACACACACACACACACACACACACACACACAACACACACACACACACACACACACACTCTACGCTACAAAGTAGTAAGATGTGAATGAATTCACAACTCTGTGAATTTGGAGTTGCTGCTGGAGAAGATTATCTTGTGCTGTAGAATCTGATCAAGCGTTCTCCTCCCTAATATGCTAGTTATATCAAATACCACATGCGATTTCTCTCAATTGAAATCTTTTTCCATGCGGAATGCTAATGACTTTCCTGCTTGGGATCCAATTTATGACTCCCGTAATGGTCCCATAATGTTCCCCAGCACGGCAAATTAACAGCGAGCGCTCACACAAGGCAGCATAAAAAACGTCTTTATTTGTATATATATTTTTTTCTTTATTATTATGATTTTTTTCACCCTCACTTTTAAACGTAATATTTTTTATTCTCATTTTTCCACGGTACCCAGAAGAAACAATAAGACACATGGAGAGTGTCAAAATTAATAATAAGAGGGAGGCGCTTGAAAAGAAAGGACGCAATTTTTATTAATTTGATTCCACGCACGTTGTGAGTTTATTGCGTTGCATAGGGCAGCCGCACACACACACGCGCGCACACACACACACACACACACACACACACACCACACACACACACACACACACACACACAACACACACACACACACACACACACACACACACACACACACTGTTTTTAAAATATTGGCTCTTGCCTGCATAAAGCAAAGCCAGGTTACAGGGCTTTAACCTGTACAGGACGAGAACGCATCTGTGTCACCATGAAAACATGTGCAAATGACTATATAATCTTTCACAGAAAACACATTTAAATTTATATTTGCTTCTTCTACATTCACATTTAAAAGAATGTAGAGTCCCATTGCCTTAAGATTAAATAATTTAAGCATATCACTGACATGTTTTTTAGAAGAAAAAATGGTAAATTGTGGATTAGAAGCCGAGGCGCTTGAATGTCATTCACTCACTCACTCACTCACTCACTCACTCACTCACTCACTCACTCACTCACTCACTCACTCACCACTCACTCACTCACTCACTCACTCACTCACTCACTCATCACTCACTCACTCACTCACTCACTCACTCACACACACACACACATGTGCGCGCGCACGCACGCACGCACACATGCACACATGCACACACACACTCATACATTTATGGCGACGAAAACCATGCAAGGCAGCAACCAGCACATCAGGAGCAATTTGGGGTTCAGTGTCTTGCCCAATGACACCTTAAAATGTAGACAGGAGGAGGCAGGATTCAAACCGTTGACTCACTGGATGACCTGCTCTACCTCTTAAATCACAGCAGCTCCAAGACAGTAGATGTCTGTTAAATCTGCCTCAGGTCTTTATGGGTTATTAATGAAACAACTGCACAGGCAGAATTCCTGAAATGGAAAAGAATAAAATAAGATCAAAATGAAAATGAAAAGCCCAGAACCCCCCCCCCCCTCTCCTGCACCAGGGCTGGATGTAACATGTCCCATTTGGGGGGGCAAGAGAAAATGGTATGGGGGCGGCTTCATCACCGCACCCATACCGTTTTCAGTTACAGGACTTTTATTAGTCAAGTAAAGCATCAATAATAACATCAGTTGTTGTTGAAGTTGCAACAGACACGCAGCATGCATAAAGCTAAAGGTCTGACTCAGAGAGTTTTCTGTTTTCAATGATGAAATGCTGTTGGTTTAGTGGTGACACAGCTGTAGTTAGTAGCAGCAGTAGTAGTGTTTGAAATCATTTTAAATATAAGCACTTTAATTTGAAATATCTTGGGTTGTTTTGCATGGCATCGTGTTTGGGGGGGGGGGGGGGGGGGGGCAGACTGGGTATTTAGGGGGGCATTGCCCCCTCCCCCCCATGCCCATGCCTAGATCCGCCCCTGCCCTGCACCCATCCCATCTTGTAATATGTGCTGTGATATAAGAGTGCGGGTCGATCCTCGGACGGCTGTTATCTGACTGATGCCTATCTCTGCCAATAACACTGCTGGGTAAACAACACATACTGTAACATCCTCCTGTGCAGTTGCTTCATCCAGAATTTGATTTGTTTATACCCGCAAAGAACTGGAATGCACCCGTGTTGTTCGTGTAGCTTGTAACCACTGTGACCATTGCGTGTAGTTCAGTCAGACAACTCATGGTTGGATGGGGGGTGTAGACCCTGGCCTGATGGTGTGTTTGAGCCTCGTTCATGAAAATCCTCGCTGGTGTTGTAATTCTCAAGACATTGTCTCGTCTCGAGACCGGGCTCAAGAC
>CM076982.1:15638827-15646327 GCA_039105355.1 Benthosema pterotum | reverse complement strand
CTAAATGCCCATTCTGCCCCACCAAACATGATGGCATGCAAAACAACCCAAGATATGTCAGTGCTTATATTTAAAAGTATTTGAAACACTACTTCGCGCCACGGGCGATGAAGGTGCCCCCTTACCATTTTCTTCTGTCCCCCCAATTGGGAAATGTTACATTCGCCCCTGCCTACAAGTCAGTGGTAGGTGTGTTAAATAAAATGTTGATGCATGTGGGACTTGCTCTGATGAGGAGGAGGACAGGGGTGAGGGTGCCCAGGAGAGGTGTGGACATGTGTGTTACCGCGGCTAAAATGGCTTGGAATAGCATCCTGAGAGGAAGAAAACGTACGTTCTGAGTGGTTGTTTAGGCTTCAGTGGGTATTAAATGGGGGGAGAATTATAGCATAAACTGGATTTTAAATTCATGGTGGAACGCCATTAATTGCTTCGGAGGGTTCGGAAAATATGACTAAATAAAATCCATAGGCCTATATATACAGTATGTATCAGTATTGCACCCAGCCCCGCAGGTTAGGAATTGCTGAGGTAGAGGTTAAGAAAATGGAGATGGAAAAAGGAAAGAAAAAAAAAAAAAAAAGAGAAAGAAAGGACGAGACTCAGCGCTATTCCCTCTTGGGGCACTCCCTGAGGTCGGCAGCACGCAGCTGGCTGGCCGACCCCCTAATAATCCCAGCCCTAGTGCACCATGGGAGCTGGGAGTACCGAGGTAAGTCCTGACACCATTAATACCACTTACCTACCTGACACCACGCTAATTACACACCCAGGAGGAGAGAGAGAGACACACACACACACACACACACACGCACACACACACACACACACACACACACACACACACACACACACACACACACACACACACACACACACACACACACACACACACACGCACACGCACACAGTACACGGTATGTTTTTCCAGCATATACAGTACCAGGGGTCCGACAGACAGTCGTTAGTTTGACGCCCTGCTCAACGGCACCTGGACGTGGCACACCACGGGTGATTTGTAACCATAAATGCATTCCAGGAGCCAGTGATGTCAAAATATTGCTTAAACAGTAGTTTATTACTAAAAAAAGTAATAAACATTGGCGATTTTATCAGCGGATTCGACCGTTATCACTGGATAAGATCGCAGTTACCAA
The DNA here is from genome assembly GCA_039105355.1 of Benthosema pterotum. Lineage (NCBI taxonomy): Eukaryota > Metazoa > Chordata > Actinopteri > Myctophiformes > Myctophidae > Benthosema > Benthosema pterotum. The sequence continues at coordinate 15,645,170 of CM076982.1, read as the reverse complement.
GTTGTCATCAGCAGGACTTTTTCATCAGAATGGCCATGCTCTGCCGACTCCCATTGTTCCAAGACGCAAAACCCCTAGATCCAACTCAATTGTGGAAGAAAACAAATAAAAATCTTTAGGTTTGGGTCTGAAACTTGGTGTTAAGTCACTTAATAGTTGAAAACCCCTGCTCTAGTTTAGACCCAGACCGGATCAACTTCAGCACTACCCAGTCTACCCCTATAAATAAACACTCAAACGCACACTTATACCACGGCTAGTGAAAATAATATATTATTTTTTGTGGAAAAAAAAATATATACAGTATGTTACTCAAAATATGAAATAATATTTCATTACTGGTTACTGGTAAAAACTGAAACCTTGGAAGTAGCACATTGCTTTAGTTGGCAGCACTGCAAACAACACACATGCAGACAGACAGAGAGACGTGTATACACCGCGCACACACACACACACACACACACACACACACACCACACCACACACACACACACACACACACACACACACACCACACACACACACACACACACACACACACACACACACACACACACAACAACACACACACCATGAATTATTAAACTCGAGAGTGGCTGATGATCAAGTGACATTAACCATTGACCCATTTTTTTATTGACAATAAATCAGCCGATGAGACTCCCTCCACCATGCGCGCGCACACCACACACACACACACACACACACACACACACACACACACACACACACACACACAACACACACACACACCTCTGTCCCCCCGTGGCTGTTATTGGAGCTCTGTCTCTGACAAGGGGGGGTTAGAGAGGACACACACACATGCATGCACACGCACACACGTGCACAGTTGGCCATTCTGATTTGCGATGGGAAGTTGATTTCATATAGCTTCAGACCCAGAAGGGAGAAGAGTCTGGAATGTATGGTAGTATTGTCCTGGCGATTTTACTGAATGCTCTTCCAGCTTCCAACCCATCTCCTCTCATCTCTCTCTCTCTCTCTCACGTCCACTCTCTCTCTCTCTCTCTCTCTGCACTCTCTCTCTCTCTCTCTCTCTCCTCTCTCTATCTCTCTCTCTCTCTCTCTCTCTCTCTCTCTCTCTCTCTCTCTCTCTCTCTCTCAGCAGTAGCCTGCAGCTCCCTCCGCATGAATACATATTGAGCAGATGTATTATCTGTGCCGATCAGCGGAAGTCAATGGCACAGCCTCACAGGGCACCTTCAATGTGCTGTCACTGGGAATAATACAGTGTTTGCGCTGCCTCTCTCTCTCTCTCTCTCTCTCTCCTCTCTCTCTCTCTTTCTCCTCTCTCTCTCTCCTCTCGTCTCTCTCTCTCTCCTCCTCTATCTCTCTCTCTCTCTCTCATCTCTCTCTCTTCTGAACAGTGTGGCGCACACACACACACACACACACACACACACACACACACACACACACACACACACACACAGAGGAATGAGTGCAATAACCTTTCCCTTCAGCTGTCCAACACACAAAAGAATATGGTGGGCTTCCAGCGCACAGCAATCCACAACCCCCCCACCCCTCTCTCTCTCTCTCACACACATGCACACACACACACACACGCAACGCACGCACGCACGCACACACACACACACACACACACACACACACACACACACACACACAACACACAACACACACCACACACAATCACGCACACACGCACAAGTGCATATGTGGCCGGACCAAAAGCGTGCACGGACGTGTGTGTGTGCATGCATGCATGTTGCGTCTTACAGATGAAGGCATACACCTGCCTGTGTGTGTCTCTACGAAGCATCATGTCTACTGTAGAGACAGTCAGTTGCGGCCATGCACACACACGCACGCACGCACACGCACACGCACACGCAACACACACCACGCACACACACACGCACACACACACACACACCCACGCACACACGGCTCTCAAGGTAACATGAAAGGCCCTGGCAGATAGAGAGACATTTTAGGGGCCTCATCCATCTCCCATGGCCAGGAGCTGTAGCGCTTAGCAAATGTCAACAGAAAATAATGCACACACAAAGGCAATCTTATTTGTTCAAGAATCGCTCTAGGTCACCGCAATTCACCGCAGCGGCTACCGACTACCGCTGTCTACACTGCCCAGACACCACCGCTCTCTTTTCATCTCTCTCTGTCTCTCTCTCTCTTGTTTTTTTTATCTATTCGACTGACAGATGTGATGCACCCCAAAGCTTATGTTAGGTTTATTTATTATTACTGGCTGTATGTGTGGACATCACAATAATCACTGTATCATCAATGTGGATTTGTTTTTTGTTTGTTTTTTCTAGGTGTGTATGTAAGGAATTGCCACTCCGCGTTAGTTCCCTGCGTTGCTACTGGGCTGATACACAGCAGGCGCGTGCAAGAAGAGATCTGCTCCAACCCCAAGGAGGTAATGTGTTTCCTTTTTATGCACCTTTTGTTTGAAGGAGAGGAAAAAAAGGCCATTTGACTTTAACTTTTTAATCACAGTGCCTTTCGACCACCTTTTAAATTGCCATGGCTGTCCCCTTTCCCCCACTTGTGCAAACTCATTTAGACCCAGCAGTGTGACATATCTAATCATGTGTTATACCCTCTCAGATATCTGTTATTTAACTTAATTAATGCCATTGTGGCCTGTGTTTGATTTAAAATATGTGAACGGTTGATTTGAATATTAAGAGTCTCTCTCTCCCCTCTCTCTCTCCCTCTCTCTCTCTCTCTCTCTCTCTCTCTCTCTCTCTCTCTCTCTCTCTCTCTCTCTCTCTCTCTCTCTCTCTCTCTCTCTCTCCTCTCTCTCTCTCTCTCTCTCTCTCTCTCCTCTCTCTCTCTGGTTGATAAAGGGTCTTTTCTAATTGGTCTGTAACTTTGACAGTTACTTAAAGCAATTAAGGTGACAGGTGAAGGTTTAAAGGGGTCTTGTACTGTACTTCCACAATCCACCCTCCCCCCTTTAGACACTGTCAGCTGACAGGCCACCCCACACTCCTCTCCTCTCTCTCTCTCCTCTCCTCTCCTCTCCTCTCCTCTCCTCCTCCACTCCTCTCTCTCCTCTCCTCTCCTCTCTCCTCTCCTCTCCTCTCCTCTCCTCTCCTCTCCTCTCCTCTCCTCTCCTCTCCTAGTCTGTTTCTCCAACCTATCTAAGGTCGCTCTCACACCAGAAACATGGCCGGATTTAGACCGCCCAACTAGGGTGGGCTGGGAGAATGGCAGGGTGGGCAACTCCAAAGTTTTTTATATGAAGCACTGTTTTTCAATATTTTAAAGAACAGCGTCCACTATTTATTCGGCATTTGAGCCACGGACCACAAGACCCCAAAACTAAAGATTTCTTTTGCTTTTGTCTACAATACCGGGCTGGATTTGGGGAAAAAACAGTCAAACATACAGATCAAAATGACCATTAATCTTCTACATTCTCTAGTTGTGTAGACTTGGGCTAATTCATATGATGAATATTTTAACTTTTGAGAGTATAAAAATGAAACCAAATGATTTGGTTTCATTTTTACGCTCTCAAAGAGTTACATCTGGTTAACCAACGTTCCACCATTTAGCTGGGGACCACTGGTTGAAAACCACTAACATTACCTTTTATCGGATGGGCAGGATGCACGATTGGGTGCATCCTACCCCCCTCTAGATCTGGCCGTGACCAGATATCTGTACGAATCCTGACGTGTAATGTCGGAAAAGCGTGGCTTTGTTTGGAAGTTGTGAAGGCTCAGTGCGGGGGTGTGGATCACTGCACGTGCGAAAGCAATAACATTAAACATAATAGGTTCTGACTGTAGAATAAGTTTATATTTGGCACAAGGAAAGTAAGGAGAAGGCATCGTTAAGCACTACGCAGTGACGCGTAAACATGTCCCCTGGGCTAATGAAGAGATAGATCTTTGTAGAAGCCAGGGGCGGATGTAACATTTCCCAATTGGGGGGGGGGGGGGCAGGAGAAAATGGTTTGGGGGCAGCTTCATCACCCGTGGCGCGAAGCGACACAAGCGATGAAGTCATACCATTTTCAGTTACAGGACTTTTATTTGACAATTAAGCATCAATAATAACATCAGTTGTTGTTGAAGTTGCAACAGACACACAGCATGCATAAAGCTAAAGGTCTGAATCAGAGAGTTTTCTGTTTTCAATGATGAAATGCTTGGTTTAGTGGTGCCACAACCGTAGTTAGTTAGTTAGCAGTAGTAGTGTTTCAAATCATTTTAAATATAAGCACTTTATTTAGAAATATTTTGGGTTGTTTTGTATGCCCCTGGTAGAAGCCCTTAATGCAATAATGACCAGACCATCATATAGGCATATGCTGAAAGTTACACACACCAACAATTTTAATGTACAGAACATACATATAACTGTATATAGCAAGAGAATGCAGGCGATTAGGTCCCATTGAACCTTTTGTAAAGTTACAGGCAGCTATAGTTGCATAAAGTGTTTTCACTTGAACCAAAAGAAAACCCTAATATTGACTGGATAAATAAACAGAATTCATCTGATTTTAAGCAAACAAAGTGAGCAGAAACATCATTACCAAATCCTCAGTATTTATCTCAGTGCCAACTATTCCTTTCCCACTGGGAACATGCATGGACAAACAAACTGGATGTTTTTGTCCTTCTGTACTTAGCAGCAAGGGGGATATGTAACCACAGATAGATAGATAATTAGAGGATCTCAAAGAATGGTCAGTTTTGATATGTTTGCCTGTTTTGTTTCTGAAATCCAAAGCGACACGGGCGATGGAGTCGCCCCCATACCATTTTCTCCTGCCCCCCCCCCCCCCCCCCCCAATTGGGAAATGTTACATCCGCCTCGATTCCAAGACGCCTTGAGGATCAAGTGTTAGTGTTATTGTTGTTGTTGTTGTTGTTTTGGTCACCTGATCCAAACGAGTGATGTCAAGAGGTTGTCCATGAGAAACCGTGTACTGTATGTCTTTTCCTGTCATTTTAACAGTTAAAATGGTGGTACATGGAGAGATGTGGTGATACTTGCGGTATGAAATAGTTTTTTTTTTTTAAACCCTGCCCTAGACCGTTGCACCAAAGATGTGGGCAGCTTTGCCATGCAGATTCAAATATGGACAGAAATGAATGTAATCTAAAAGCATTGCGCTGTTAATGTCCACACACGCCCGTCTCTGTTCTCTATTCACACAGGCAGGGAGGGAATGGTAACTTTTGGCCTCCGAGCAGATGGCAAAATCAATTATATGGTTGGAATTCAACTGAGGGGGTGGTAACACGCTGACACACACAAACATAAGGTGGTTCTGTTAATTGGCAGAAACTGAACTCCAACAAAGTAAATGTTATGCAGGCTGAATTTCTAGTGGGCCTTTAAACAAAGTGCTACACAATGTGCATTAAGGCCACTATTAGTATCAGACCATGGCTGCATGCGTTGTTTTGGAGTTCATGACCACATTTTGATTACTATGTTCTTTATGGGTAGTGCATATGCAGCCCCACCATGCAGCCCCCAGCAGGAATCGAACCCAAGACCTTCTAGATGTAAAGCGACAGACTACCCAGTTCTATTGTATTTATTTTCTGAATAGTACTCGTTTTAAGGTATAATTAATGTTTCATCTCCCCTGAAAACAGTAAGCCATATAGTCCTTTTGTGCGTGCAATCCTTGAATTTGTATTATACTGAACTGTTCTTTGCTTATCGTTGTTTGCAAACTGAGAATATGTTACACAAACCATCCATCCATCCATCCATCCATCCATCCATCCATCCATCCATCCATCCATCCATCCATCCATCCATCCATCCATCCATCCATCCATCAGGGGGGATATAACATTTCCCAATTGGGGGGGCAGGAGAAAATGGTATGGGTGCGGGTGATGAAGTCGCACCCATACCATTTTCAGTTACAGGACGTTTATTGGGCAATTCAGCATTAATAATATCAGTTATTGTTGAAGTTGCAACAAACACGCAGCATGCATAAAGCTAAAGGTCTGACTCAGAGAGTTTTTCTGTTTTCAATGATGAAAGGTTGTTGTTTTGCATGCCATCATGTTTGGGGGGGCAGTCTGGCATTTAGGGTGGCATTGCCCCCCCCCCCCCCCCCCCCCCCTCCAATGCCCATGCCTAGATCCGCCCCTGCCATCCATCCATCCATCAAACGCTCCAGTCTCATTCCTCCAACCCAACCCAATGCAGCGTACAGGTCAGACGGAACACATACTGGTCGGGGCTGACAGGAATATGTACGGCGGCCGCAGCGATGGGATATTCACTGTATTATGAAGGAGGGAGAGAGACATGATAATTTACATAATTCTTTGCT
>CM076982.1:15563827-15633827 GCA_039105355.1 Benthosema pterotum | reverse complement strand
ATAGGTTTACCATGCACAACATACATTTTTGCTGCTATGTGCACACACCTTTCATATCTCGTCTCAGGCACCCAGGCATAGTGACGTAGGTATTTTGCGTTTTTATTTTCTTGTTTGACCTCTTTTGCTATATTTTTTATTTAACCTTTGAGCGCTTTCTCCACAGCCGCAGGTATAACGCCAGGATCAGTTTAGAGTCTGTTGAACGCTTGTTCTCCCTTCATCAGTGAGCAGTTAACACGCGCACACACGAGCACATACACATCAAGTCCACTCAGTGTCAATGGCGTGCATGTGTTCACGGACACGGTGGGCTGCTGATGGATGCAGCCAATATGCAAAGCAAACAAGACGTGTCAAGGACTGTCAGAGGATTGCCCACAACTCATTTAGCTCCCATCTAAGTAATCACACACACACACATACATGCACACGTGTGCACGCTAGTGCACACGTGTGCACGCTAGCACACACAGGCACGCACACACATTCTGCTCTCTTTACATCACAGCACAGAAACGTAACCACGCCGATGCACTTCAGTTACATGCCGATAATAGCCGTTGTGTTCCAACAGTGCCCTTCAAAGTTTTTTCCTTATCCACGCGCGGTACGTGAAGTCAAAATCTCAAGGCACCCCTGCAGACAGACATATCTCCATAATATGAGAGAATTATGCAGGAAATAAAGTTTATCTGATTCTGAAAGTGAAATATTGAGTCTCAGTGGCTCATCAAACCCGTTACCTTGAATTGGAAAAAAATCAAAACAAAAGATCTCTACTTCTGAGTTCTTGGGCCAGGCACGTGCACACACACACATCCGAGGGGGCTTGAGCCCAGTGCCCTTTTCACCTCTTGTCTGTAAAAAAAAAAGTGCTTTTGCCAGACCATGCGGCGTTTGCTATTATGGTGAACTAAAATGCAAATTCTTTTCCATGACCCCGAAGGCAGAAGAGAAATTACCTATTTCAAGAACTCTCCTGAAATGGATTGCAGCATTTTATGTTGAAAGAATTTCCTCCCCCGCTCGAAGTGTTAGGAAATCCACATCGTACGCCCGGCATCACCTTTAACCTTTTGTGTACTTGTGTAAATAGCAGAACTACAAGCTTATTATCCAAAATAGCAGAACTACAAGCTCATATCGCGCCACTCGGTGGCGCGATATGAGCTTGTAGTTCTGCTATTTTGGATTTCTTTTTTTTTTTCCTTTTTTTTTTTTTTTTGAAAATGTGGTGCAAATCTTGAATATATTATTTCGGAAAGCAAACATGTTTAACTCAAATCTTTGCTTCTGCGGGATCCCTAGAACAACATGTTTTTAGAGGTTGGGGTTCTGCAGCTAAACAATAGATATTTCTGGGGGTCCTTCCTGTGAAATATGTTAAGCATCACTGACACAGAAAGAGATTTTTCCAGAAAAAGTAGAATCTCATGCCAGGGACTAGAATTTAGTGTCACAAACTAGAATCTAGTGTCAGAAACTGGAATCTAACTTCAGAAACTACAGTCTACTTAGAGGAACTATTATCTACCGTGGGGCACTAGAATCTGGCATGAGGAACTAGAATCTGATCAGGAAACAATGGGTTAAAAGCACATCGCGACCCGAGCTCATGCTTCGATGCTTCCAGTCAAAGGTTTTACTATGGAAGCAACGTCCGGGTCTTGGAGACCTTCCTCGGGGCCCCGTGCCCCGCTATAACATTCTCTGGGCATCCCTCCCGCTCACTAAATAACCCATGGTTTCATCAGAGATAGTCCCACACACCCACCTATGCAACTAAATCCTTGCCTAATTCCTTTCAACACTTGAATCCTGTGTTTCATCATGTTCTAGTCCCCACCTGTGCGGCTCTACATCTCCCCTTTGAACAGGTGGAAATAAATCAATAACTGCTATATATATTTTTTTTCACCTGGATGATATGTCTCCTTGGCTGGCTTGTTTGAATGCTAAAGCATTTGAATTAAAAGCTCCTATGTGTAATTATATGGTCAAAATAATAATTATGTTTTTATTGTTTTTTGTTTTTCATGAAGTCTTTCTTTAATTAGATAATCTCCCCCACAAAAATCATCAGTCATTTTGACTCCTCTAGGGGCTGCAGTAGGTCACCAAAGCAATCCCTATAAGTTTGTTATTGGCTGGAAGAATTGTCCCTCCGGGGCTATTATGTTAGCCAATCACAAGCTCAGCGAAGACAATCAATGCCTCGCTGAGCTTTAAAAATTGTTGCCTATAATGTCCAAATAGAGGATCTACCGCACTTTAATTCCTTTGTCCATGTTCAGAGTGAACAGCAGACAGTTTCTCGACAACCTTTCTCTCTCTCTCGGTGCAGTACAGTGGCTGCAATACCAGGGGCGGATCTAGACATGGGCATGGGGGGGGGGGGCGCAGTCTGCCCCACCAAACACGATGGCATGCAAAACAACTCAAGACATTTCAAACTGCTACTAACTAACTACAATTGTGGCACCACTAAACCAACAGCATTCAATCATTGAAAACAGAAAACCCTTTGAGCCTTATTCATGCTGCGTGTCTGTTGCAACTTCAACAACACGGCCGATGAAGCCGCACCCATACCGTTGTCTCTTGCCCAACCCCCTCCCCCTCCCCCATTGGGACATGTTACATCTACCCCTGTGCAATACCCCCAACCCCCCCACCCTAATGGTCTTCTTCTTCGGCTGATCTCCTGCTCTGTCCACTTGTGAACGACTCGTTGAAATACTTCATCTGAGATTTAAATAGAACCCTGCCCTACTTGAAACTTATCATCCCCTACCCTGCACATACAACGTAAATGACAAACATTCTTTACATTCTTATGCCACTTTATACTTCATTGTTATACCATATATCATGGATGTCAAGCTCAAATACACTGCAGGTCAAAAAAGAACAATTGGTACAAGTCGAGGGCCAGACCCGCCGGACTGTTTCAACACACGGGGAAGCGTTTTTTCCAAGGACGTCACAGGAAAACAGCAAAATTAATTTTCCTTCCCTAAATGCAGCAATAAAACTGCATGCATTCAAAACTGATTGCATTATTAAAGCTCAGTTTCCTGTTCTATGATCCTCACCAAGCACTTCTTTCATCGTAAAATGAGAAAGTAAATCGATTGAGTTGAGAAAGTAAAACATTTAGTTCCATTCATGATGTGTGCAGTATCCTAGAGGGCCAGTTGTAATAGTAATAGTATTAAATATCATCCTGTGGGCCGAAGATACTGGTAATTCATTCGTGGGCCTGATTTGGCCCCCGGCGCCTTGAGTTTGACATACAGTATGTGCCATACATTATCTAGCACTATCTCATACAGTACATGTCTCTCATACAGTACATTATAACAGCGGGACACCCTTGGCGTTCATTGCTTGAATTTCATCGCCTTTAAATTGCCCAAAAAGATATTCACAGGAGGAGCGCCTGGCTCAGCTCTGCTACAGGTCTGCTCAAGAGCGGTGTGATATATAACGCCAGCGTTAAAAAAATGTAAAGAGAATCCAGCTCTGGTGAATCACGGACATGAACATGGAACGAACATGTGCGCAACAAATTCACGGCACCGCTGCATGCTCACTTACGTTATCGTTATCGTGTTTTCTCAGCACAAAATGCAGGTCCTGTGGAAAATGAACAAGATGTGCATTTTGTGAACAGCGGATTTTACCGTTATCAGTAGATGAGATCGCAGTTATCACGTTGTCATCAGCAGTCTGCTCTGCAGACTCCCATTGTTCCAAGACGCAAAACTCTAGCCCCCTCCAACCGTAACCCTAAGCCTAAATCCCTGACGCTCAACCTCAACCTAACCTCACAGACAGACCTGACGGTCTGTGAGGTTAGGTTGAGGGTCGGGCATTTAGGATTAGGGTTACGGCTAGGGTTTTGCTACAAACATTTGCTACATCCTTCTCTAAACCTACCCCTAAACCTAACCGCAAGCAGATTTGACTGTTATCAGTGGATAAGATCGCAGTTGTCATCTTATCAGTGAGTAGGCTCCCAGACAACATGCCTCCTCGATAAAGTGGTGCTGATAAGCAGCCTACTGGGAATTATCGCTTGATAACGGTAGAAGCAGGTGTTGTGAAAGGCCCTTTAGAAGTGGCCGATATTGGGATTGTGGATGAAACAATTAGGACAAAGATGAGAACAGTACAGTTTATTTTACTTGAAATATATATTTTTAAAAAGCAGTTTGAAAGGTTGTTGTTCGTCCAGCTTCCTAAAATGCCACGCCATGCCATCTATTTTTTTTTCATTAACTGGAATCACCTTGACACACACACACACACACACACACACACACACACACACACACACACACACACACACACACACACACACACACACACACACACACACACACACACACACACACACACACACACACAGTCACAGACTACGGACAATGCTCATGAGTCACACAGTACAGTACATCGGTGCAGGAGGCAGTATGTGTTCAGATCACATACTGCGCCCACGGCCTTTGATGTCGAACATGATTCATTTCTACCTGGAAAGCTTGGATCCTTCATGGGAACTAAAGGACGGGTGGGGGGAGGTTGGGGGGAGACGGAGCCCAGGGCAGGGGAGGAGAGGAGTTGGGAGGTGGGGGTGAGTGCAGCTTTGCAGACAGACAGACAGACAGACAGACAGACAGACAGACAGACAGACAGACAGACAGACAGACAGACAGACAGACAGACAGACAGACAGACAGACAGACAGGGCATGGCAGGCACAGGCCACACTGGTGCATCAAGAGGCAGCAAGAAAGCGCCTCAGAGCAGGCGTCGCCTCTTCTGGGTTTTTAAACACCTGGTGGATGGAAATAACGCTATGCAACGCTTCAACTTGTAGTGGTGTCTTTTTGGTCGTGTCTTTTACTTGTGATAATTTATCCCAGTGGTTTTCAACCTTTTTGATACCAGGGCCCACTATTTATTCGGCATTTGAGCCACCGACCACCATTTGACGACATTTTCACCTCACAGAAACAAAACTACCAAAACTACTACAAGATTTCTTTTGGTTTTGTCCACTATTCCAGGTTGGATTTTTGCAAAGAAAACAGAATGTAGACCATTCTTATATACATGCTCTAATTGTGTAGACTTCTTAATTAAGTCGGTTAATTGAGATGATGAATATTTTAGCTATTGAGAGTGTACACATGAAAATAAATGGACCCGCAAGGGTCCATTTGGTTTTATTTTTACGCTCTCAATGGTTACAACTTTCGTTTCGTTGCAATTGTTCGTTGCAACCCTAGTGCAACTAAAGCATCACACACACAAACACACATAAACACACAAGCCCTAATAAAACCACATTTACAGAACAACATCATACAAGTCATACAAACCAGCAGCCACCTACACAACCCGTTGTTGCTCTCACAAGAATGGTGCTGGCGAGTTTATTTGTCCCTCACTGATAAAGGTATATAGTCAGTATATAGTCAGTCCGACCCTGCAGTCCTTGACATGAAAACGTTTGATTTAGAAGGCATTTGTATAATCTAGTTGGAAAGAAGGCAGCAGAGAGAGTAAAGAGAGGTAAACAGGAAGATGGAGGGGAGGAGGGGGGGACAACACGCCCATAATCCGGACTATATGGCCGCTATACCAATTAGCTGGCCACAGCCGCTTGTAATTCTAACAAATAACGGGCGAGGCCCCCGCCGGGGGAATTCAATTAATTGCTATTTTGTATTATGTGTGCCTGTCCCTCATGACGCGTTTATCTGCCACCGCGCACCTCTTTCAATTTCTCCAGGAATTATGTTCATTTACATGATGCACCTAGCCGCTAATCCGCCACTATCTGGTTTAATGAAGCTAAGAAGATTAACAGATCCTCGCGCTCGCGTGCAACGTTCGCGCACGCTTGCACGCGGGTTGCATGTACACACGCGGGGACATATGCATACAATACATAGCGCCCTCATAAGAAACACACATTTAATAACACATTACACACACCACAGCGGAGGACGTTGCTTTGTGTTTTTTTTTCCTTTGTTACGTTCTGTCTTCAATTGTTCCTCTTTGCCGCTAATTCTCTTTTTCTCCTTCATCCATTTACCTCTATTTTATTTTGGTCCATCTCTCTCTCTCTCTCTCTCTCTCTGTCTCTCTCTCTCTCTCTCTCTCTCCAGGGGCGGATATAACATTTCCTAATTGGGGGGGGGGGGGGGGGGGGCAGGAGAAAATGGTATGGGTGTCGCTTCGCGCCACAGGCGATGAAGCCACACCCATACCATTTTCAGTTACAGGACTTTTATTAGGCAAGTAAACATCAATAATAACATCAGTTGTTGTTGAAGTTGCAACAGGCACACAGCATGCATAAAGCTAAAGGTCTGACTCAGAGTTTTCTGTTTGCAATGATGAAATGCTGTTGGATTAGTGGTGTCACAACTGTAGTTAGTTAGTAGCAGTAGTAGTGTATAATTTTAATTATAAGCACTTTAATGTGAAATATCCTGGGTTGTATTGCATGCCATCGTGTTTGGTGGGGCAGACTGGCATTTAGGGGGGCATTGCCCCCCCAAATCCCATGCCTAGATCCACCCTGCGCTCTCTCTCAGTCATTCTAAAGCGTTTACTTCCCTGCTTTCTGAACTGTCACCTTCTCTTTATTCCTGTCTTGTTCTCTCTGCCGGTACAATATACGTCAAACTCCTCAGTCAAACCAGCATGAATTTTCTATATTTTAAACTCTCCCTCTCCCTCTCCCTCTCTCTCTCTCTCTCTCTCTCTCTCTCTCTCTCTCTCTCTCTCTCTCTCTCTCTCTCTCTCTCTCTCTCTCTCTCTCTCTCTCTCTCTCTCTCTGTCTTTCTGTTGCTATGGTGACAGGGTGATGGGTGCTATAGTATACTTCGGGGCTTCACAGGGGGGAACCACATTCATGCGGGGCCAAAACTGTTCTCCCAACTTACGCTTTGCGTAGGCACACACACACACACACACACACACACACACCACACACACACACACACACACACACACACATGCGCACGCGCACGCACACCGAGAGAGAGAGAAAGAGAGAGAGAGACATCATTTGAGTTCTTTGAAAGTTCAAACCTCATTGCTTCAGTCAAAGCAGACATGTTGGCTTAACATTAAAGTGCGTATTATCGCCACAGACCCCCTCCCCTCCACTCCCCCCCCTCCCCCCTCCCCCCCTGCTCTGTGACTGCCTCATGAAAAGTGATGTAAGCCAATCTCAGGCTAACAACATCAAGGGGGAGAGCGCGCAGCGGAGGGGAAGTACAATGGCGCATGCATGGCACGGTTATATAGCATGATGCTTTGAGGGGACTGTGGCTGTGGCTCAGGAGGTATAGAGCAGTTCCACGGGTTGTCCATTGATTCATGGGTTTGGCGGTTTGAATCCCGGCTCCCCTTGTCTTCATGTATACACTGGACCCCATGTGCTGGTTGATGCCTTGCCTGGTTTCCTGCCACAATCTGTGTATATAAATGTGTGTGTGTGAATGTGATGCACTGTGTGAATTGCCAAATTACGATTCTGTATGTGAACCCTCTTTGGTGTTTTAATCATTACATATTAAAATGTAGCTGTTGAAAGAATAGTGGATCTACAAACTTGTAGCGCGGCACCGAGGTCTGCTATTTTGCTAAAATTCTTAGTTTTAAAGGTAGGGTAAGTGATTTGAAATTCATTGTGTAGTACCAGCCTGGTGCACTAGCGGCCCCCAAGAGTAGCTACACTATGTGAACCTGCTGCTCGATCCTGATTGGAGGAAAATTCATCCTCCACCTGGGGAACTTTTATTAGCTCCTCTGCTAATGTGGGGGAGGGGGAAACTCCATATATGGTCTGCACACCTTATAATACAGCACTTTAATAGAAAAAAAATTGGGGGTGATATCTGACAAAAGTGAAAGCACTTCCCCTACCTTTAAGTGCAAATCTTTGAATATACATGTCGTCACCTAGGACATTATTAGAACCTTAAATCTTTGCGTCTGGTGGGTTCCTGAATGTATATTTTCAGTTGTGGGTTGTTGGCCAGAACATATGGGGTCCTTGTTGGCTTATTGTTGTTGTTTTCCTCCTGACAGCAACAACATAATCCTGATTGTCGTCAAACAAAGAACCCTCCGTAGCACCTCCATCTATGGCAGGGCAGGGGTGGGCAATTATTTTTCCCAAGGGGCCAAATGAGATACATAAAATATTGTGGAGGGCCAAGACTAAAGGCTGAACTAAAGTCTGCGTAATATTAATTTAATTTCAAGATAAAAGTAAGACCAACCATTACGACATCAGGGCCCTCTATGTATTTGAGCCACAGAGGACCAACATTTCATGACATTTTAGCCCCAGACAGACCGCAAAACTAAAGATTTCTTTTGCTTTTGTCCACAATACCAGACTGGATTTCACAAATAAAACAGGCAAACGTATACAGATCAAAAATGATCTGTACGTTTGCACTTGAACACTGGTTGAAAACCACTGTACCCACTACCCTTTCACGGTGCGGTCAGAGTCAGCCAAAGGGCTGCATTTGGCCCCCGGGCCGCATAATGCCCAGGTATGATCTATGGGATTTGCTTCCTTGTTGGTTCTTCTCCCCAAAAATACTACAACCTAAAAATGTGACTGAGCCTCATTCCAAGAAAAGAAAGAAAAATGAAAAAGACCCACCTAATCAGACAGTCCTTTGCATAGCCCACTGTGATTGCAGATTTTAGTCTTGTAATTGGGTGTATTGATTTGTTGATTTTCACCCGTGCCAATTGTTCCGCTTTTTGTCTCCTTGCTTCATTGGCAGAGAAGGATGAGGCACAGCACTGCATGCATCAGGCACCCAGAACTATAGAGGCAAGGAACTAAATTGACTTTAAAAAATGTGAGCCAACACCCAATGCCCGAAATGGAAGGTCAAGAATGTTTGTTTACTCTGTTGTCTGTGACAGTATGTATTAGGGGTGTGCTGAAATATTGTTATCGTGATAATATAATAATATTGTATACAAAGCAACTGGTTGCAGAACTAAAATGTTAAATGACTTCTATAGCTGCTTCATTCCCAAAAAAAAACAAACACAAGATAAAAACAAAAAGCCCGGTAATAGAATCAGTTGAGACAGATACAAGCGAAGATTAATAACTGAGGATATACATTAGTAAGTTCTGATTTTTACCTTTTAGTTTTTTATTCATTCATTTATTGTTTTTAGTTTTCGTTTTTCAGCTGCAGTTACAGTATTATGATATATCGTTGATGAATTTCATGCAATATATTGATATATCGCAAATATCGCAATATATTAAATATGATATATTCATTATCGAAGGCCTAATATCGCCACCTATTTCGTATCGTGAGGGACCAACATCGTCCCAGCCCTAGTATGTAAACCAACACTGGTCACAACAAGGGATGCACCGATATGGAAATTGTTGGCCGATACCGATGTTTAAAATAACTATTTAACAGATAGCAGCTAGTGCTATGCTTATTTAATTTCCGTTGTTTATTTTATTTCCTCCTTTTTTGCTTACTCTACATCTTCAATACAAGAAAAAAATGTTCATCTACAGCTTTAGACTACATACTGTATAACCAACATACCAACACAGATAATCCAAAACATAATGTGTATCAACAACAGATTAACATATTGGCCTACTGCCATCGGTTAATGTCAGTTTTATTCTCTGATAACAATATTGAAAGACACTTTTCTTATCAGTCGCAACTAACAATAACCATAAACTTTTTTTC
Organism: Benthosema pterotum; assembly: GCA_039105355.1. NCBI lineage: Eukaryota > Metazoa > Chordata > Actinopteri > Myctophiformes > Myctophidae > Benthosema > Benthosema pterotum. The sequence goes on along the minus strand of CM076982.1, from coordinate 15,624,033 downwards.
TAAAAAGTTCGGGGCAGGTGGGTCGCATTAAAAAACAGTCACAAAATGATTCTGCCACTGAATATTGACCAATGACAGAAAATATCGGCCGATATTCCCATATTTGGCTGGGTCAAACAATTGTGCATCACTACTCAAAAAAGCCCAGAATGAGTCTTGCAATCCTCTGTTTTGGAGAGCCGTACTGGGATAGCATTGTAACAGCCAACATACATCTCCTGCAGGCTGTGTATTTACCCTGTGGACCCCTGAGGGCCCTGAGGACACCACTACACTGTCTCATATCCAGCAGCCTATACTCTGTGAATACCATTAGGATAGCAAGTGTGTTTTACATAAATTATGTACCATTATAGTTGCGAGGGAAAAAGCGCCTCGGCAAAGCATTAGACAAAGGTCGCATGTTATATAATGCACCATTATTCTAATCGGAGTCCTATTACGGCATCAATATCTCGTGCCGGCAGCATCCCCGCCCCCCATCACCACCACCACCCCGAATCCCAAACCATAAAGCAAACATCACTCTGTGAGGAGAGGGGCTTCGTTCTGCTAAAATCTGCACACCATTTGCATTTATTCAATGGATGGAAAATCGTTTCGGCAGCAGGCGACCCCATGGCGGTGGCGCTCGGTCGTCTCTCTCGCGCGCGCAATAACTCTGCTGCCAACTCTCGTAGACGTCATCGAACGGTGCAGAATGCGGGTCGACCGTCTTTTAAATGAAATTCTACTTCATCTAATCACGAAGCGTTAACGGAGGTTTCAGAGGCTTCATTCATGTTTGTCTTTTCATGCTGCGTTGTTGTTTTTTGTATTATTATTATTTTTTTTAATATCCAGATCTTATGGAAATTGATAATTATTCTGCCTGTGTTATGCATCACGCATGCTCAGAGGGCACAGGGATTTATTGAACATCTAAGACAATGGCGGATATCTTTCACAAACGATTTGCCTAATGCGCCTTGTGTTTCCTGACGTGTTGATAATTCCTTTGTCCCAGAGTCGGTACGATGCTTAAGCGATGCCTAGCGAGACGTGTATGTAACCTGGTCATGTTATACAACAATAAGATGAGTGAAATCAACCCTCATTGCCTTCTGACAGAAATCAAGTAATGACCCTGAAAAAATGTCCCCTGACCCACAAATGGATCCTAACCCAGTGGTTTGGGAAACAGAGAGAGAGAGAGAGAGAGAGAGAGAGTGCAAAAACGGCAGTGGCAGCCACCGGGGAAGAGCCAGTGCAGCCGGTACCGTTTTATTCAGCAGCCCTTACCCTAGCCTCGACACCCAGGCTTTCATTTTCGTCCGCCTTGCGCGAAAACGGAAAGCCTGGACTAACGCGCGTTGGAAAGTGGCCTTGAGGGGGGTGTCAACCTTCTGGGGTGGGCGTCGCTCTAAATGATGTGACGTAGAACAGCAGTGGACGGGCGTGGGAGGGGCCGGAGATGACGACACGTTAGTGAGATCAAATCAGAGCGCAGCACTTCCGCCGTGTGGATCCCACGACACCCCCGCCCCCCAAGGCCAAAATCATTGAGGGCTAGACCAGGCTACCCTTACCCTAACCCTATAGCTCTGGTCCAGAGCTCCACTGCTTCTATGAGCCTGCCCTGCATTGGAGCTCTGTAACGTACAATGCAATCTGCCTTTACTCGATCCGACCTGGGGGGCATGGGGGGGCATTACCGTCAGCGACGTCGTCACTGGTCGGGGGCGGATCTAGGCATGGGCATGGGGGGGCAATGCCCCCCTAAATGACCTGACTGCCCCACCCCAACATGATGGCATGCAAACAACCCACATTTCAAATATATTTCAAATTAAAGTGCTTATAATTAAAATGATTCGAAACACTACCACTGCTACTAACTAACTACAGCTGTGTCACCACTAAACCAACAGCATTTCATCATTGAAAACAGAAAACTCTCTGAGTCAGACCTTTAGCTTCACGCATACTGCGTGACTGTTGCAACTTCGCCCGTGGCGCGAAGCGGCACGGGCGAAGTTGCAACAGACACTTGAGCTTCATCACAGACACGATGAAGCCGCACCCATACCATTTTCTCTTGCCCCTCCAACATGTTCTCTTGCCCCCCCCCCCCCCCCAAATGGGACATGTTACATCCGCCCCTGTCACTGGTGATTGCATGCAGTGCTCTCCTTCTGTACACCATATCGCTCTACAGCGGAGGAGCTGGAGATAACACAGACCCTGCATGATGTTATTGTATAGGCGTTTTTATTCATCTTTTTTTTTCTTTTCTTGTCTGAAGATATATATTCATCGGTCTTGTCCCCATCATAAAGGCTGTGATGTAGTGCATGTTGGAGCCTGCCGGAAAGCCAGCCATATGGCCTGGGTTCGCTGCTCATTCACAGTTTTATTACACACACACACACACACACACACACACACACACACACACACACACACACACACACACACACACACACACACACACACACACACACACACACACACACACACAGCAAGCGTGAGGGGGGAATTCCCTTGTGGAGCGGAACCCAAAGATTAGCTTGTCATGTAAGATTTATGAATTTTCATCCCAAATAACGGTGATTAATATGGGCTATTAGGAATGCTGATATGATGCTATGCCCCCACCTTTATGTTGAACATCTCCCCCCTAACCCCATGCACACAAGGATGCGCACGTACATACACGCAGACGTGCGCACATACACACACGCACACACACAAGCACGCACACATGCATGCACACAGATATTGTGACAACATCAGCATATACTGTATGCAAGCATATGCCTTATGCAAGCCATAACCAACATGCATACACACACAAACGCACGCACACACACAATGCCTAATCTTCTTAACCCATTTAGGCCTGACCTAAGGTTTCTGAAAAACTTTAAATATTTATGTATCAGCATAAAAATAATTCCTAAGCTTCTTAAGCAAAGGCAGCTAAGATCCCTTTTTTACAGGAGCATATCAAAACAGGGAATTATCTTGCGTTATTAAAAATGTGAAATACAAATACCAGTGATTGCTTTTCATGACAGTTCTATGAGCTTCATATGTCCAAAGATTTTTTATTCATTTATCTATTCATTTCACACATTCATTGTATATTAGGCTGCTCTGTGAGAAGGTCTGGAGGGGTTGGATTAGCAGCAGTTTCTGTAGACATCAAATCTTAGCGGTGCACATGCATCCGAACGACGCACCCGTAGAGTGTTCTGTTCTGTCACAATCAGAGAAAACGGGTAAACAGCTCATCATCTTACATGTTGTCCTTCATGACATAGCAGAAGACCTACAGCTATTTTCACCATGCATTTTTCACCACAGAAACTCTTAATATGCACGTCGTCTGCAAGGGAAACTTCTAATCAAAATGTTCTTTGTAGCATTTCTTTTGCCTCACTCTTTCTCTGTGTCACGCGTCCGCGCGCGCGCCCACACACACACACACACACACACACACACACACACACACACACACACACACACACACACACACGCACCTGCAGACAGGCTGACATTTGATCAGGCGTGGGGAATCAATAGCTGGGGTTGATCACTGTCTTGTAATTATAGCAAGGCTGCACACAGATAACCGACTGTCCTGCTCCCCTCCCACTACCTGACCCCAATGACACACACACACACACACACACACACACACACACACACACACACACACACACACACACACACACACACACACACACACACACACACTGAGGCATCTGACCTAATCTTAAACCACACACGCATGCACACAATGTTTCTTTTATTACCACACCTTTGGGCTGCTGGGATTCATTTCAGGAAAGGTTGAAGGTTGTAACAGAGACGACTGTACAACAAACACTACGTACAAAAACACATTACGGCTCTTCACGCGTCTAATTTGACCGACCCAAATACACCTATATATACCTGTTATTTTCAGGTGTCAGAGACCTCAACACCTGCAGCGAACATTGAAGATCGAGTACACACCGACCGTACACAATAATCCAGTTTAGAACAACTTTATCGACCACATGGCTTCAGTCCAACAATCTTCAAGTGACCGCTTTGAAGTCTGTATAGCCTTCCTAGTAAAACTCACCTGAGTTGCATTGCACTTGGCGTGCTTCTTCTTTTTTGCTGATTTTTTACCGATATGTTGCTTCTACTTTAATGCTGCAGCTGTTTCCCTGCAGACAGACCCTTGCTTCGTCTTGCCGACGATCCAGAACACTGTGTTTACAAACACAGTGTTTGTACACACTGAAGCTGCCTTTATTACCTTTAAACCAGGTGTTTTCAACAGGTGGTCCGGGGACCACCAATGGTCCCTGAAAGGATTCCAGGTGGTCCCCAGGCTAAATTGGAAAGTTGGTTAACCAGATGTAACTCTTTGAGAGCGTAAACATGAAACATTTGGTTTCATGTTTACACTCTCAAGAGTTAAAATATTCATCATCTGAGTCTACACAACTAGAGAATGTAGAAGATTCATGGTCATTTTTATCTGTATGTTCGCCTGTTTTGTTTTCTCCAAAACTCAGACTGGAATTGTGGACAAAAGCAAAAGAAATCTTTAGTTTTGGAGTCTGTGGGGCTAGAATGTCATGATGGTCCCCCGTGGCTCAAATGCTGAATAAATAGTGGTCCCTGGTATGAAAAAGGTTGAAAACCACTGCTTTAAACGATGGTTTGATCAGCAGAAGGAGGAAAAGAGCAGGCAGTATTCTTCTACAATGAAATAGAATGGGCACGAACACAGACAGTTGCCTAATCATTGTTGTACAATCATCACCCCCCTAGCAGTGGTTGAGTTAAAAAAAGTGTCACTTTTCTGATTTTGGAAAGACTTCAGTATTTTAATGGATGCTTTTTTTGCTTCTCCATGTGTGTGTTGAGTGAACAACACAGCGAGCAGAAAGCGGTCTGTTTGAACCAGCCACCGTAATGGATATTGATAACGGCGTGGCTGGATGGGTGGGCGTCTCGCCGCCATGACTGTTAAAGTGCTTTGGCAAAAAAAAGCCTGCCTTTGCATCTCTTTTCACTGTCTCTGCTTGTTATCTGCTCCTTCCGTTTCACTTTGAAATCCACAAATTGGATGTGCATGCCAGGTTTACACTTTTAATTTGAATTTATTTCTTTAATTTTCTTAACAGAGAGACGGAGAGAGACAGACAGTCAGACAGAAAGAGAGAGAGAGACAGAGGCAGAGGCACTGATAGTGATTATACGATCATGGCTTATGGGTTTCTATTTCAGGGTTTGATTTGTTAAAAAAGTACGGCTGATTTGAGTTATAAACTTAACGATGCGGGTCAGGATATTAAGGCTGTCAGCAGAAATTATCCCGACAGGCTATACTAACCCTTTCTGCTGCACATACTGCTGCTCTCCTTTCTGTTTTGGTTTTCTCCTCCTATCAGAGTAGACATATGCAGAGTTTTACCATCATACTTTATATGACCGGGGGTCCCCCACCGCTTGTCTACAATAGGCCCCTTATTAGTGTTGTTTCTCTCTTTACACCAAATCTATTCAGCAAATAGCAGAGTTATAATCTCACTAATTGTTTCGCTACACACTGAGGGGTATAATAGAATCGTGTTGCTGTCAGCAGAAACCCCCTCCATTACAATCTCCATTATTCAAACATTGGGTGTGTGTTTTTTCTTCCTAAATTAATTGTCCTATACTTTGCTACTTCAGTGGTTCACAAACTATGTGCCGCAAACCCAAAGTTGGTATGCTGGAATGTTGGCACGTTGGGGTTTGCATTGAAAACTGATATATGGTACTGTATGTACAGTATAGAAATGTGTGTGCGTGTGTATTATAATAACTAAGAACGTCTACTTTACTCCGTGCCCAGCAGCTCCAATAACATGATTCCCCCAATGAAACGGTTGGGAATCACTGCAAGTCTCTGCAAAATAAGTAAAAATGTCCCTGACATGCCAGGGGGGTGTCCCTGTTATATCTTTTCAAAAGAGGGCCCACCTAATAAGTGTAAATTAGGGGGTCCTTGACATGAAAAAATGTTTGAGAGCCACTGCAGTATTCTATAGCATACATGGGCCTCACTATCACCTAAAGCAGACCCACAGGTTAATGTCAGATTGCTGATATATTATTTGATTTCAGCTGTTTACAATTCCACACATGCAAACACCAACTGCTTTAATTACCCCAGTCTATATAATTATGTAACTTATTGACTAGTATGAAGCTGTGAAACTTTACACAACTACCGTAAAATACCAAATAGTAGCCCGGGCTGTTATTATGCAAAATCCATTCGGACCCCGGGCGCTTATAAGGTACTGGGCTGTTATTTGCAGTAGGCTGTTATTTATTTTTGCACCGTCCTGCACAGGGCCATTATTTCATTACAGTTTCTGTTGAACATGTTTTTAGTGCAAAATTAAAAGGTATAATAAACATATGTATAGCAGGCAAAGTTATTGACTTTTTGATTTAATATTTAGAATAGAAGACCTTATAGGCAGCATTGCTTAATAGATCTGACCCAGATTCAGACTGGCATGATTGACTGTAATTACTTAATTGGTTGCACACTGCACAGCTGTGTAACTTTTCACATTTTAGAATATTGTAATATATAGCCTCAGTATATTCTTTCAAATGAGGTTTGGCCTTACAGAATACATGGTGGTCAGTTTTTCAATCAAATCAATCAAATGAACCGCTGGGGAAGCACCTAATAATTAAGACAAGAGTAGGGCCGTATACATGTGCTCGCTCTAAACTGCGTACAGGACGATTCTCTCTTCATTGTTTGATGAAGTCATATAAAACGTGACCTATAGCTATACCCAATGGAAATATAAAATATATAAAATATACACTGTGTTGACGAGTTGGAATTACAGCAATCGCTTGAAAACCGAGTGAGGAAGGGACATTTGTAATCTCAACTTTCATCTCACCTCAACAGCGCATCGGAGCCAATGCGCTGCGCTTGGATTCAGTATGGTGAGTGCGTGTGCGCAAACGTAGATCCATGCACAAAATGACAGTAGTAGACCTAAACGTTTGACAGAATACGCTGTCTGAGTTTTAAAAAATCGTTGTATTGTGGCTATGTATGGCAGAATTAAACATGTATTTTGGGGATGTGGAGAACTGCTGTCGCATTGTGACATGCGATATGCTGACGGCATGGTGCGCATCAGGCAGAAATGAGGAGGTCTGCAAACGCCATACAAATAGTATTTAATATGTTTGCAAATAACAGCTCATGGGCGCTTATTTGGACGAGGGCGGTTATTTGGACGAGGCGGTTATTACGCAAAATGGTGTGGGTACATGGGCCGTTATTCGGTAGTGGGCGGTTGTTTGAGTAAGGGCTGTTATTTGGTATTTTACAGAACTAACTAAATGCATTTGATATTATATACTAATTTAACTTTTCTGGATCACGGCACAACATAATTCAGGGTTTAATTTGAAATATTAGCTAATAAGAATTGATGCATCGTCAATTAATTAGCAGCTGCTGTATTATTTCTGCGGAATTGTTCTCCGACTTCTGAGCCTTGGGATGTTTTTTGTACCAGCTACCTGATTGGCTATCTGGTCTCTCGGCAACGCCACGACTTCTGATTGGCTATCTGGTCTCTCGGCAACCCTTCCATCTCCAATCTCCCAATCTCCAATCTCCCTGTGACTGTTTATTAGGCAGCCTGCAGCTGCCAAAATAGCCCATCTACAAGCTAAAACAAATGTGATGTGCGATGTGATTTGAGTTTGTAGATGAGTATTACTTTTTGCTATGACAGTAATATTAAATGTGGCAGCTCTGGATCGAGTGAATGTAGAAATTCAGCTTCAATCCATTGTCAAAGTTGCCCAACCCTGGTCTATGGTAGAAACAAGCCAAAAGCAAAGACGAGAGCAGCCATTGACCCCCCCCATACCCATAAATCCAACCCCGCTACAGGGGCGGATATAGGCATGGGCTTGGGGAGGGCAATGCCCCCCTAAATGCCCTGACTGCCCAACTAAACATGATGGCATGCAAAACAACCCAATATACTTCAAATTAAAGTGCCTATATTTAAAATGATTTGAAAAATTACTACTGCTACTAACTAACTACAGTTGTATCACCACTAAACCAACAGCATTTCATCATTGTCTCCACCGAAGGTGGAGGACTATAAAACGCCCTCCGTCCGTGCACGTCCTAAATCTGTCTGTGGCACGAGGAATCTGTCTGTCCCATGATTACAGCATGATGAGGTAATCATTATAAAAGGGATTTTAAAAGGCCCTCTGTCCGTGCACGTCCTAAGTCTGTCTGTTGCACGACTATCTGTCTTGAATCTGTACCTGGGTACAGGTCTCTAGGAGGAGATCTGAGCTTGAGATGACGTCATGATGAGGTCATGATGAAGGTGGGAACTATAAAACGCCCTCCGTCCGTGCACGAATCTGTCTGTCCCATGATTAAAGAATGATGAGGTAATCATTCTCTGTCCGTGCACGTCCTAAGTCTGTCTGTTGCACGACTATCTGTCTTGAATCTGTACCTGGGTATAGGTCTCTAGGAGGAGACCTGAGCCGAAGGTGGGGGACTATAAAACGCCCTCCGTCCGTGCAGGTCCTAAATCTGTCCGTGGCACGAGGAATCTGTCTGTCCCATGATTACAGCATGATGAGGTAATCATTATAAAAGGGATTGAAAAAGGCCCTCTGTCCGTGCACGTCCTAAGTCTGTCTGTTGCACGACTATCTGTCTTGAATCTGTACCTGGGTACAGGTCTCTAGGAGGAGATCTGAGCTTGAGATGACGTCATGATGAGGTCATGATGAAGGTGGGGACTATAAAACGCCCTCCGTCCATGCACGAATCTGTCTGTCCGATGATTAAAGAATGATGAGGTAATCATTCTCTGTCCGTGCACGTCCTAAGTCTGTCTGTTGCACGACTATCTGTCTTGAATCTGTACCTGGGTACAGGTCTCTAGGAGGAGACCTGAGCTGGAGATGACGTCATGATGAGGTCATAGGTAAGAGATACGGTGGAGATATAAGTGTGAAATAGAGATTTTTGTACGTAATGAAAAGAAGATGATGTAATACATAGCATATATAAGAAAGAAAGATGAGATTCTAAAAATATTGTTTAATAAAAATCAATAGGTAGTTAGAAGAATGTTGTCTTCTCATACAGTAGATGGAAATAAGAATGATTTGAGCATATATGATCGAGAGTGCACAGGGGAAGAATCTCAGAAATTATTAGTATTTCATAAAGGAGAATGGAATGAAAGGAAAGGTCATGAGAAGAGAGAAAAATTGACTTCGCAATCTTGGGGCAAAGACTTATCCATGAATGCTGAAGAAAGCTATGGGGTAGAATATCAGGAGTCATTGCTATTTCAAATAGGAAAGGAGAGTGAAAGCATAACTCGTCAGTTTCAGGAACAGAGACATCAGAGAAGAATTAAGGAGAGAAACAGAAAGAGAAAGTATCAGGAGAAGGAAATAGAAGAAAGGAAGAAACTTAGACAGAGACGATTAACTCCAACGAGATCATGTGAGTACCAATCACCGAAAGTGGACGTACTAAACATATTACATTCACGTCTGGGAAACATGAAGTTATTAATTATTGATGAAGCATCAATGGTTGGAACAGATTTATTATATCAGATTCACAGAAGACTTAAAGACATCACTGGCTCAAATTCTCCTTTTGGCAACATCAGCATTCTTGCAGTCGGTGACTTACATCAATTACCACCAGTCATGACAAACCAAGTTTTTGAGAACGGACGCAAGCGACCCTGACCATGTGACCATATGTCAGCCACGCTGAGGGAGCACGTTAGGAATGTGGAGGAAGAGAGGTCTCGGTGAAAGGCCCGCGGCCGAGAACAATGAAAATGTCAATACAGGCCCGCTACGAGGGCCCGGTATGGGGGGCCAACAAAAAACTGATCAGCAATATTAGCTCGATGACGAATCAGATTTTACATAAGTTTTTTTCAACCAATCCTTTTATATTTTATAATTGCATACTGGAATTTTGCATCAAAAGACATTTCTTTTTAACTTGTAAGGCACGTTACACTCATCAATATAAAGGACAGTTGACAGTTGACAATTTTATTTATTTTATTTTTTTGACTTCATTGAATGCATCAACAAATATATTCATTATTTTTATTATTTATTTTTTTTGAAAGTTTTTCCAAATGCTGCAAATATGACTAAAATTCATTTATATATAATCTTGATTACCTGGATTATTTTCTTTATTTTATTTTCTTCAGATAATATCAACATCAACAACTACATTAATTTTTTTTTGATAAATTATTTTATCAATTATTTTGAAATGTGCACTCTTCTAACGTGACCCCAGACATTTTTTGCAAGTTTTTCCAAATGCTGCATGACGACATGACCTCATGACTGACCCCAGATATTTTTTTTCTTGAACTCTTCCATAGAATTTGAATGATTTTTTATTTTCAACTGAAATGAAATAGAAATTTCAAATTCAGAAAAGACATTAGTATTTTATATATATTAGAATAATATCATCAATTCTTGAGCCCGGACGGTGGAGACCTTTCACTTGAGCATGGGGATGTACAATTCATAAAGTTCAAGGAAGAACTTTAGAAAAAATTGTAGTGACAATAGCAGGACAACGAAGATGGAATGCAGGACAGGTCTATGTCGCACTCAGTCGGGTAACTTCGTTAAACGGTCTCTACCTCCTCGAATTCAATGAGAAACACATCAGAGCTAATCCAAAAGTAGAGACAGAAATGCTTCGACTACGCAGTTCTGAATTAAAGCCGTCACCACCAATAAAAATTGATAGAAAAGATTCTTCATTAAGAATTGTTCTGATGAACATCCAACGCTATTTGCCACATTTAGAAGATTTGAAAAATGATATAAAAATAAGACAAGCTGATATACTTTGTTTTGTGGAAACTTTTCTGAAATCGTCAACAACGCTTTCTGAAGAAGACCTCATCATAGACAATTCCACCGAATTCCGATGTGACAGAAACGGAAAAAAAAGGAGGTGGCATCTTATGTATAGCAAAGAATGATCTTTTTCCAAAGGACATGAAAACAAATTTTTCAGATTTGGAATACACAAGAGTGACATTGACGAAATGTGAAACCAGGGTTGATATCATCACCCTGTACAGACGTCCGACTTTCAATTCTTCAGACTTCATTGACAAGCTTTCTCAATTTCTAGAAACATTAGAAAAAAATGTTTTGACAATTGTACTAGGAAACTTCAACTACAACAGATTAAGTGATCAAGGTGACATTATTCTGAACATCATGCTGAAATACAGATTTCATCAATTTGTTTCCACACCTACCACAGACTATGGCTCACTCCTAGACCATGTATATGTCAACAATTCTGAAAAAGTTTCCACAGATGTAACGGATGCCTACTATTCAGACCATGATGTAATACATGTAGAATTGGATTTATCAAAATAATGATAACAGTCCAGAATCACTTTTTTTTAGAAACTATTTTGAATTTTGTACTCCTGCAGTCTGCACCAAACTTGACTCCAGACATTTTTTTTATAGAACTCTTAGAAAAAATTTGAATGATTTTTTATTTCGAACTGTTATGAAATACAATGAACATCCATCGTTATTTACCACATTTAGATGATTTTAAAAAGGATAGTAGAATATCAGAAGTTGATATAATTTTTTTTGTGAGAATTTTTCTAGAAGCACATCATGACGTCATAACAAAACTTTTGACCATGACCATGTGACCATGTGTCAGCCACGCTGAGGGAGCACGTCAGGAATGTGGAGGAAGAGAGGTCTCGGTGAAAGGCCCGCAGCCAAGAACAATGAAAATGTCAATACAGGCCCGCTACGAGGGCCCGCTATGTTTAGATGGTGGTGTAATGACGACGTGGATAACAGACCTTTATAACTAATGTCTTGAATATTAGCTTGCTCCACTTACACACAAGTAGGCCATGTCCTCTTATTTGCACTGCAACAAATGCTGATCTAGTTGATCTAACCTTATATGTTTGTCCAATCCAAATTTATGCAAGCAATAAAGTTGTGATGATGTCATAAATATCATTACTTAAGGTTGAACTCTTGCGATATTTTGATATTGTTAATGTAGTAATCAAAATGTCTACTAGTCAGAAAACAGATGAAAAACAGCGTGATGTGACGATAAATATTCAGAACAGCTCGACAATAGATTTTCAGGAAAAGATTCCCGATATAGATAGCACGAGTAAGAACAGAGCAATCCCTTCCCATCTTAAACGTACGATGAGCTCGATAGAACAATATGAAGTGCATACACCTCCAGAAAAAGTATATGCTATTAGTCTTGACAGTTGCAACGGTCCCATAAAGGCCTGTGTCCAACCTAAATGTGACTTGAATGTTTTGCCTATAATTTCATTGAATACATCGCAAACCAAGTGGACGGTTCAAGGTCGTGTACATAACAAGACGGAAATCATCAAATGGAGTAATGACAGAGGAATTGGAAGGCGTTTCTCATTTGAAATCATGGATGGAACAGCAGCAATAAAGGTCACGGCCTTTACCAAAGACGTGGACAAGTTCTTCTGTGTGGTGCAGGAGGGAAAGATTTATTTCATTTCGAAAGCGACAATAAAGGCAATGGATAAGCGGTTCTCCACATCTAAACAGAAATACGAAATTATACTCAACAACACATCTTGCATTGTACCCTGTGACGAGAATTCAAACATCCCCCAACTTAACTCTGATTTCATATTTACTTCGATCGCCGAACTAGCGAACAAACAACCGGATAGTTTCGTTAATGTCATTGGAATATGTAACAAAGCCAATGACGTGTCTTGTATCATAACGAAATATGGCAGAGAGACTTGCAGAAGAGAAATCACCCTGGTGGACAACAGCCGCAAAGAAGTAAAAGTCACCCTGTGGGCAAAGCAGGCAGAAGAATTCGATGGCTCCTCTAACCCGGTAGTGGAAATCAAAAGAGCTCACGTATCTGATTATGGAGGCCGATCTCTGTCAGCGTCATTTAGCGCGAAATTGATACTCAACCCACAGACACCACAAGCCATTCAACTCAAAAAGTGGTACGAAGACGAAGGCCGAAACTCAAGCATCCAATCCTTGACACAAATCCGGTCATCTGCGGGATCGGTGTCAGGAGTCATCGCCAAAGTCAACTGGAAAACAGTCAGAAATATGACAAAAGGAGCACAGATACAAGATCAATTAGCAGATTATTGCGTGACAGTGGCAACAGTCGTTGACATTCAATCTGAGAATTGCATATACCAAGCGTGCCCCCGTGAAGATTGCAACAAGAAGGTTCTGGAACTAGACAACGATAAATACCACTGTGAGAAATGCAACCTTGACTTTTCTGAATTCAAATACAGACTTTTACTAAAAGTCTGGATAGCTGACCTTAATTACCAACATTGGGTGACATGCTTCCATAACATCGCTGAGGTCCTCCTGGGTCACGACACAGACTCATTGAGAGTTCTGAGAGACACAAATGAGATCGCATTCAAGGAAGTCTTCAACAAAGCATTACTTACCACTCATATTTTCAAGTGCAGAACCAAGCTAGAGACGTACAACGACGAAATTTCGCCCAAAACCTCAATAGTGGAAATTCAACCAATGGACAGGGACGATATAACAAAAACTTAATCAACAATATTCGTCCAATGGCGAATCAGATTCTGATTAACTTTTTTTCACCCAATCCTTTCATCTTTTAAGATCGCATAATGTAATTTTACATAAAAGATCTGTTTTATTTAATATTGTAAGTCACGTTTAACTAAGGATCCACAACTACATTCCTTTTTTTTTATTTTTATATTATTTTTATTTATTTTTTTTAATTCTGCACTTCTCCAAATCTATTTTTTTTCAACCAATCCTTTTATCTTTTTTGATTGGACAATTGAATTTCGCAAATGTGTGCCTATGACCACTATTTCTTTAATGGTAAATTTTTAATGCCAAATTTTATTTATTTTATTTTTTGGACTTTATTGAATGCATCAACAAATATATTCATTATTTTTACTCATTATTTTTTTTTCAAACTATTTCACAATTCTATTCGAATATTTGAATGATTTTTTATTTCCAAACGGAAATTAAATACAAATTTCAGATTCATTCATATTTTATATAAATTATATAAATTATAACAATATAAATTATAACAATAACATCAATTGTTAGCCTTTTTTTAAATTGTGAATAATTGACACATATGATATATTGATCTTACACTTCAACCCTTTTTTTTAAGAATGACATCATCAATATCGTCATTGCGTCCCGTGTGTGATTAGTGTTTTATATATATTAGAATAATATCATCATTTGCTGAGCCCGGACGGTGGAGACCTGTGCCCCGTAGGGGCACAATCTTGATTGAAAACATAAAACTCTCTGAGTCAGACCTTTAGCTTTATGCATGCTGCGTGTCTGTTGCAACTTCAACAACTGATGTTATTATTGATGCTTTACTTGCCTAATAAAAGTCCTGTAGCTGAAAATGGCATGGGTGCGGCTTCATCGATGAAGCCGTTCCCATACCATTTTCTCCTGCCCCCCAATTGGGAAATGTTATATCCGCCCCTGCCCTGCTACAAGCTCAAAAAATGTACAATGCGATGCAATTTGATCGATTTTAGATCGATTATTTTTTGCTATGACACAGTAACATTCAATGTGACAACTCTGGGTAAAGTGAATGTAGAATATTCAGCTTCAATCCACTGTCAAAGTTGCCCAAACCCTGGTAGAAACAAGCCAGAAGCAAAGACGACAGCATCCCCGCCTTCCGCCCCCGCCACCGTGCACGGCGCTCCTCCGACATGCAAATCATTTAACGAGCAATCCGTCTTCAAGTGTAGGCCAACTATTTCAGACATGATCCATTTAGTTTTATCTGCCAGTGATGGAGTGGCGCGTACGCTGGCTTCCTCGCTGGCAGCCGGGGATACTGTATTACACTCACACAGGGGCGGATCTAGGCATGGGCATGGGGGGGCAATGCCCCCCTAAATACCCAGTCTGCCCCCCCCAAACACGATGCCATGCAAAACAACCCATGATGTTTCAAATTAAATTGATTATATTTAAAATGATTTGAAACACTACTACTGCTACTAACTACAGCCTTTAGCTTTAAGCATGCTGCGTGTCTGTTGCAACTTCAACAACAACTGATGTTATTATTGATGCTTTACTTGACTAATAAAAGTCCTGCCACGGGCGATGAAGCCGCCCCCATACCATTTTCTCTTGCCCCTCCAACATGTTCTCTTGCCCCCCCCAAATGGAACATGTTACGTCCGCCCCTGCACTCACACTGCTTCCAATGGCTGACACATAAACCTGGCTGGCTGGCGCGGCCTGTAATGGGAGCTCATCCATAATGTGAGATGAGGGGGGGGCAATTACTTTGTATGAATAGATTAAAATAAATATTATGTATGCCTTCTAATGAGGGGCTGTCTTATACTTGCTTCTCCGAGGTCCTAATAAATGGGAGAATAAAATGCTTTGGACAGGCCCCGACCGTGATTGTCTGTCGTGAAAATGATGTTGTACTGTGAATGTACACTCTATGGAGAAAGACATACTGTCATACTGTGCCAGGGGTGTAGAGTAAGTATGTTTAGTTAGTTACTGGTACTTAAGGGAATTACACTCATTATATATATCTCCCTGAACCTGTCCAGGGCCCCGACCCGACATTTTAGGGCTGGGCCGGGCCTAAAATCTACGCTAACTAGCACTGGGTCAGGCCTCAGGCTCCATGAAAAAAATAATATATATTTTGAATTATTTTATTATAGTTCTGTTTTGTCTGTCTGTGTATTTATCTATTATGAAGATGGTGCTGACTGGCATGTTCATTTTACTCTGTGGAGAGTTCTGATATTCTTCCCAAACCAAACAGTTTAGGGCCTGATCAGTCAGGACTTGGAAATTGATTTTAAGGCCTTTTGAGACCTCATCTGTCTTTTTTTTTCATACCTTCAATGAAAGTAAAACATTGAAAACGAGTGTAATTCCTCTTTGAGTAAATGTTTTTTGCCAACTCTGGTTACAGCCAAACGAAAACAATATTTTAAAAAATAAATAAATAAATTAGGGGTGGGACTCGATTAAAATTTTTGATCTAATTAATTTGAAGCTTTGTAATTAATTAATCTCAATTAATCACATACCAATATTTGAACCAAGAAGCATTTTCTTTTTGACAATTAAAACGGGCTTGTGTAGCATGCGAGAGTTTTGTGTAGCATGCGAGAGTTTTTTCAAAACTGTGTCGACACTGCAAGTTGGTTAACCAGATCAAAATTTGGTTAACTAGATCAAAAGTTGGTTAACCAGATGTAACTCTTTGAGAGCGTAAACATGAAACCAAATGGACCCTTGCGGGTCCATTTGGTTTCATGTTTACGCTCTCAAGAGTTAAAATATTTACCATCTGAATTAGTCCAATTCTACGCAACTAGAAAATGTAGAAGATTAATGGTCATTTTGATCTGTATGTTTGACTGTGACATTGTTTCTGAAATCCAGCCTGGAATTGTGGACAAAAGCCAAAGAAATCTTTAGTTTTTTGGGTTTGTGTGGCGATTAAAATGAGTTAATTTTGTTAATCGCGTTATTGTTTCTGTGATTAATTAATCTCAATTAATCAGTTAAAGTCCCAGCCCTAAAATAAATAAATAAATAAATGTATTTTTTTAAATAAATACTGTAAATGAAATTGTGAGCATAATTTCCTACTTCTACTACTACTTATAAAGTGTACGCAGTTCTTTATTTGAGATTACTTCCAAACACTTAATTCTTTAAGTGAATTTTGAATTCCAGACCCTACCCTTGTAACAGAGTTTATCAGTCCATTGCAGCAGGCTATTACTTGTACAATGAGTGTCCATGGGTTTTGATTGATTGATATATTTTATTAGTCAATAGAATGTGAGAACAGTACAAGGTACAGTCAAAACATAGTATTGATCCAAAAGGAAAAACACCGAATAAAGACCTTGGGGTCTTATTTCCGTTCGGGTCCCATGTATACAATACCAGAAAAGAAAAAGTGAGGACAATGATGAAAGGACAATAGATAAGATCAACACGTAAAAACGACAGGTATAAAGACAAAATATACGTGTAATACAAAGATATATGTGTACAGGTTAGAATATGCAGTAAATACAATGATAAAACAGGTTGAAAGCAACTAAGATAAGATTGTAAAAGAGGTGAAAAGGGGGGGGGGTGGTAATAGGTTTCATGGGGGCCAGTTTTGGATAGCAGCTAGCCGTAGGTGCTCTTTAAGAGCCGTTTTGAAGGAGTCAAGGGACTTGCATGTTTTCATGCCTGTTGGTAGGGCGTTCCACATTTTGGTGGCGTAGAAGCGAAATGAGTTTAGACCTTTGTTTGAACAGAAACTGGGCTGCACATGGTTTGTTGAGCTCCCTCTCGTGTTGTGGGAGTGGACTTCGTTAACATTTAGAAAGTAATTAGAGAAGTACATGGGGATGTTGGTACTGTATCGAATCTTGTGTACCTGACCCATGGCAATATACTGCACTCTGTCGTCAACTCTGAGCCAGCCCAGTCTGTCAAAGTGCGCAGGGGTGCGATGGGTTCGGGGTGTGAGGCCAAGTAGCAGCCTGACCAGTTTGTTTTGAGATGTCTGTAGCCTTGTTTTCAAGGCCTTTGAGGTGCTGTGGTACCAGGAGGTGCAGGCATAGTCGAAGAAGCCCTGTATGAGGGCTCCTGTTAGGGTCTTTAAGGTGGTTTTATTAACCAGAGAGGAGACCCTGTATAGGAACCTGGTTCTCTGATTGACCTTTTTGATTACATTAGTGGCCATCTTGTCACCGGAAAGATTTGCCTCCAGGATCGACCCTAGGTAGGTAACTTCGTCTTTCCGTGTGATAATGGAGTCACCCACTTTGATCGTGAATCCATCCGCTTTGCTGAGGTTACTATTTGATCCAAATAGTATGGATTCAGTTTTCCCCAAATGTAGGGATAGCTTGTTGTCAGCGAGCCAGGTGCAGATCTTGCCAAGTTCAGAGCTAAGGGCCTTTTCAACTTGCGACTTGTTTTTGCCCGAGACCAGAAGTGCTGAGTCGTCAGCACAAGTAGTACAGAGTGGTTCACAGTATCGAAGGCCTTTTGGAGGTCCAGCATGACCATGCCGCAGTATTTTCCCGCGTCAACCTCCTGTTTAATGTGGTCGGTTAGGTATAGCAGGCAGGTGTCGGTGGAGTGTGAAGTTCTAAAACCGGACTGGAACTCATACATCAGTTTTCTTGTGGCAAGATAGTTTTCAATTTGTTCGAAGACTAATTTTTCCATTACTTTGGAGATGGAGTTCAGAATAGAAATGGGGCGGTAGTTGGCGGGGTCTAATTTACTCCCTTTCTTATGTATGGGGATTACTTTGGCACATTTAAAATCTTCAGGGACCTGGCCCTTTGCTATGGAAAGGTTTATAATATGGGTGAGAAATGGAGCTATGGTGCTGGCTGAGTCTTTGAGAAATCTGGGGGGGATATTGTCGTGGCCGGTGGCTTTGTGTGGTTGGAGCGAAACTAGTTTTTTGAGGACCTCCTCCGTTGAAACTGCAGACAGTTTGAAGTCATCTGTGCGGACATCAAGGTTTTTATAAAAGTTGTTAATATGGTCTTCCCCATAGCGCCCAGAGTGAGAGGGCAGTTTGCTGACTAGAGTTGTTGCCATGTTTGTAAAAAAGGTGTTCAGGCATTTGGCAACATCCTGTTTGTCAGTTATAAGGGTTTCATCTGTTTTAATGTTTATATTTGAAGACCTATTAATTTGTTTCTGACTGTAGCCGAGTTGATTGTTAAGTAGTTTCCAGAGTTCCTGTGGGTTGTTTTTATTTTCCTCAGCTTTGTCATTGATAAAGTTTTTTTTAGCTGATTTGGTCATGGCAGTTACTTTATTCCTTAGTTTATTGCGTTGGGTTTGTAGAATTCCTAGCTGGTTCTGAAGGTTACTATCGGGGCACTTAGCTAGTTTGGCCTTGCATTTTAAAATCTCAGAGCATTTTTTGTCTCTTGTTTTGATTGCACTAAGGATGTCAGAATTTATCCAAGGCTCCGAGTGTGTTTTGACCCTTGTGGATCTTAGGGGGGCCACCCGGTCTAGAACAGATAGAAACATAGATTTAAAACAAAGCCAGGATTCTTCAGCTTGTGTGCTCTTGATTACTTTGGTCCAATCCATTTTTTTCAATTCAAGGTTGAAGGCGTCGCTGGTGTATTTTTTGGTGTTCCTGGATCTTATAGTTTTATGACGGCCCACTTTTAATTTTGCTTTTTTGCGGGTGCAGAAAATCATAAAGTGATCGCTTAATCCACACATGATGACACCTTTGTTAGAAATAATGGATTTATCTGAGGTAAGTATAAGGTCGATAGTGCTTTGGGTGGAGTCGCACACCCTCGTAGGTTTAGAGATAAGTTGGGTGAGACTGTATAGGTCACAGAACCTACTGAGAGATTTAAAAACAGGCGCCACTTTGCGTTGTGGGCCTGTATCTGTGTTAAAATCTCCAATTAAGATTTTTTCTGTGCTCTCCTCCGCAGCCAGGCATGTTTCAAGTAAATCATAAAAATTATTTTGGTCTGGAGGTCTGTATACTGTACCAACTAGAACCGGTCTGGAATTTTCTCAATTTACCTCAACAGTGTAGTCCAGGGGTGGCCAACCTGAGGCTCGCGAGCCTCATGCGGCTCTTCAGCTGGTTACATGCGGCTCTTAAGGGGCTTCCACATGAAGCTGTCAAAAACGCTTGGCCTCATGGCGCAGTCATTCATTCCCTATACCAGTGGTTTTCAACCTTTTTTTCTACCAGGGCCCACCATTTATTCAGAATTTGAGCCACAGACCACCATTTTAGCTCCATAGACCCCAAAGCTAAAGATTTCCTTTACTTGTGTCAACAATTCCAGGCTGAATTTCAGAGAAAACAAAACAGTGAAAGATACAGATCAAAATGACCATTAATCTTCCACATTCTCTAGCAGTGTAAACTGAATATTTTAACTCTTGAGAATGTCATATACTTTTTTGGATTGTAAACCTCGTTTCAAAATACATGTCTGTATGTTTCTATTTGCGACCGTGACGGCCGTGCCGGCCGTCGCAGCGGTTTTCTAACCGTTGTGACCATTTGATGTGGCTCTTTGCCGTAACACAGTGAAAAACGTGGCTCTTAGTCTGCGACTGGTTGGCCACCCCTGGTGTAGTCTATGGAGTGGATCAGCTGCCTGCTCACCTGTAACTGATCTTCTCATCAAGCCTCAGCAGATAAAAAGCCCTGTTTGCTTTAATAAGCAAACAGGGCTTTTCATCTGCTAAGGCTAAATGTGTTGCTTAATATTCAACACATTTTGTGCACATAACCTGGCAACACTGCTTTGCGTGAGGACATGCATAGATGTAAAAGAAGATAAACACGTTTAAAAACTTCTCTAACCAGCTGAAATAACTCAACCCCCTGACTCATGATACATGAATCTTATTTGTAAAACCAACTGTGAGAATAATGGCTTTATCTACTACTGGATGTCAGTATAGCTGCCTGCTGCTTTTCAGCAAATACACAAACAGTGGGGGGCGGGGGGGTCTTCAAACAACACAAAACTATAAACAAACATGTTGGATTGGGAATATTTATAATAAGGACTGCATGTCCTAAAGCAAAGTTTGCTTTAGGCTTTAAAACAGCAGGCTGAGTTCCTGTGAACCTGCAGAGCAGTCCAACTTACATCTCATTTAAAACACTGTGGACAGTGGATGAACAGCATGCTGTCGACTGAGCATGTTGTTAAATGGACAATATTCCTGACCTGGTGAGTAGAGTAAGCTTCATGTATACAGATACTAGCTGCCATGCCATTGGCAATGTTAGAATCCTTTATTGCTTTTAAAAAACAGCTACTTTACGAAATGGACCCTGGCGGGTCCATTTGGTTCCATTTGTACACTCTCAGATAAAAAGGTCATAAAAGAAGGATCATTAACATGGTGAAACACAACTTGCCAATGTTATGCATAATCATTATATTGATAAAGATATTGGCGTGTCATGTTTAGTTAATTGGTTGCTGTTGGCTCCCATCTGCCTCTCTTCGCTGTGATATCCATCTTGCTATGATGTCTCATTTTTTAAATTCATGATGTGATTGTAGTGCAGTAGCCTATCGATGCTTGTAAGCCCTGCAACGTTCCCCTTATTTCTTCTACACACCTTTGTTTGTTCTTTAGTAGAATCTTTCCATGAAGGCACACATATCTCCCGGTGTAGGTGAGGTCCATTGGAAATAATGGAGGAGGATGCGTACTGCCGCGAGACACAGCATGGCGTACGCATCCGGTGTGTGTACCACTTGACTGTACTTTATTCCCATATGTAACATTATAAACTACTCACAAGAATGGTTCTTCTTATTAAGAGGTTTTGTACTGCTTAAAACCAAAAGGTGTGAACTACAGAATTTTTTTTTTAAAAAAGGAAACCAAGGCACTCCGTCTTCAGTGTGAAAAATATATGCTACATAGTTTATTTGATGAGCAAGGCAACTGAAATGACCAACGCGTTTCGACCGCACAGGGTCTTCGTCAGGGTCTGATTATAAACTACTGTTTTGTCTCTAGGCGACAAAATCTGCAAGTACCTATCATATAGATCCATATTATGCTCCAGAACTAGGAAATAAACAGAAACAATGAATTACATTATTTTGATTGATTGATTATGTTATTAATCGTTGGCAAACATTGCAAGAACAGGCACAGGGCAGTATAGGGTAGCTACAATATTTGTCTGGTAAAAGGATTGATTGATTGCAAAAACGACAGGGACAGGGAAGTACAGTGTTTACTAAATAGATGAAACCAGAAATTGCTTCTTGTCTTTTCTTTTTCATCCTTGGCAAGAAAAGGAATTAGCATGGGAAAAGAAACAACAAGAACAAGAACGACTGTTGTCTGCATTTAATTAATTCACCTCATGGAAAGGAAAGTGAGATTAAAAAATATCACTTGCTTAAGATTAATTTAAATCAAGTGTCATTAAAAAAAATTGCAGATCTTGCTGCAGTTCACGATTGGACCTTTGACTCTGACCAGAGTACTGAATGGTAATTATAAAAGGCAATTTCAGATGGTTAACAAATTCCTGACAAGATTCACTTATGAAGATTTCTTCACATTTTTTTCCATCCACCCCCGCTGCCTATTTAAATGAAATAAATAATAATTCCCATGCTTTCATCAGCACTCATTAAAGCAATTACTTTCAGAGGGCTAATAAGACTCCCCCAGCCCCTCTTTCACACCAAAGAGCTCTCACACACACGCACACACACACACACACACGCACACACACACACACACACACACACACACACACACACACACACACACACACATGCATGCACATGTAGCTCCGCTGTTTACATTTCTGACTAGTAATAAAGCATTCAATCAGAGAGAGAATGAAACAGATACTTGGTGAGAAATTTAGAAAATAGAAGCACAATAGCATATCTTTCACACACTCTACTATGCTACGCTCTGTCAACTTCTACTTGGATCAGCATGTTGTGTTTTCTTTTTTTACACCCAGTGTCAATTATCTAATGTAAAACTTGTGCTACAGTACACTTCCCCTGCCAACCCGGGGAGATCAAGCAACCGAGTGACCTCATCCTTGCTTCTATGGATGAGTAGTCCAAGCCGCTTCTTTTAACCTGAAAGGAGGGAGTTTCCAGTACCTTCTAGCTCAGGGGTGCCCACAGTTTTTTTTTTACTTGAGAGCTACTTAAAATGACCAGCTCAGCAAGATCTACACATCAAAATGTGATTGTTCCATTACTGAAAATTCATTTCAAGGCCCCTTGGAAAGTTTGACCTTTGAAATAGTGGTGATGGTGTTACTGACTGTTATAGTGTTTTAAGAATAATGCACTTGTATTGTAAGGCTTTGCTGTTTATGCTATTACTGACATTTGAAGAGTTGACAGTTCGTGATGTTGAGTTTAGTCTCTTGCACCCAAAACTAAGAACGTTTCACGTTTTTGTCCAAAATTGGGAAAGAGAACTGTCAAAACGTTGGTCAAAATAACAATTATTCTACATTTTCTAATTATGTGGACTCTACATAATTCAGATGTTTAAATATAATTTAAGAGCGGTAAAATGAAACCAAATGGACCCGTAAGGGTCTCTCAAGAGTAACTCTCAAGAGTTACAGATCTATAAGAGTCCATGTGCTGGGGGGACTGTCATGTGATCTACCTGCACAGTCATTGTGATCTACTGGTAGATCATGATCTACCTTTTTGGGCAGCCCTGTTCTAGCTGGACCTTCTAGCTGCAAGGTTTACTGTATGCTTTCTTAGTTGTGATGTAAAACTTGTCAAACAGTGGTGCAGGTACAGGCTGAACAGCTGCGTCCTCTGAACTCTGAAGACCTCTGAACTCTTCACCTGCCGTAACACACTGTGTACTTTCTGTATTTATCTGCCATATCGTTGCATAATATATGATATATACAGTATATACCCAGACGGTACCTGCCATAGAATAGACTGGGAGAGATAGCCCAGCCCCCCTGCTATAATCATTTCAGTGGAAGTTCATGCTCAGTGGCGTTTTGAAGCATCCGCCAGTGGCACAAGCAAATCGGCAGAGTTCTCAAACTCTGCCCGAACCTAACCAGGCCCGAACGTGCTGCAGTTCCACTTTTGTCGAGTAGGTATCGCCAGCTTTAACATTGGATGGCCCTTTTTGGGGGCTTGGCATACACTGTACAGCTGTTGTCATTGAAAGCACTATCTGCACTGGTGTGGCTCACGGCCTCAGTCTGAAGTCCTAAAAAGTGCTAATATCTGTCCCCAATCAGAGGGATATCACTTTGGCTTACTGCTTAAGATGTTGGCTTTCGAGTCCCAGGTTGTTGCCCAGGATGTTGTTTGTATTTCAGTACATTTCTGTATCTTCATCCATTAGGCAGAGATCTCTGACTGTCTGTCAGTGCAAGACAGTGTTTGCTCTGCAATGAGGCAGGAGTGTTAAGAGAAGCACGGGCTGAAATCCTGTAAGAGGGCACTTTTGGACAAAAATGGCGACCTATATTGTAGATCAGCTATTTTGGCGACACAGCCTTGCACCCTTTAGCCACTACTGGAGATGTGGTGTACAATGTGGATTTTGAGAATCTGCCCATCTGATATTTATATCTTATAGAATACGTTTATGCTATATCATAATAGTATACCATATCCAAATTCAACAACCGCCCAGATTCAATTGGGACAGCCTCAGTAAATGATGCAGTAAGTGATTAAGTATAGTAAGTAGCCTTGCCAGGCCATGATGCCATAAGAGCCAGCTGAGCCATTGAGGCCCATATCGGTCAGTTTCAGTGTGAAGCAGCTTGATGTACAAGTACACCCCCTGGCCTGGACATGACGCTAGTATATCACAGGGACCTCCAATCGAACCCATTGATGCTGAGTGCCAAGCAGGGAGTCTTTGGTCTTTGGTACGACCTGGCCGGGAATCGAACACCGACCTCCCAGTCTCAGGGCTGACACTCTACACACAAGGCCACTGAGCTGGTGCAGTAAATGATGCACAGGTGGCTAAAAGGGCAGGGGTTCAAGTCCCCTTTGACGTCTGCGTGTGCACGTCCCCCCCAACGAGGCCTATATCTGAAACAGAGTGGAACTAGACTATACTACTGAGTGTGTTCATTCTCTCCCTCTCTACAGAATGAACAGATTAGACACGGTCGACGGACCGTAAAATCATATGGACTCATGAAATAATAATTGTGTAAGCTTGGGGAAATTAGAGATGTTTATGGAAATCGCTGGAATGATTTGTTTGTTGTTCCGGCTTGTGCTCCGCATAAAATACAATGTAAGGCAGCGAGCTGAGCTTTGCTCAGCAGAGCACAGAACCTCTGATGTGGAGAAGCATCTGCCAGCAATGCTGAGCAAAGTATTCAAACACACGTACTTGAGTCAAAGTACATGGATGCTCCTGATCAAATACTAAGTTAAGGTTTCTCAGTCGCGTGTGTACAGTAGTTAAAGGCAATAGAGGCAACAATTTTAGCCAAAAATTAAAATAGATATATAGCTATATTTTTGCTATCCCCAGCCATGCTTGGCCAGGGATAGCCAATCAGAGCCAAGTGCTGTTTTTCCCCCCTCCACCCCGAACAATTTGGTGCAGTTTGGTTCCTAGTTCCGCCCCACTTCCTCCTCCACCATACTTTTTTTTCAGTGCACCACAGAACTGTTGTCTACGCTACTCATTTTGTATGCCATTCTAAGCGAGAATTTATGGCAATGACTGTCGGCGTCACTGATATTGGCCGTCATTCGTCCATCTTCTTTTTATCAGACACAGCCTCTTCAACAAACGTAAAGGAACCCATAAAAATGATCGGTGACCCACAGATGTGTCCCCTGACCCAATGTTTGGTAACCAGTGGTTTACGATGTGGTGTGATCGGTGAATGATGGCGATGACCCTTGACCCCCCCCCCCCCCCCCCCGCAACAATTATGTCCACACTTTACTAGGGCTGTAGGGCTGCTTAATTCTCACTCTTAATACCCATTGTGAATGTGTGTGTGCATGCAAGAGTGTGAACCGTGTGTACAAGCCTGAGGCATGTGCACATTTATGTGGGCATGTATACATGTGTGCGTGTGTGCATGCACAACTGGGCACAGTTGAGAGAGATAGTGAGTGAGACACACACACACACACACACACACACACACACACACACACACACACACACACACACACACACACACACACACACACACACACACACACACACACACACACACACGTACGTGTGTCAATTGCTTCTGTCATGGCCTATACCCCCAGCAGATAAATCTGTTATGTGCAATCGATGCGTCGCAGGTCAACTCTCATTACAGGAGCTGGTAGTCAGCAGCATGGATGGGGAGGGGAGGGGAGGGGAGGGGAGGGCTGTTTAATTAGCACTAAACCTATAGTGGGGGAGGAGCTCTCTGTGTGTCTGGCTGTGGAAAAACACATACATGTCAGAGGCGGATCTAGGCATGGGCATGGGGGGGCAATGGCCCCCTAAATGCCCAGTCTGCCCCACCAAACACGATGGCATGCAAAACAACCCAAGATAACTCAAATTAAAGTGCTTATATTTAAAAACACTACTACTGCTACTAATTAACTAGAATTGTGGCACCACTAAACCAACAGCATTTCATCATTGAAAACAGAAAATTCTCTGAGTCAGACCTTTAGCTTTATGCATGCTGCGTGTCTGTTGCAAATAAAAGGCGACACAGGCGATGAAGCCGCACCCCTACCACTTTCTCTTGCCCCACCCAATTGGTAAATGTTACATCCGCCCCTGATACATGTACATACTGTCATATTGAAATACTCGATATGACATAAACGACAACCATGGGTTATTGGATATAGAGCTTTACAATTAATCAGAATCGAAATCGAGATTTCAGAATTTGTACAAGGTAAACAAATGGAAATGGAATATCGTGGTTTCCCCTTTCCTAGCACATTTACAGTAGAACTATGTCACAGTCACTCATGGCCCTTACCGTAAATGTGTTCTGTTAAATAAAAAAGGGAATCTTCTTGAATGTTCCCTTCTAGTAACAATTTCAGTCAGTTTTCTTTGAAAAGTGCCGTCTGCACTTTATTCATCATCTTTGTTCAATAAGAACCACCCTATTCTCTGTTGGTGGGAGGACAATCAAATTTTAAATAAATAATTGTCTTTGTTTATAGTTTTACCCCCCAAAAAATTAAAAATCAAAAACTTGAGGTTTCAGAGGAGGGGAAAAAATGAGGTATTATTTTTAGGCAAAATCGTGAAGCCATAGTTGGACAGTTTCCAGACCGGAAACAGCTGTCCCCTACTCTGACTTTACTTCCACCAGCATTTGTGTCCACTTCCAGAAATCCCTGTATGGTGGATTTGAATAAAAAAAAAAAATAAAAAAGAAAACAGGCTTCAAAACGGGCCTGTAATGGGGGATGTCGTCACTCAGTTCTTGGGGAACAAAATAAAAATGATGGTAAAAATACATTTTAATTAAAGCCACAGGCAATTATAATTTGTGACAGGGACAACCATGTTGATGTCTGGAGGAGACGAATGAAACAGAAGGACAGAGAGAATAATAATTCAGGTGGAACGGAACGGGGAAGGAAAATAGATCTGTGCGCGCGTGTGTGTGTGTGTGTGTGTGTGTGTGTGTGTGTGTGTGTGTGTGTGTGTGTGTGTGTGTGTGTGTGTGTGTGTGTGTGTGTGTGTGTGCGTATGTGTGTGTGTAGCCGCGTGCACGCTCACAAGGGAAGATGGGAGACAGACAGGGAGACAGCTGGAGACATGCATGCAGGCAGACAGACGGACAGACAGACAGACGGACAGAGAGATGGTTCAAAGCGCCACCATCTTGTTTTGGATTCACATCAAATGCACAAGTGTCTCGGTTGCCTTTAAGGAAAATCTGTGAACGTTTGCCACCTGCCAACTTACACACACGCCTCTCCCTGTCTGCGCCCTGCAGATATCACACGCACACGCGTGTGGCACACACGTTTTGCCATGCACCACTATGCCTGGAGTTTACAGATAATCGTGTGAGAGTGTAGTTGTGGACTTTGTATTTATTCAAGTTGCACGCTAATGATGCTTTTGAGCGCACGTGTGTGTGCGTGCGGGCGCACATGTGTGCACACGCGCATGTTTGTGTTCTTAGCTCCT
Source organism: Benthosema pterotum (assembly GCA_039105355.1). Classification (NCBI taxonomy): domain Eukaryota; kingdom Metazoa; phylum Chordata; class Actinopteri; order Myctophiformes; family Myctophidae; genus Benthosema; species Benthosema pterotum. Next base: position 15,596,094 of record CM076982.1, on the reverse strand, counting down.
GACGTGCTCTTGTAAGGTAGAAACGAGGTAGCTGTCATAGGAACCAATAGCCTGAAATAACCCTGAGAAGAGCCCGCTTGATCTAGACCTTCAGTGTGAGCACAGACTGTGAAAGTGCAGACTCACCATCCTTCTGGCTTTCTCGGGTTTAAGCAAGAAAAGTGTCAGAGAAGGTCCATTCTTCTATCTTCAACTACTTATCCATAGTCGGGTCACAGGGGGCGGTAAAGAGCTCCAGCCTTCTCTCTCCAGAGCAACATTAGGGATTTCCTCCTGGGGGATCCAGGAGGAAATCCAGGATGGCCAGTTAGTCGGATGCAATCCCTCCATTTGTTCCTTGGTCTGCCCCAGGGTCTCCTCCCAGTGTGACATGCCTCGAGGCCCCTCTATAGGGAGAGGCACGAGAGCAGTGTTGTTTTTGACTGGCATTTTTTGGTTCTTGTTAGTCATAGTGTTTTGGACAAAATGCTTATTCCTATTAGTGATTTGGACAAAGTTCTTATTTGGTCTTAGTCATATGTTCTATCCTTGATAGTCCATCCTTGTCTATCCTTGATGGACTATCAAGTGGACTACCCTTGATAACATTGTTGTCCCGTCACGTTATGCCAATCATAACTCACAAACGTCTAGTCATATTTTAGTCATCATAGATAGCCGTTTTATCTCGCCAGCGTCAGTCTTGTCCTGCATTATGTTTGCCTTGTTCGTCAGCATCAGCTGACGAAGTCATTTTCTTTGTCGTCACACATGGCGAACACAACACTGCCCGAGAGGCATCCTAAACAGATTCTTGAACCACCTAAGCTGGTTCCTTTCCAAGCGAAGAAGCAGCGACAAGTCTCTCTTGTGTGACTGAACTTCTCTTAGGGAGATGCCAGCAACAAAACCAGGACTACTCATTTTGGCAACCTAGTAGTCGCAAACTTAAAACCAACCCTCATGAGTGACCCAAACTTCATGACCATGGGTGAAAAGTTGTTCCTTCAATGTAGACTCTTCCTTTAATGTGTAGCAGAATTCACTAAGCATTGGATTGCAATTGTTCACCTGCTAATGGGGACTGTGAGTTGAATTTACGCAGTCTTGCTTTGCACTACTGAACACATGGACATGCACTTTCTCAATCCAAAGCCGTGGGCTTCTCTGTCGTGGCAGCAGAACATCATAACGCCCCGGCGTCCACTTTGTAAACGCGCAGAGAAAGTTCACATTGTGAAATCGGTGTCTAGGTGTACAGCCATGCCCGCCGGTGTACACCGGCTCAGCATGGCGATACGTTGCAGGAGCTCCAAAGGAAGAGACACAGACGTCAGGCTATGAATAAATTACGCCTTCATATTTCACCGTTTTTATGGCCTCCTTCTTTAAGGTCAAGTGCAGCGCTGAACCAACTGCATTTAGCACACAACACCTGCGGCTGCACACGCCTGGGTGTCAAATGTTGGTCTGTCTTCTCTCACTCCCTCTGTCTGTCTGTCTGTCTGTCTGTCTGTCTGTCTGTCTGTCTGTCTGTCTGTCTGTCTGTCTGTCTGTCTGTCTGTCTGTCTGTCTGTCTGTCTGTATTCATTCGAGCGGATAGGCTATTTAACAATATAGCTCTCCAAGCTGCAGGCTATCGCCAGTCAGACACGTTTTGAAGCAACAGTCATGCTGTTTTATGGCCACTGGTATGGCCATTTAAAAGTTAAGCCATATTCACATTTGCAACACTTCTGAACCACAGGCTTACTGTGGGGTATGAGTGGCAGTGCATGGTGAACGCAAGTTGGGCCAGTTTGAACTGGAACCTCCCCCAGAGTAGGTTATCGAAGTGTCCTGAAGCAAGATTCTGAACCCCTAATTCATGGGTGTCAAACTCTGGCCCGCGGGCCAAATTTGGCCTGCCGTGTAATTTCATTTGGCCCTTGAGACATTATCAAATTAAAGGGGAAGACCACGCATTTTCAACATTTTAATATATCATTAATATACCTTAGAGATGTTGTGTGGACATGATGAAAGTTCCCCCAATTCTGTATTTCCTAAAAATGGAGGTCTGAAAAAAAATCATTAACATGGTGAAATACATCTGATGACATCACCAAGATGTATTTCACCATGTTAATGATTTTTCTTTCAAACCCATTTCCTGAGAGGGTAGAAATGATCACATTTGTACCCTCTCAGGAAAATTTTGGGTGGAATTCCTCTTTAAAAGGTTACTTTGTTAAAACTTGGCCCGCGGCTTTGTTCAGTTTTAAATTTTGGCCCACTCTGTATCTGAGTTTGACACCGCTGCCCTAGTTGCTCCTGATGTGCAGGTTGATGCCTTGCATGGTTTCCTCTGACATCGGTGTGTGTGTGTGTATGTACTGTAGGTGTGCTTTAACGGGTGAATGTACTACACAATCTATGTAACGTGCCTTGGATAAAGGCACTATATAAATGCACTATTCACCATTACACGATTCATCAGCCCAAAGCAGGGTCTTCTGCTTCAAAGCTTAAAATGCGTTCTGACATCCAATTATTTGTTGGTCTCAGCAAGGGCTTGTGCTTTTTTTTTGCACATGATTCTAAGAGCACCACATTAAACTAGAAAATTATACTATTTGTATTAAAAAGAAACACACGGACACGATCTGTGGGTCCAGGATCCAGATCTTCAAATGGTAAAATCAACAGGAAGTTAACATTTTTATGAAAAAATAATAAAATTACATGAGTTATGGTAATGCTGGGTATAGCCACTGTCTGAAGCTGTTTTAGTGCTGTCTTCGTGTACCGTGGAAGTCAATAAGGGGGGCAAATGGACCCTCACGGGTCCATTTGGTTTCATTTATACTCTCTCAATAGTTAAATTATGTTTAAACATCTGAAGTACTTAATTCTCAAGAATCTACACAATTAGAATATGTAGAAAAATATTTTTTGACAAACGTTTTGCCAGTTAAAACAAAAGTTTTAAGTTTGCCTTCTTAAAACAAAAACTTAATTTTAAGTCAAAGAGACTAAAGTGAACATCAAATTGTGGTGCATGGCTAAAATGCAGAATAAATGGTGAGCCCTAGGGTGAGATTTTCGTTACATGCTAAACCCCTTATGCCATATCCCTTATTTCATTTTCACTATTTTGAAAAACTTTTTTGGACTATTTCAACATGTCAATCTATTAACACGTTGTGAGCTAGTAGACTGGCCATTTGAACTACTGAGAAATGTTTTTTTTTAATAGTTTAAAAAGGCAAAGAAGTTAAGGGATAAGGGGTATAGCGGTAACGAAAATGGAGCCCCTAGTATGAAAAAGGTTGAAAACATCAGTGTATGCTAGAGCTGGTCTAGTGTGTTGGAGCTGGCCTTGGTGCTGAACCTCTGCCCCATCACTGTGGTTTGCTAGAGCTGGCCTTGGTGCTGAACCTCTGCCCCATCACTGTGGTTTGCTAGAGCTGGCCTTGGTGCTGAATGATAGCTGGCTGAGTTAAAGGGGAACTCCACCCATTTTCAAGCGTTCAAATGGAACCAAATGAACCCGTTAGGGTTCATTTGGTTGCATTTGCACACTCTCAGAAAAAATGTTGAAAATGGGTGGAATTCCCCTTTAAGTCCGAACCACACACATTTGGGTTGTTGAGTTAAAGGTAACAGAGGCAACTTTAGTGTGTGCAAACACTGAGTTTGTAAACAGATTTGTTTAAAAACAGAATCTAACTCCACCTCACCGCCACTGTATTGGCTCATTATGAACCTGCTGGAGACTGCTGTGCTGTGATTGGCTAACCCCCCCTCAGAAATTAGCAACGCCTTTCCTGAGCCCGACGAATGTTTTGTTTCCGTGATTTGTTGACAACAACAAAGTTCTGGACTATCTGCAGGACGAAGCAAGTGTCTGTCTGCAGGGAAACGGCTGCAGCAACAAAGTAGAAGTGATGTAAACGGGAAAATGCAAAAACATAGTTATATATTTATTTATAGCTTTTTTGGGGCGGCTAAAAAGAGTTGCCTCTATTACTTCAATAATACAAATTTGTGTGGTTTAGACATTACTCAGACATGGTTCATTCACTCCAACCTTTTTGAACCACCTGTACTTTGGATCACTCTATGATTTACTGCTCGGTTTAAAGCATGTCTGCGTTAAAATTGTTCCGCTGCACTTTTCCAGACGTAATTATACACCAACAAAACTTTCACTGTTTCTGTCTTGACATTTTGAAATTTGTTTTTTTCTAATATAATTATATGCCATCCAAACTTTCATCCATATGTTTTGTCATGACCTTTTTCAAATGAGTTCCCCTTCTATGTTTGCATTCACATTTTTAAATCGTAATTATACGCTGCCTACAAACTTTCCAGAACTCCATACCGACAGATGGGTATGAGCACTTAACCTGACCACATTGACTATATGTGAAAAGTGAAAAGTATATGTCTAATGGATCAGTTTTCTGGTGATATTTGGTACGGTAGCAAAGTATAAAGTGTCCAGATAGACAGACCAGACAAACGGACGGACAGACTCGTATCACAAGTACAAGCAACACCTTGTTAATACATTTCGGTTCATATTAATCAGATGAATCATGGATTTGGTTGATTTACTGCAGTGGTTTTCAACCTTTCTGACACCAGGGCCCACTATTTATTCAGAATTTGAGCCACGGAACACCATTTGATGACATTTTTCACCCCACAGACTCAAATCTAACTATTTCTTTTGACCATTAATCTTCTACATTCTCTAGTTGTGTAGACCTGGGATGATTCACATGTTAACTCTTTGAAAGTGTAAACATGAAACCAAATGGACCCGCAAGGGTCCATTGGGTTTCATCTTTACGCTTTCTGGAACTCTCTCAAGGATCACCACTGGTTGAAAACCACTACACCACCACCACCACTGTAATGCACGCATGCACGCTCACACGCACGCATGCACGCACGCACGCACGCACACACAAAATAAATGAAAAGGAAATGATTGTATTTAATTTAGTGTGACCAGAAGCAGGGATTAAAAATAATAAGCCTGATCTTAGATCAGGTAATTCCAACTCAATTACCAGCCCACAGTGTAAGAGGCATGGTCACGCTGCAGGCAGCTAGTTCTTGGTGTTCACAACATTTGGACGGTGGAGCTGAGAGATTAGTGTTGATTAACACAGCGCAGTGCTAATGACGGTGTGTGTCGGCCCACCTGTGCTGTCCAGTAATGAATGAAGTGATTGAGAAAAGTGCTCACTTGTTTCACTTGAAGGAGAATTTCACCCTCCACCATAAGCTTAGGATGAGACATGGTTGTTCGCCTATTCCCATTACTAAAAAATTGCATTTTTTTGCTATATATCACCTCTCCATCATGTCAATAGTGTGTTGACACTCAAACTTTCACTTCCACTTTTAGCTCAGCCGTGGTACAGCCCAATCTTCTTGACACAAAAGGCCTCTGCCCTGGCTTTGGTCCGGTCCACTCAGGGTCCATATATGGAGCTGGCCTGTTCTAACATCACAACATTGCATTTGGGCATGTCTTACACCAGGCGTGCCCACACTATTTTGACTTGGGAGCTACTTTCAAAATGACTGGCTCAAGAAGATCTACACATCAAAAAAAGAAAAAAAAAATCCATTTCAAGGACCCCAAGAAAGTTTGACTTTGAAATAGTTGGTGATGGTGTTACTTTACTGTTATAGTGTTTAGGAATAATGCACTTATGATGAAAAATAGAGGGAGAGAATTGGAAGGCTTTCTTGTCTATGCTACTATACTGAAGTTTGAGAACAGTATTTGGGGTTTGAGTTGGCTTGAGTTTTTGTCCACAATTGGGAAAGAGAACTGGCAAAACGTTGGTCAAAATAACAATTATTCTCCATTCTCTAATTGTGTGGACTCTTGAAATGACGTAATTCAGATATTTAAAAATAGAGTGTAAGAGTTACAGATCTATACACTTTAGGGGACTGTCATGTGATCTACCTGGCCTGTGTGATCTACAGGCAGATCACGATCTACCTTTTGGGCAGCCCTGTCTTACATGGAATGTGATGATGGTCATGGCTATCATTGTTGTTGTTCTTCTTCTTTTTCTTGTTCTTGTTGTTGTTTAACTGTGTGACACTGTATTTGTACAGTATATGCCCAACGCTCTCCATCTTACTGGTGCGCCATTTCATGGCTATGGAGAAGCAGGCACAGACCTCAGAGTAAATAATTCTAGAGCGAGCACCCTGAGGAAATCTTGAGGCGAAATGGACATAGTGGCCAAAGTTGAGAATGCAGTTTGAGAGCATGGGGCCAGTAACATGAACGCGCATTAGGCTCCGCCCCCTCCATGGCTCTCCGCTCTGACGCACGCACACGCACGCGCGCCGATCGTGCATGAGGTCGCCCGCGTTCATGTTCTCGGCCCCATTTTCCCAGAATGCACTCTGTTTTCCCCCCGGAAATAGGGGAAAAATAGGAGTGAAATAGGAGTGAGCAACTCAATGCAAGTGGATGAGAGGGGATCTCGGGTGCCCTCTCTATTTAATATATACTCTAAGGCACAGACCCACACATGCACACCGATATTTCTGCGTGGTTTCACATAGTCATTTCGCTCACTGCGTTCACAATCAAGTAGGGATTTAATTTTCCAGGGGAGGTAACATGGAAATAAGAGGATTGTGCAGGAACAGTGATGATATTCTTTGTCCGCTGCCACGCGGGCAGCCCCTCACTCAACAACACAAGCCTGATTTCCTCTGCGGAGTTCAATACGAAGCGTCCATGATGACTCGCATCGCACTCACACACAGTCTGTCACCGCCAGTCCACCACCCTATTAGTTCTTTCATTTCACAGTTAATAGCGCTGTGGTGGGATGCCTCAGCGGGGCAGGTTTATCCGGGGGACGGGGGGCCTTTGTGTGTTCTGATGAGACTCGGTGCTACTTGTTAGCCCGCTGTGGCTCTGGCTGTGTAGCCTTGGATAAACCGAGACCAGTCAGCTCAGTGATGCCTCCCTGCACACAGTGCACAGCCAACAGAGAGAGTATAGTGGTAGACAGCAACTATGGTGCATTACTGGAGTACGTTTTTACCTAGCCTGGATAAAGCTAGACCGAATCCAGGAAGGGAGAGATCCAGTCTAGTCCAGACTAGTTGCAACCTCGACGCCACTAGTTGTAACCTGGTTGCGACCAGGTTGCATCTGGTTGCAGGGTTATGGTAAGGGTTTGGTTAGGTTTCTGGTTTAAGGACTTCAGTGTTTTGTATCCTACAACTGCATGTATGAATAAAAGACAAATAATGTTTGCATTTGCCATCTTTGTTGAAGATGTCACTAAATGTTGTTGTAGCCCTACTTGAGTAGGTCAGTAGTTAATGGTGATGTTCCCTTTGAGAGAGTCAACAAACACCCTAGATTTTTATTTTGCATTTTAGAGGTCTTTAGCTTGTTGTGACTTGGGAATGGTACTTTTGTTGTTGAGAGAACTAATGTCATTTTTCTTTCATAATTGGTTTAAGTCCTGTGGAAGCATTACCAGGTTGCAACTAGTTGATCACTAGTCACAACCATAGCAACTGGTTGCGACGACCAGGTTGCAACATGGTTGTTGGTTGCTATTGGATTCCACTGTATCTCAGCTAATCAGCTGTTGGCAAAAACTGCTTGTTGATTTGGTCTGCCTTTAGCCAAGCTACATTCTACTAACACAATAAAATGAGACAGGCTGTTTTTGCAAGGGGTCGAGACAGTATAGGAATGGGAGTTATTGTTGCTGTTGAGCAGGAAACCTACCTTCATATAACTTTTTGTTTTGTCAAACACAGCTGTCTTACATGGACATTTGGGTAATACTATCTCATGGAACTATACTGTACATATTATGATTTGTATACCATAGGGTGCTTGTATTCTATTTGACATCCTTCTCCTGTCACAGCAGCTCACAAATCTTGCTGCTGTGTTTTGCGCATTGCTGTACTTCACCCAACTTTTATGGGATTTTTTTTATTACTATTTATTCCATTATTTCATTATTTATTCTGCATTGGAGCCATGGACAACCTTTTGAGATGTAGCCTTGAATTCTTCAATGGAATTCAATGGAGCTTTCATGAGCACGAGTAGGGGAAAAAAATCGACTATGCACTTTGGATTGTGCCGTAGATGGACAAATGCAGTGCCGTTCGAGCTTCAGGACGTACTTTCAACAGACTTTGTGCTATAGTGATCAAGCATGCCGTCATTGCTTGCGATGGCGATAACATAATTTCCCATCTCAGGCATTCAATACATTTTTTAAAATATATCTTTTAATATGGTAATTGATAACAGGGCTGTGTCAATTAAGTTATTAACAAGGAGTCATACTCACCACTCTACCTGTGGTGAGTATGACTAGCAATAAAGCACAGATAGATATATTTGTTAATGGCATAATTTATGGATTATTGTACATTTCAATGGTCATATCTCTAGTCCACTTTCATTGAAGGCCATTAGGGACATGAAAAATAGGGGGTGTCTACTCTACTGAATGACAGCTAAGAAATATAATGCCTGATATGAAGATAAATTCCATGTAATGTTTACACAATATTCAATTTATGAAAACGTCTTTTTATTTTTTTATTTTTTTTGGGGGGGGGTGACGCAATCAATAAAACACAGCTGAAACGGTCAGAGGGACTGCAAATGACACAAATACAAACACTTTCAGGCTCACAGAGAACATTAAGTCAAAATAAAATGTCTAAACATTCTAACACAGGCTCTGGTTAAGCAGTTACTTACAAGGACGTCTTGCAAGTAACTTGCAATCAGGGCTTTGATAAAGAAAGCCAGACAATACTGCATCACCCAGATAATTCATGCCCTTTACTGTTGTATCGATACAGCAGCCTTCTCCATCGATTCACCTATCGTCCAGGTGTTTCAATGACGTATTGCTATATCGATTAGCCTAATTGAATACATCACTACTACCATACATGCATGCAATAGGTGTTCCTTGATTCAATCAGAATATTGTATAGGAAGAAACCAACCATGCAGGCTGGGACTGTTGGCCTGGCCAGACCGAATCAGCTGTTGGCAAACAAACAATGCCTGTCAGCAGATTGGTCTGGAATAGCTCCCCATGTCCTATTCCATTGATTTAGGGTGGCCAATCATGACACAGTATTCAGCATTTACATATTGCAAATTGTGTCCTGATTGGCCACTCAATATTCTGGAGTAGGAAACGGGTGAACAATTGAGCTATTCCAGACCAATTTACTGACCGGGTTTTTTTTTTGTCTACAGCTGATTTGGTCTACCTTTATCCAGGCTATGGGACTGTCACACTTTCTCATAAAAAAAACTGGAGAAACTGTTGGTATACCAAGAATATCGAGTTGAAATTATTTGATTGAACTTTGAATTGATATCAATTAACCTGTCCAATTCCCATCCCTCATGCCAGAGGGAGATTCATAAAGCGGGAAAAAGAAGGAAAAAAAAAAAAAAACATGAAAGCAATTTTGTAAGCTCTCCTCTTTCTGTTTGACACCTCACTGAAATACATTTCATTTGATTCATGGGACAGTAATGATACGACATTAATACTGATACTTGGGGAAAAAAAAGGCTATCACAAGAAAATTGTCATAGAAGAATTACCTGCTGAATGGATTGCCCGTGTGTCCTGCTGTCTACTAGCAGCTAATCTCAGCCCACACACACTCCCTGGATTCCAACCATGAACCCAAATAACAAATTCTTAATTTTAAGTATAACAGCATTAATGCGTAGACAACTTGGTATTCACACTAGTTTTGTTATCATCGTCTAGCTGATTGAGTATTGCGGTATGTTATCTTAAAGGCCCAGTAAATTCAAAAATACATTTTTCAAACTTTTAGACCACATCCGTGCTCATTGGATGACCTTAATACAACAATGCATGCAAAAAAGGCAACATTTTCTCTTTTGTGCATTTTGTATTCTATATATTTTGTCATGTAGTGTCTTTAGTCTGCCTGCCTACCTGAACTATACCGGTATCACTGCGCTGGATTAATGACAGAATAAATATATTAACAGTTTTCGTGCCTTTGCAGTAGAGCTACGTCACACTTATTATCATTATCAAATATTAGTTATGACCGATTGCCACTTAGGTTGATCTACATCACGCTATGTTAGTCACCGTCGCCGGTTTGATACGATCCCAATGATAACGGCAGCGAGCAGCGATCGCATCTTCCCATCAGACTGGACCAAAATAAGGGACGGACCAACCTGGAACTGGAAGTGTGTCGCCAACTAACTTGTCTGACAGGAAACATGGACCGAAATATGACTTTTAGATTAAAAACGCTGGCACTGGCGACCTACTGTTATTTACCTTTATTACTCTATGGGTGTCATTATCGCAGACGATGCAGCATTTCAGGCCCTTGGGGGCAGGGGCGCTGCACTGACCGCTGCACTGACCAGCCTGTGTGGGGGTGGGCTTTACTGACGTCTAGTTAAGGCTTCTGTCAGGGACGCGTACCTACTCCCTTCACAATGTTAACAATGATAGTACTAATTAGCACAAAGGCTGTCACCCTTTAAAGGCTGCCGCCGTCAAATATAATCCAAATAGGCATCATTCGCTTTTATATAAGCTTTATATAAGCTGCCGTCATGTATTAGCTCTATTATTGATATAATTGTCCTTGTGTAAGTTCTCGCCTGGGAAAGTTTCAAGCTGATAGTATAGGTATGGTTTTGCACATACAGTAATTAACATTCCAAATTCAGAGGCCTGGCTCATGGTCTAAGAACCAAAAAAAGAACTGAACCGCTTCAACCTTGGTGGAAAAGGGGACCTTGAGAATGTTCCAGGTGGTCCCCAGCTAAGTTGGTTAACCAGATGTAACTCCTGAGAGCGTAAAAATCAAACCAAACGGACCCTTACGAGTTAAAATACTCATCATCTTAACACAACTAGAAGATTAAGTCTGTTTTGGTCTGTTTTTTTCCCCCCAAATCCAGCCCAAAGCAAAAGAAATCTTATGGTCTGGGATCTGTGGGGTTAAACTGTCCTCAAATGGTGGTCCGTGGCTGAAATGCTGAATAAATGGTGGTCCCTGGTGTCAAAAAGGTTGAAAACCCCTGGTCTAAAGGACTTTCCACACATACATACAATACGCCGTGCCTCTAGTTCATTTTCAACGGGACCGTGCTTCTAAATGCCATGCGATAAAGCAAGCACGTGGCGTCTGGCGTTATCGCTGCATGCAGTGGTTTGTTGCACGCGTGCTCATTTCACGCACACGCCTGACGTGTGAGTCCCTCATTTCCAAGACTTTTCAGGTGTCCGGGAATTGAGCACGCTGTCCCACATCGTGACTGACAGGCATCCGTGTTCGAATGCCCTAACTGCTGGCTTTCTGTTTCAAAACACTGCCACGCCCGTGCATTCATGCATGTAAGTCCATGAATGCACGCTTGTGTGTAGTGTATATGCAATTGCAAACTGGGAGGGAAATAAGGCGATGGGTAATGTAAATACCACGTTGTTAATTAGCAAACAGGCTAACACAACAAGGCTAGCCTTATTAGGCGAAGAGAGATTAGCCAGCAGTCGCCCTTGTAGCAAAGTGACAAAACAGGATTATAAAACAACGTTGGAGAGAAAAATAGGGGCTTACCGGTAAGTTCATGGCGTTTCTGTAGTGATATTGCACGCAACTGTGAAATGCCATTTGAAACGTTCATAGTGTTGAGGGCTCAGCATAAACCCAGATAACCCACCTCGTTTTCTGCCCGTCATTTGTACATATTCTACTGTTGAATGTTTGAAATGTTTGAAAACATTACAGGCAACATTCTGGTTTACATGGTGTGAGGGCCTTGTTGATGAAGTCAGACCGCTTTATGCATCCCTGCCTGTTGCAAATTCAACTGATGTTGTTATTATTGATGCTTACTTGCCTAATATAAGTCCTGTACAAGATATACTACCGTACATCTTGTGGGTCACATAACTAAAGAAAATATGTAACATATTATATAGATTTTGTGTTATAGATATAACCATGCCAAAATACGTAGTTATCTATGCGATGATGGAAAAAAATGGTACCCAATTTTCGCCTGCACCCCAATTGGGAAAGGTTACATCCGGGTCTGGTTGTATAGCGTTACTATGGCACAGCATGGGCTCCTCAGTACAGAAGACGTTAGCATAGCACAGCATGGCTCCTGGCTCCAGTCAGATGCGTGCGTGCAGTCATGTCTGATGGGTTCAATAGTGCATGGTGGAAGGGTGCATTCATCCATACGTCCAGATCGATCGCTCTCTCCTTCACAGTGTACAACCAGATGCCATTTGTGTAGTTGTATGCATGCACCCGCCAGCTTAGACATCTCAGGATCGACTACAGTATATATCTTTTATGCTAATTTGAGCTGGTAAACTATAGGAGACTGAAGAACACAAATTAATGAATCTCTCTGGTTCACAGTAAAACACAATCTAAATTATAATGTTAAACATACAGAAGAATCTGTCCAAATTAACATGTTAGACAGGGGCGTTTGTGGCCGTTATAAATTATGCAGGCTTTTCGTCTCCTAAGGCTAGAGGAGTGTATACAGTAGTGAGGTTCTTCACAGGGTTGCTGTATATTTATGCTGAGAATGAGGCTGACCGTCCAACAGTAACACATGAATATATACATTGAGTTCCGAAAGCACAGCTTGGAAAGTATTGACTCTCACTGGCATCCACAACAAACATCTCCTTTGAGGAAAATTCTCACTTGAAGTTTCTGAAAAACCTTCGTGGCATGCTCAGTCGTTTTTGTAGTTTACAGGAAGAGAAGTAGGGGGAAAAAAGAGGGCTGGAGGGAGGGGGAGAAAAAACAATACAGAGCTAGAACTGCACTCTGTAGTGCCAACTTGCGCATTGCGCATGAGTAGGCCATGGCCTACTTCTGCGTGAGCAGAGGGCACGACACCTACAGGAGAGAATACTCATGACACCTCAAGGAAATATCAAAAGAATGGAAAGTAGTTTGCACACCGTATAGTAGCTCCCGGTAACTTTATTGAGGGTTGGAGAAACAACATTTCGACCCTATCTGGATCTTCGAAAGAAGACCCAGATAGGGTTTTTTTTGTACATTCCATTTTTTTTAGTTCAGCACCTGTAAGTTTTATTAGAGATGTGCATACTCCACTTTTGTTTCAACCTCAAGGAAATAACACTGACCTAAACAGAGGGACGTGTGCTCACACGAGTACATACAGAGTACATTTTCCTGAAGAGATACTTTAGAAGGGAGGAGACCCGCACACCACCACTTACTGGTTCAAGAGCATTTATTAAATAAGTCAAGCAACGTTTCGGCCTTGCGGCCTTCTTCAGGCATATTTAGAATATGGCTGACAAACAATATATACATACAACAGGGGTCTAGACAACCAATCACATTGCATATTCTAGTCAAACAGGTAGCAGCTGTGAAAAACCCAGTCATGTGACTGTGGTGCAGCTCTCCTGTGAAATATTCATCATGCATTATTGAAAGTCACAAATTGCAATAACACAGTGAAAATACATCATGCCAAGTATAGGATACAAGAAAAACAACATCTAAAATACATTGTCAACAAGCAAATAAATGTCATAAGGTCCATGAGTGGACAATAAAAAAGAAAATAATAAAAGCAACAGAGTACATTTTCCTGAAGCGGTATACAACATATTCTTCAGGTTTTGGATACTACCAGCAAGTCGCACGAAGTTGTCCATCTGAGTGACGGCAGAATACTGGGCAAGCACTGGCACTTTGGAATGCACGGTCAGATTAACATATGGAATGAATTATGCACTGGCCATATGATATATGATATGATATGACATATTACTTTATTGTCAGTTTGCACTGAAATTTGTCTTGCGAGACAGCCGCCTTGTATGCAACATACACAAATTTGACAAGAAACACACTGGCACAGAAAAAAAAACAGTTACATACATAGAAAACAGGGTACAGAGCAGAGTCCATAGCTCACTTAAGTCCTGGACAAAGTCCTGACTTAGCCTCAACGTTGACTGATGGACAAAAGACCTCTTCAGTCTGACCTAATTGTATGCTGGAACAGCATATCTCCTTCCTGAAGGCGATAGGCGATAACCTATACTCTCCATACAAAACATGGCATGGATTGGAAGTGATATTCCGCGCCCATTCTGAACGGACACGGCCGTTTTCGAACGGACGCAAAAGGATTTCGCTGGCTCTCCATATAGTACTACATGTAAACACAGATGACAGCCGATTGCCAACGCCACATAGTGGTAAAGTGATAGCATACATGTCCACACCGGCTGTCTGTGCATGGTTCAGATAGATCACTATATTAAAATGTAACACCTGTCTTCAGTGATGAGTCTGTATCCTAATCTGTTCCCAAATGTGCATATGGTGGTTTCACCTACAGTATGTGTGTAGGGCCGTGTAGGGCCACATGCGTGCGTGCTTGTGTGTGTGCGTGAGGTGCTATTGCTGCTATATTCACACAGGTCTAAAGTGCCATATGCGTAAAATCATGCATATAACTTAGTGAGGAGCGATGACAAATCCACCTCCACGTGTTTCTATAGAAAATACATTGGACAGACGGCATGCGCATTTGTTTGACACATAATATCATGGCATTTGTATTGTGTGTGTGTGTGTGTGTGTGTGTGTGTGTGTGTGTGTGTGTGTGTGTGTGTGTGTGTGTGTGTGTGTGTGTGTGTGTGTGTGTGTGTGTGTGTGTGTGTGTGTGTGTGTGTGTGTGTGTGTGTGTGAGAATCATGGTTCAGTTTCTCCTCTGCTATTTACTGACGAGAGAGAGAGTCGGGGAGAGACAGGGAGAGAGAGGTAGAGACAGGCAGAGAGAGAGAGAAAATAGAGACATGTGGCATAGCAGATCGATACATACGCACGTACCACCAATGTTCAATACTCTTTCATGTATTGAATGTCGCAATATATCACACATTGTGACATCGTACCCTGAGGTACTCTACTGTATACACCCATATCGTCCCACCCCTAATAAACACCACTGTGTCGTAATACGCTCTGGAGCGTGTTTGCTTGACTGTTGGCTGTCCGTCTCTGTCCAACAGTGCATTGTGCATTCAGTGCACATGCACCACAGCATTCCATAATGCACAGGCCCACGTGCACAACAGCAGAGCAGCAGAACGCGCTCCGTGTCGGATAATTGGCCCATGGACATTATGTGCCGGCCGGGTTCTCACGTCTGCAGTCCCACTTGAAAGCAGATGGAGGAATAAATAAATAAATAAAATGCACTCACAGTCTTTACTTAAAGATGGAGTGGAGTGTTTTTTTTGTATTTTTCCCCCCAATTTTGTACATGTTTCAGAAGAGACAGTAGTAAGAGGTGACCAGGGGAGGATTATTGGATTGGCACGTTGGGCCCAGGTCCGGGGCCCCTTGGGGCTCTTTAAAGAGCATTCTCTCTTTAAAGATTGAGTGCCATAATTTTTTCTACCCTAAAACATGATCATCAGGTATTAATGTTATATGAAAAGTAAGATTTTTTTTCCCAAAAAGTGTACAGTGTTTGTTAAACTGGCATTTTTATGATTCCACTCCACCAGTTCATTGAGTATGCCTGGTTTGCCTGGTGGGTGGCGATGGGTGGAGATCCACATGAACTGAAGCCACACCCACAGGTCCTTATTACAAGCAGTGCTGGACATAACGCCGTTCAAATAAACGGCGTTGCGTAGTGGCGTTATTTTTTCAGCAACGGACTAATCTAACTAATTATTTTCCCCATATCTGCAACGGCGTTGCCGTTGCTGACAGTCGAATACGGATCGTTACTACTGCCGCGCAGCACAGCGCAACGTCCCTCACACACACACACAATCCATCTCCTTTTACTCTGT
This sequence comes from Benthosema pterotum, assembly GCA_039105355.1. Lineage (NCBI taxonomy): Eukaryota > Metazoa > Chordata > Actinopteri > Myctophiformes > Myctophidae > Benthosema > Benthosema pterotum. The sequence continues at coordinate 15,580,168 of CM076982.1, read as the reverse complement.
GTGCGCCGCGCGCAGAGAGAAAGGCACACGGAGAGGGAGGGAGAGAGAGAGAGAGAGAGGGGGGGGGGGGAGACTAGAGAGAGAGCGACAGAGAGAGACAGAGAGACAGAGAGAGAGAGAGAGAGAGAGAGAGAGAGAGAGAGAGAGAGAGAGAGAGAGCGACACACACACACACACACACACACACACACACACACACACACACACACACACACACACACACACACACACACACACACACACACACACAGTAGCTCTGCCTCCTACCTGATGTCGTAATGTCCTACTCTCCTCTCCAATCGTGCATGGCTTTTAAAAGTAATTTCTTCAGAAAAGTGACAAGTCCTAAGCGAATTCTCCATGGCTGTAGCTAGGAACTCCAATTAAATCCTCATGCAAAGATCAAATGCATCACTGTGAACTAACTTTCTGTTTCCCTGTCGCAAGTTAACACAGCCAAATCCTGGCCCCTCCCCCCTCTTCCTTGCTCCATGCGATATAGCATAGGCCCATAGGGTAACTGTTTTTCCCTGTAAAAAATAACAAGGCATAGGCCTATTCATTTGTTATTGCTAATACATGATTAAAAGGGTAGTTGTATTGTTATTATCCATAATTTGAATCTGAGATATAACTGAGTCTGAGTCTTAAAGTCAACAACAAACAAAAACAAAAACAAACTAAAGTAACGGAAATAGTTACTTTCTTGGTAATTAATTACTTTTATTTTAGAGTAACTGGGTAACTAACTCAGTTACTTTTTGGAAGAAGTAGTGAGTAACTATAACTAATTACTTTTTTAAAGTAACAGGACCAGCACTGGTAATAAGTTACATGATAAAGGGGGAGGGGTTAGGGGAGGGGCTGAACACGTGATGTCACTATATTGAAGTTTTTTTCATTGGCACGTTTGACTGGAAAAGTTCAGCCCCCAGTAAGAAACCCTAAATGTAAAGGGAAGACATCATTGCACATATAAAACACACCAAGGGGTCTATTTACATACTGTCACCTCTTAAACATGTACAAAATTGGAAAAAATACAAAAATCACGGCACCCCCTCTTCAACAAACACACAGAAAATTAAATAAACGTCAAGAGATGATCGCTGATGGTGTCCCACTGTTAAAACGCCCTGTCTAGACTTTTTGGACGGCCATTTGGACATATTGTACACCTCTAATATCCTGAACACTGCTCAGCAGGGCTGGCCTCCAGTATATGGGAAGAGAAATATCCTCATCATGTGGAAGTTAAACGCTTTTCTAAATGCCATGTCATCTATATGTTTTAACAGCAGTAGGCTATAGCCTTGAGATCAGACCAGCAAGCTTGCATTAAATGTCACTAATTAGAAGTGGTGTGAAATGACTAAGTACATTTTACGGTTGGTATTTAAATGGATAGACAGTTTATTTGATTATTTGATTTTAGCTGCCCCACCCCCTTCCTATTCAAGACCAACTTCAAACTCTACTTTAACCATGATATATTCATCAAAAACATCCATCTTTTTTTTCTGGTGACTGAGTGGTTTAAGACTGATCTGGTGTGTTCACATAGGCTGAGTAGATGATAAAATTACACAAAGGTTTTTTTTTTTTAAAGTGAAATATTCCTTTAGGTACATTTTGGCATCAAAATGTTATGCTGTTGGACTTTTCACTCAAGTGCATTGAGTGCACTTGAGTGCATTGAATTCACTCAAGTGAATTCCAGACTTTTACTTATAACAGAGAATATCTAACATGATTGCAGTATTGATATTATTATTTAATTAAAGCATACCCACCTTCCAGTTACCAAAGAACTGCCTAGATGTATGGAGCACCACAGGATGACTGGAAGCAACCATTGCGGGCTCGCCTGAGGACCACCTAAAGAGAAAATGGCTTTTTTTATTCAACCACTGCCTATTAACATTTTGACTCACCAATTAGCAATCTGTAAATCATATCTCCTTGCTGGAGTTATGGTTTCCACTTACCTTTAGAGAATATGCTGGAGTATTTGTGCCTTTGATCCCTGAAAATCTCCCATGAAGTAGTTCAATAAGGGCTTGTTGTTGACCAGATAAAGGGTCCACCACGGCAACTGATAAAAAAACAACAACAGTAGTGACTAATGGATGCAGCAGCAGTACCACCACCGGCATTGACTTGTACTGGACTCATTTTCCCAGAAGCCTTTGCTTTTAGGAGCGATGGTTCATTCCAATGGGTGAAGTCATGCTTACATGCATCATATCCGTAGCTGCCTGTCCGGATCGCCCGATCAAAATAAAACAGATTAAATAAGTGCAGATTAAACAACTGAAACATAATTTGGGAAACTCGTCATTGCTAGGGCAGCTGTTCTACAAGCAAAAACGTAAGCACAAAACTCGTATTCAGGAGTAAAACTGTTAAGGTTATACAGAGTGGCTGGAGTCGATCTGGAGGTGGTGTGAACAAAAGAAAATGAAAACTCCTCTTGAGAAGGAGAGCTAAAACTTATACAGACAAACTTTATAGACATAAAGCTTGAACAGAAACACGGCTGTGACCTTTCAGATAACTGAGCAGTGCCTCTGACAACCACAACACCCACACTGCCCATGATTGGTAGATTTAGATTATTATTACAAAATAAAGCCATCTAAACCACAGGGTATTTTATAATGCCTGAGAGGCGCATACTGTACACATACTGTAGGCATTATAAAATATCCAGTAACCTGGCAGTATTGCTTTTCAAATCATAAAGAAATAAAAAAAAACTATTCCTAATTCACAAAAGTAGCTTCACTTTGCACTTTTGTTTTCATGAAGGAAGCTTAAAGATTAGTATAGATGATGTCACGTGACTGGGATGCTTTCATGAAAGCCAAAATACACCTGTAAGTTCAGCAGAAAACACTGGAGCTAAGAAGAGCTCAGTAACTAAGTAGCTGGATGAACAAACACTATTTCTGAATGACTGAGATCTGTAAAGTAAACACATTTACTTTTCTCAGCTGTGTTGCTTTGCTTTTTCATATGTATGGTGCCTGAGAGTCTTGGATCACAAAATACGTTCCTGTACATACCAAGTGTCGCATGTAATGTCCGTCAGGCCGTTTGGTTATAGCATATTAATTCTGTGAGACTGGACATACAGTATATGGGTGTGTGTTAGGTGGCGGAGGACATAGGCATAACTGTGCCATGAGCCATGTGTGATGGCGGCATTATCGGTGCATGATGCCGGATGTACCAGTGCGGCATGAGTGCACGTAGATGCGTGAACGAGCTTAGGTGCGTTACTGTGCCGTGACCATAAGTGTGTGATTTTGCAGTATAAGTGTGTGGTTTTACAGCCACTTCTCGCTCAAGTTTTAGTAAAGATAATTTGAAATTTGCACCCTATGGCCAGAAATAATAAGTCTGCAGTGTTTGTCTATAGAGTTTGCCTGGACTGTTGAATTCCTAGAATGCTCATAATGCTTTATTATTGCAATGCCTCTCCTATAGTGTAGAGGGGGGAAAGTCCGCATCCGCAATGCAGGTGCGATTTTTATAGTTGTCTGAAGGTTTGGGCATAAACATGGTGTTCAGGGGCGGATCTAGGCATAGGCACGGGCGATGAAGCTGCCCCCTTACCATTTTCTTCTGCCCCCCCCCCTCCCCCCCCCAATTGGGAAATGTTACATCCGCCCCTGATGGTGTTCATGACTAAAATATCTAAAAGAACTCCAGGAAAAGTGTTTCTTGTGTTCTAAACATCATCGTCACATCAATCCAAGCACGCAAAAGAGTGAAGGGTTTAAAAAACAATAAGAGTATTATTTTTTTTCTTTGAGCGCCCCGGCTAGTTGCAGCAGCCTCCCCAGGCTGCCCATGCAGGCTGATCAATAGCAACAGCACATATTGTGCGATAAATTGCCTTGACCTTGTTGCAGTTGACAGACAGGACCTTTCACAACCCTCTGTGAAGTTGGCCATGACCTTGTTGTGTATAGTCGACAACACGGGATCTTAATTTCCCATGCCTCTGTGAAGCTGTGGCTGTAATACACAACCTCTGCATACGTGGGCGTTCATTGTTGTTGTTGTTGTAGTACGTTTTTCAGGTTTTTACACCACATCCATGGACATTATGGCCCTCATTTATCAAAAGGAGTGCAGATTCGTCCCCAAATTTCAACGTGGGTTTTGGAGTGCACACAACTCCACCCGGCATATATCAAGCGATCCCAAACAGCTGAGTCCATCCTAATTTCCTTCCTACGATGATAAATGTGACGGCTGAAATCAATCTGGCACGCCCTTGGAAACAGGCCGCTCCTCCCTTTCTTTGCGACATTAACAACTGCAATACGACCAGCAACCATGGTGATGAGAGGGGGAAAAAAATAACTTTCCACCGATCGCGCTGCTTCCTGCGGCCAGCCAGCCAGCCCCCCCCCCCCCCCCCCCCCCCCCCAGCCCGATTGCGCTGCTTCCCGTGGCGCGACAGCCCCCCCCCTTTCACATAGACACACGCAACTCCGTTCGCCGTTGTTTTAAGTAGGCTAAGTAAAATAATAGCATGGCATTTGGTTTTATTTTTAGTTTACACTCTCAAGAGCCAACTTTCATCTGGTTACCTGGGGACCACCTGGGACCCTCTCAAGAACCACTGGTGGTCCTCGGACCACATTGAAAACTACTGGCCTATAGGACCAGTTTTTATTAGGCTACATCGTGGTGAATGGAATAGGCTACAGGTTAATATTCTGCAGTGTAGGATTAAATCCATGCATTTTTAGAAAGAGCGCAGCCCCCCTCTCCCCCCGAGTCGGACTGCTGCCTGTGAGTGACCACGTAGCCTAAATCAGAGATAGATAACTGCCAGCAGTGACAAGACAGTTCATAAACTCATATCAACCATATATGTGATCGCCGGTGATTAATAAATGAATCGATGGCAGGCACATGACTGCAGGAGTGCAGGTGTTACATATTAGTGTGATGATACTGATTTACAAGCTTTCTATCCTTCGTGCTGACCATAATTGTAAATAGTGAGGCTGTGCATGTAGGCTATTGTCACTGCAAATAAAAGTGGCTTTTATTTATTTATTTATTTATTTTCATCAGGATTAGGCATTAATGAATAAAAACTTTCCACCGATTGCGCTGCTTGCCGCGGCGCCCTCCCTCTCTGTTTCACACGGAGACACGCAAGTTGCCTTGTTTATTCAGTAAGTAAAATAATAGCATGGTATTTGGACCCGCAAGGGTCCACTCGGTTTTATTTTTAGTTTACACTCTCAAGAGTTACATCTGGCTAAACCAACTTTTCATCTGGTTAACCAACTTAGCCTGGGGACCACCTGGAACCCTCTCAAGAACCATTGGTGGTCCTCGGACCACATTTTTTTTATTACATTGCAGTAAATGGAATAGGCTACAGGTTTGTATTCTGTAGTGTAGGATTAAATCCATGCATTTTTAGGAAGAGCGCACGTAGCCTACCTATCTCCCCCTCAAGCTTTCTATCCTTCGTGCAGACCATTGTACAAACCAGACGTAGGCTACTGTAGATCCACATCGATGCAATCTCCCGCCGATCCGCGATCACGACTACCGAAATTGCTCTCACAAGCAGCCTACTGTAGGTCTGCAGTTTATCTGAGTGACTGAGGCGAACGATATACCTGTACTAACGTAGCATATAATATCATTTTAAATAGTCAGGCTGTGCATGTATTTGTCACTGCAAATAAAAGTGTCTTTTATTTTATTTTCACCCCACCGGGATCAGGGATGTAATCTCGCATAATATGCCTTTTCAAACCTATATTATATTTTTCATCTGTATCATTTATTAGGTTTTATAGCTATTAGGAGTGAATAGATAACTTTAGATACCTTTCTGCAGTTCAGACAATGCTGCTCCGCTTGTTTAGGACAGAAAAACAGGCAAGGACAAATCCTACGACAGCTCCCGACCTGACGTGGGTTTTGTCCGGACGTGGGATCAACTTCAAGTTCATGGTGGGAATGATATATGTCAAACAAGGTGGGAATTCTGCTCTACGCATGTCCTACGTTCATTTTTGGGTGTACACCACGTTGATAAATGAGGGCCTATATGGCCATACCCTACAATGCATGCCGGAAATATGGGAACATTTTCACTTTCGTATGTGTAATAAAAATCACACATAAAAATGACTTCCTGAAATTAAGCTGACCTGTTTTTATCCCATTCCTAAATCGTCCATTTGTCGTGTGTATAGCTCAGAGTAGAGCCATCCCTCGCTTTTTGCGCCCCATAGCCTGAATGGATGCAAGCTCTTATTAGTTCAGCATTTCAGGCTGAAACCTCAAAGTAAAATGCCCTCAATTTCTGTTTCAGTGCACCGTTTAGCCTGGTATAACCTGGCATAGAGGGGCGGAGACCATCTAGGCCCACGTACCATTGTGTTTCATTCATTCTGTTGGATTCAGGGGACATTAAAGGGATGAAAGGGACATACTGTAGTCTCACAGTGTCTGTGATGTCATCAACACTACTGCCTGGACTAGCTGTTGTCTCAGTAAGATAGGCCTATCCTCCAAGAGATGTGGCGCACCAAAGAATTGTGGGAATTGTAGTTGAAGAAGTCGTGTCGATGACATCCAAGACAATGGGCTCACAGCTAAAAATCAAAAATATCTAAACCGACATATAACGCATATAAACACAAACAGGAAAGTGTTATGAATCTTTTAAATTCCATTAACATGTACAATATATTTTTTTGCAAAAACCTTGAAATGTCCTTTTAACCAAAATGAATATACACAATCCAGACTTTGGGTAGCTGTGCCATATTTTATCTTGCTTTATAGATAGATTTGTTATTGAGTCATTCATTCATTCATTGGAGAGATTGACGCACCCTTTGAGGTTAAGCGCCTTCGGGTGCTTGCTCCCTGCAAAATGCCACGCCGCAGCGAATCGGAGCAAATTAACTCCTTCCCCTTCCCCAAAACGATCCGTCATGATCATAAACAGGAGATTAATGTCGCCGGCCATGCAGAGGTTGTGAACGCTGATAGGTGTGGAGCGGGGAGCCGGGTGAGTCGCGCCCTGCGCGTCGACGCGCTGCTTAGCGCCCTGTGCCACAATCAATGGAGGTATTTCCACATATTGATCGGCGCCGTTTGGAAGCGGGCAAAGGAGCGGTGGTCACGCCTCGGCCAGATTAAATATAGAAAAGCGGAGAGTAATTTGTTCACCCCTCTGAGCAGAAAGGGTACGACAAAACAAACAACAGGCCCGCTATTAAGGGCCGTGCGTGTGTGTGTTCGCGTGCGTGCGTGCGCCATTTGTAGCCCTGGAAATATGCCCCATTTCATAGGAAAGGTGGGAGTGTCCATAATGCTGTTTATTTTGAGCATCCACTATGGAGTATGTTCAGTTGTTTGACTGCTAAAGGAGAATTCCAAACCAGAAGATTTTCTTACCTTTACCTGCAGTGGAGTTGAGTGTCAACACACTATACAGTATACCTTTTTGATACCAGGGCAGACTACTGTATTTATTCAGTATTTGAGCCATGGACCACCATTTGATGACATTTGAATGCAGTGCCGTTGGAAACACGAAGGGATTGTTACTTGTGTCAGCGGAACTAACTGAAATAGAAAATAAAATGTGCAAATAAAATGTGAAAACAAACTAAAACTAAACTAAAATGAAATATACAAAACTATGATAACACTATTACAAGCAACCATTGAATTGAACCAGTTGAAGCGCTATGGTCGACCTGCGCCACCATGTGTGATGTGCAACAGGACATAGAGTATCACACCACAGGGGACGAACAACGCTAAAACCGTTGGGTTGGGTCTCGACCCGTCGGTGTGCTTTGGGGCTTTGGAACTAAATAACAACATATTCTAGAAAAAAAATTAACACCTGCGTCCTTGACCTGATCTTTTTAATGGTCACGCACTTTAAAGGACCCCTGCAGCGAGCAGGCATGCATAAACAAAGTATCGCCTTACCGCGCGCAGGTATAACAACAAACCCATATCATCCATAGCATTTCCATAATGTGAAGGCTGTCTCGGCTCTGTGCGCAGGCAGGCATCCAGGGGCCGAGCAAACACCACTCTCGTACTCTCCTTGAGCTCCGGACACACATGATGTAGCAGCGCATGCCACGGGCACTTCATACACACTCGCATGCAGCCAGTGTTGCCAACTGCCTAAATACAAAATGCACTAAGTGGCACTTCCAAAATGAACTTGAATGCACTAGAGCAGTGGGGGATCAACTCTTGAGAGCGTAAAATGAAACCAAATGGACCCGTAAGGGTCTAATTTTGGTTTCATTTTACGATCTCAAGAGTTACAGATCTATAAGGGTGCATTTGGTTACCAATGGTCCTTTCTAGGAAGGAAGGAGGACTCTATCATAGGAGGGAAAATGGTGAAAAACAAGGGTTTCATCTCTGGCGCCTGTCAACCAATTTCGCCCCAACTCACCAGCAAAAAAGCACTAGATTTTCCACCAGGAGTTTTTCACTAATTTTGGCGCTAGGGGGGTCTGGAAAAGAGGTAAATATAGCGGCAAATGCGCCAAGTTGGCAACATTGCATGGAGCACGCGCATGCACATACTCACACAAATATACACGCACACTGATTACCTCTGCCAGTAGGTGCATTTGCTCATAGTGTTGTAGTTCTCAAGACATTGTCCGTCTCGAGACAATTCCCAAGACAAGTTTTCGTTGTCTCTGTCTTGTTTTTGTCTCACCCTCAATTGTCTTGGTTTTGTGTCACCGCTCTGCACTTCATTTATCTCATGGTCTTGTCTTGATCTCGGAGCAAATGTCTCGGGTCTCTTTCGCCAATTGAGACCAGACAATGCAAAAACATTGCGAAACATCATTGTGCAGACCGAGGAGTTCATTCATAAAGACAGCTGCCTCTTATACAGACTGCAGCGCTGGATGACGCACATATCGCTAGCAGTCTGCAAACCGACAGTTAGTATTGTACAGTAACAACTAAAGTCTCTGTAATGTGTTATGTTGTACTATTAATACAGAACTATCAAACATTGGCTTTTTGGTCTTGACCTCGACCTCTCTAGGTCTTGGCCTCAGCCTCGACCCCTTTAGGTCGTGGTCTTGTTTTTGACCCCTCTAGGTGCTATTTCTAATCTTGACCAAGTCTGCAATTGTCTTGGTTTAGTTTTGGTTTCGATCCCACTTAGGTCTTGGTCTTGTCTTGGTCTCGATTTTAGGTGGTCTTGACTACAACACTACAGTAGAGTATATACTTGCTTACTCCTTCTGGGGTGGGGGAAAAGAAAAATGCCGGTCCTCACAAAGTCTACTTCTGAAATTCAATTCTATACCAGCTGGGGATATTTGGCTCTCACAAGTAGAGCAATAAGGAAACACACTCCACACGTTCACACGCACATGCACACGTGCTACTGTATAGGGTCAGGGAGGGTGGAAGGGAGGGAGGGAACTGCAGAGGTGTGTATGAAGTAGTAGTGGTCAGGGGCGGATGTAACATTTCCCAATTGGGGGGGGGGGACAAGAGAAAATGGTAAGGGGGCGGCTTCATCGCCCGTGCACCCATACCTGCACCCATGAAGCCGCACCCATACCCTTTTCAGTTACAGGACTTTTAATGGGCAAGTAAACATCAATAATAACATCAGTTGCTGTTGAAGTTGCAACAGACACGCAGCATGCATAAAGCTAAAGGTCTGACTCAGAGAGTTTTCTGTTTTCAATGATGAAATGCTGTTGGTTTAGTGGTGCCACAGCTGCAGTTAGTTAGTAGCAGTAGTAGTGTTTCAAATCATTTCAATTAGAAGCACTTTAATTTGAAATATATTTGAAATTTGGGTCGTTTTGCATGACATCATGCTTGGTGGGGCAGTCAGGGAATTTAGAGGAGCATTGCCCCCCCATGCCCATGCCTAGATCCGCCCCTGGTAGTGGCCCCGGCAGGTCATGCATGCATTCATACTGCTCCACACAGCAGCACCGCGGCACAAAGCGTTGCCTTATCTCTGCCTGGCGCCTATACATCCAGCTATATGTGTGCTATTCAGCAGGCAGCCCGGACGTGACACCGCCGCTATCGCATGCACTTCCTCCTGCATTCCGTCATGCAACATGCTCTCCCACACACACACACGCTCGCACACGCACGCACACCCCCCCCCCCCCACACGCACACACACGCACACACGCACATAGGCAATTTTAAGAGGGTGCTAGGAGGGGCACTTGCCCACCCCGGTGGCCAAAAAAAGAAAGAAAAAAAAGTTAGTGTTGATGTGTCCCTGAGAAAGTCACTTAACCGGTAACCCCTAATTGCTCCTGATGTGCTGGTCAATACTTTGCATGGTTTCTTTCGCCATTGGTGTGTGAATGGGTAAATGGGATCTACTATCCATGTAAAGCACTTTGGATAAAGGCGCTATATTAATGCACCAAAAGTCAGAAGAAAATAGGAGATACGAATGCACTTCGCATACAGCACTTGCCCTAGTCTTTTCAGTAAATATACTTTCACTCTACCAGTGCATTTTACTGCTGTATTTAACCCTCGGCGCTCATCCCCACTATAGGTGAGCCAACAGTGTCCTGATCCGAACCTCTACATCGCATTCAGCAACGCACAGCCTGGCCTATACATCCAGCATTCTTCAAAACGAATAACACAGAACACACGACGACCCAGCTATACGTCCCCGTCTGAACCTGCTTGGCTCGGAGAGGCTGCATATTAGATTGCCTGGTCGGGAGGGGGGAGCCAATGAGAAGCTCAGAGAGGTGAGTTCGGTTCATCCCATAGGATGAACCTGTGAGAGGGGGAGGGGTACTATGGGGGTGGGGGTCGTCGACTTTGCTTCCAGGAAGATTATGATTCAGTCTCCCCATTATTGACTCACCTCTGCAGGGTGTGTTTTGTGTGCTTTGGTGTGTGTGTGTGTGTGTGTGTGTGTGTGTGTGTGTGTGTGTGTGTGTGTGTGTGTGCGTGTGTGCGTGCGTGCGTGCACGTGTGCGCCCATGTTTGTATTTGTTCATGCATGCTAGAGAGGAGATAAAGGCTTTGTGTGAAAACACAGCATGTTCATATTGTTAAGTGTCAGACGCTTACAATACAGCTGAATGTTGCACTGAATGCGCCTGGAGGATATTTTGGGCTGGGGTGCGTGTGCGTGCGTTCATGTGTGCATGTGTGTGTAGGGGTTGGAGGTGGAGGTTGTTTGACATCATTTCCATGTCAGAAGATGTCCATATATTTATCAGGCATGCCCAAATATCTAGTCCAGGGCTGCCCAAAAGGTAGATTGTGATCTACCAGTAGATCACACAGGCTGTGCAGGTAGATCACAATGACAGATAGATGACTTATAGATCTGTAACTCTTGCGCGTTCAAGAGTTAAATTAAATTATATTTAAACATCTTGAATTATGTAATTTTCAAGAATCCACAGAATTAGAAAATGGAGAATAATTGTTATTTTGACCAACATTTTGCCAGTTTGGCCACCTGTGGCGACGTATGCCACAGTCCTTAAATTGATTTCGCTGTCTCCCCAAAATGTGTCACCATTGTGTGATATTATGTTAAATTACTGCTCTTCACATCAAAAACATGGAGTGTGTGGTATCTGAGGAACCCACATCATGTCACATCATGGTAGAATATTCACATTATGTATGATGCTGTTGTATTTGTGCACAAGTAATGACTTTCTGTGTGAGAACATTGAGATCTGTTAAGAGATAAGCGTGTTTTCTGCAGTGGCCTGTACGTGCCATGGGGTAAACGGTGAGTTAGCAGGAATGCCACTGTCTCATCTAGGTCATCTAGATTTTTATGCTTGGGGTAATAATAAACCTCCTTTGTTACAGACACAAAGGTAATTAAGTGTGCACATACATGCACTGGTCAGTGTGCACGTAGGTACAGTTGTACACACAATGTTTGAGTCAATTATAAAAGCCTCTGCAAAGGAGGAGAGGGGGGCTGTTTTCAGGGCTGTTCTTCAGGTGCTGGTTCTCAGGCCACTGGGATCAGTGTCCCCACTTTTGATACTGGTTGAGTGACATTCCCTAGTATAGTTAAGGTCCGTTTTTTGAACAAGGTCACCACTGACTGACTGACTGACTGACTGACTGATCTGGGATGTGATGGAATTCAAATGAACTTCAAATGCTAAACGTTTGCATGGCAGAGGGGGAGAAAAATGGCAGCGCACCGGGATGGCCCTGAGGGGAAATGCATAGGTGAAGTCAACAAGGCCATGAAACGCAACCGCATGCTTTTGAAGGGTTCAACCTTTGATGCGTTTTCGACCTTTGAAGCCGTTTTCACTTTTTGAAGCGGGTTTTGCTTCAAACGTTTTTTTTTTTTTTAAGCGAACGCTTCTATTTCCGGCAGGCTGCTGTAGATACCGGAATGTACCGCTGGGCTTCCATATAGGGAAATGGCATGTGTAACTTTTACATGTAGATTAAGCCTAATACAGTTCCCTTAGATCCAGGCTTCATCGCCTGTGTCGCTTCGCGCCATGGGCGATGAAGCCACAGCCATACCATTTTTGGTTACAGGACTTTTATTAGGCAAGTAAAGCATCACTAATAACATCAGATGTTGTTGAAGTTGCAACACTCAGTGAGTTTTCTGTTTTCAATGATGAAATGCTGTTGGTTTAGTGGTGACACAATTCTACTTAGTTAGTAGCAGTAGTAGTGGTTCAAATAATTTTAAATATAAGTACTTTAGTAATTTGAAATATCTTGGGTTGTTTTGCATGCCATCATGTTTGGTGGCGCAGTCTGGGCTTTTAGGGGGGCATTATACCCCCCATGCCCATGCCTAGAATATAAGTGTTTGCCGCCCTGAATATAAGTGTTTGTCCTTGCTCATATTCAAGTAGCCTGTATGCCTCTGAATATATATCTGACTGTTCTGTGTTTCTTCTAAAACAGCCTGTGTCATAGCTTTAACATCCTTAGCATGCATTTACTGTACTGTACCTGCAAGGCATGTAACCTAAAAAAAAAACCTTGTGTCTATTGTACACGCCTATTTTTGTATTTGTGTATTAATTTATGCGTTTAACTCCTTGACAGATTCACCATGCCTTTTGGAGTGATTGATGTTCTCCAACTGTTTAAGTAGAGTACTAAATATGCATATATCCCTTGCCTTCTTTGCCTTTTAGACTATTTAAATGGTCAGTCTACAGGCTCACATTGGTAGATGGTAACGAAAATGGAGCCCATAGTATTGTATACTTTCATGATTCTGTGCTCCAAACTTTGTGAACACGGTCGTGAGCTAAATAAAATGATGATAATTCTGTTATCTGCTTATCAGTCATTTTAAAGCCTAAAATGGCTTTTGTTTTGTTTTAAAGTTAAGCCATTAACTCACTCTAACTGCACTACAAAACGCAGAAAACACCTCACACACTTTACAACTATAATTGATACATGATATAACTTTAAATGCATTTATCTCTGAATCAGCTCTGGAAACAGTGAAATGTGAAAATACAGGCTGTTTTGTCAAATGTGTTGAGGGAAAAAAAAGTGAAACGGAAATACATAATCAACTCCTTTTATTTTTCCCTTAAAGTAGACACCTTAAAGCTATTTTTGGATTCATTTGCACAAATTCACGACAGAGGATTTTCTATGAATTATTTTGTAACTATTGAGCCTAATGGGAGTGAGCCTATCTTATTGCTGATCTGTCAAAGAGTTAATGCATGATCATGTGCATATACTGTATGTAATGGTCTGTAACTGCATAGTGTGTGTTCATGTGGCATCATCATGCCCGTATGTGTCCAGTAATAATTGAGATACACCTATAGAGCTCTGCTTCCACAATTCACATAACCGTTTGACGTGTCATCATGAATTAAGACCACAGACTGATTAGATTAGATTAGATTAGCTGTTTTGACTGCACTACAAATATTCAGTATTCAAAGTACTAATTCAGTATTCAAACACTAATGACAATGATATGAAGAGTGCAGGCGTCTAGCCTGGAGCGCATTACGGTAATGCAGTAATGAGAGAATAAGTACAGCAACGATGCACAATATGTAACACAAATGTATACAGAATGAATGAGAGACAGTGCACGAGTGCAATCCATTTGCGACCGTGGCGGCCGCTTTGCAACAGACTGTTTTGCAATGGACACTTTTGGGACGGACCGTTTTGCATGGTTATGAAACCATACCCATGGTTATAACACCATTGCAACGGCCATCTCTGTCTCGAGATAGATTTCGCCCCTATTGCTGGAATAAATGATAATAATAAATGAGTAAAGTTGTCGGAAAGAACCAAGTATAAGTGAGGATATTGAGAAGGGGGACTTCCCATACATGCGAAATTCCGTTCCGAAGTTTGAACATGGTGAACATGTACTGCTCCCGTGCTTGTGATTGTGTTTATGTTAGGGTTAGAGATGGTGTGAAAACTATGAGAAGAGAAGTATGATCTGCACAGTGGTGCCAGCAACAATTTGTTTACCATTATTTGCACCCATTACAGTTTCCCTTTGTTTCACACATTTTAAAACATTTGTCACTGTGTTATCGTAAATCCGTTCTCATCTTCTTAAATTCGCTGTTGTTTGATTATCATGTTGACAACCCGGATTTGTCGCAAATTTCGTGACGAGGCTGACGCGTTATGATGACATAGCATAATAAACCGAGTCCAATGCAAAGTGAACAAGAGGATATAGGGGACTGCCTACCTTGGCTGGCTTTGCTCTTTGTATGAGACCAGGATCAAGGAAGTGCCTTCTCTGTCGGCACAACAACAAACAATGGAAATGTTGTCAAGCGAATTTTCACGGATCAAAGGATGCAAATGCTTCAGAGGTTTGCTCCAAAGGTACTGTAATTCGACGACCTTGGCAGTCTGGGTAAATATGTAACAATTTATATAAAGCGTTAAAGCCGTTAACCCATTGTGTCCAGATTCTAGTTCCTCATGCCAGATTCTAATCCCCCACGGTAGATTCTAGTTCCTCTCAGTAGACTGTAGTTTCTGAAGTTATATTCCATTTTCTGACACTAGATTCTATAGTTCCCAACACTAGATTCTAGTCCATGACACTAAATTCTAGTTTGACACTAAATTCTAGTCCCTGGCGCAAGATTCTAGTTTTTCTGGAAAAATCTCTCTTTCTGTGTCAGTGTTGCTTGACATATTTCATAGGAAGGACCCCCAGAAATATCTATTATTTAGCTGCAGAACCTCATCTAAAAACATGTTGTTCCAGGGATCCCCCAGAAGCAAAGATTTGAGTTAAAAAATGTTTGCTTCCAAAATAATGTATTCAAAGATTTGCACCACATTTTCACAATTTTTCAAAAATAGCAGAACTACAAGCTCATATCGCGCCACTCGGTGGCGCGATATGAGCTTGTAGATCTGCTATTTTTCAACAGCTAAAACACCAAAACGCGTTCAGCACACAAAAGGGTTAATTTGACAAAAACAAGCCCCCACCCAACCCAACCCATCCCATCCCATCCCGTCCCCGACAGTGAATGAGGAGAGATAGAAGTGCATTCCAGCTGGGAGTGCTGCCAAAGCAACCTTTTTGTGGAGCCAACCCGAGCCGTTACACAACAAGGATGAAACCTTTTCATTAAACCACCTCATTTAGTGCAGCCCTGATGATGGCAGGGTGTGTGTGTGTGTGTGTGTGTGTGTGTGTGTGTGTGTGTGTGTGTGTGTGTGTGTGTGTGTGTGTGTGTGCGTGCGTGCGTGCGTGCGTGCGTGCGCGTGTGTGTGTGGAGGGGGTGGTGGGGTGGGGGCAGGTCAACGTGCACTTAACCCATTTAGATCTGATTCTACAAAGTGACTTCTAAATTCAGGTTTCTAAATTCAGGTTTCTGAACCTAAATTCAGGTTTCTGAACCTACAGCTTTCTGAACGACCTCATTTCTGTCTCAGTGGTTTTCAAGCTATTTCGTATAAAGCAGTGGTTTTCAACCAGTGGTCCCTGAGAGGATTCTCCAGCAAATGATGGACAGTTGGTAACCAGGTAGACTCTTATAGATTGGTAACTCTTGAGATCGTAAAATGTGGTCCCTGAGAGGGTTCCAGGTGGTCCCCAGCTAAGTTGGTTGACTAGATGTAACTCTTGAGAACGTAAAAATGAAACCAAATGGACGCTTGCGGGTCCATTTGGTTTCATTTTTACACTCTTAAGAGTTAAAATACTCATCATCTGAATTAGCCATTTCGGAATGTATGTTTTGCTTGTTTTGTATCTCAAATCCAGCCTGGAATTGTGGACAAAAGCAAAAT
>CM076982.1:15396327-15561327 GCA_039105355.1 Benthosema pterotum | reverse complement strand
TACCAGGCTGGATTTGGGAAACAAAACAGACAAACATAGATAAAAAAAATGACCATTCTTTTACATTATCTGATTGTGTAGATTTTAGGTAATTCAGATGATGAATATTTTAACTCTTGAGAGTGTAAAAATGAAACCAAATGGACCCGCAAGGGTCCATTTGGTTTCATTTTTACATTCTCAAAGAGTTAGATCTGGTTAAACCAACTCTCCACATTTAACTGGAACTCTCTCAAGGACCACTGGTGGTCCCTGGGCCGGTCAGAGTCAGCCAAAGGGCCGCATTTGGCCCCCGGGCCGCATAATGCCAGGTATGGACTAGACGGACCACAGATTGACTATTGAAATATTTATATTCATTGAGAAATGCAGAGTATCAAAACAGTGTTTATCAGAAAGTGGGCACGGCCATTTAAAAATATATATAAAAATCCCCCCACATCCATTCTATCCATTCCTATGGCATTATCTCAGATTATTTCATAGATTGTCAACTATAAAAATTGTTGAAAATCCCTGACTTAGGGGAATGTGTGACAAACGCCCGTAACCACACCTCCAGTCGTAAATAAAGATGTCGGCATAACGAATATTGGCTAAAGGAAGAAGAAATGTGACTAAAATAACAAGAGAATTCGATGCGGGCAGCGGGCAGCGTCACGGATTTAGCAGGTAACAAAATTCAAGGCCCCAAGTATTCAAACAATCGATCGATCAAAGCTGAAAAGCAAAATGAAAGGGCAGTAAAACAAATTGTCTAAACATAGGCTAGTAGTCAAATCAAAAGAAATGCAAATCGCTAACCTAACACCTAATTAAAACACAGGAGAAAAAAGGGATCAAAATAATTTTGCCAACGGATATCTAGGCTGTTAAAAACACTGAATAATATTTCTAACAAACATTGACACCTCGGCTGGCATGCAGCCTAGCAGGAAGTAGAGATAGGGGGTAACGTGTGTGTATGTGTGTGTGCGCGCGCGCATGTGTGCACTTTAATGAACAAAAGCAAAACATGGGTATCGATGGAAACATCCAGTTAAAATGCTACAAGTGTTCAAAATTGCAAGCCTTCCCACAGCTAAAGTATTGATCCTGCGGAAATAAATACATACAAATACAGGCTTATATATACAGGCCTATACAGTGTGTGTGTGTGTCGCAACAGCTAGTGACCGTTATTAAATGGGTCCTGTCCGATGGTAGAGGTCAGGCCGTTTTGCAGTCGCGGCAGGTATCCTATCGGTCGGGGCATGTGTCAGTCGGGAGTTAAGGTTAGGCATAGGTTGTACTGAGGTTATGTTTAGGGTTAGGTTTATTAGTGACCGATGAAGACCGGCCGATGACCAATCAGCCGCGGCTGATAGTAAAATGGCCGGTGGGTTTGGTTACTGATAGTAGCGGTCACGACCGGTCACTTACCTGTCATGACCGCTAGTGATTGCGCTGTCTCTCGTACGTCCTGCCTATTCCTGTAGACTGTATAGAGAATAGGAGACTTTCCAGACTCAGTATAGTGCATGAAAGACAATTCATGGACAAGTGCTCCAAGGGACCACCAGTGGTTCCTGAGAGGGTTCCAGGTGGTCCCCAGCTAAGTTGTTTAACCAGATGCAACTCTTGAGAACGTACTAATGAAACCGTGCGGGTCCATTTGGTTTCATTTTTACGCTCTCAAGAGTTAAAATATTCAAGTCCAAGTCCAAGTCTACATAACTAGAAGGTTAATGTTCATTCTGATCTGTATGTTTGACTGCTTTGTTTTCCAAATCCAGCCTGGTATTGTGGACAAAAAGCAAAAGAAATCTTTAGTTTTGGGGTCTGTGGGGCTAAAACGTCATCAAATGGTGGTTCGTGGCTCGAATTCAGAATAAATGGTGGGCCGTAGTATGAAAAAGGTTGAAAACTCTCTCTCTCTCTCTCTCTCTCTCTCTCTCTGTGCGTCTTTGTCTCTCTCTCTGTCTGTCTCTCTGTGTATGCCATTCTCTCAGTGTTTACAGTCAATGCAGGACACAGGCCGGCGGTGACTAAGTGACTTGGCATTTCAGCCAGCGATGATACGTCCCCTCTTACTGCAAGGGCAAAGAGATCAAAGAGAAACATGCACGCATGCACGCCCACACACACACACACACACACACACACACACACACACACACACACACACACACACACACACACACACACACACACACACACACACACACACACACACACACACACACACAAATTGTGAGCTTGTAGATTATTCCAAAGGTTGACATGGAATAATGTTTTCTGATCAAAATTAAAATCTCACTAGTCTCTAGCTATGGGATGTGACAGGGAAATGTCTGTCAGACTATGAGAGGAAGTGCTGCTATGATAAATGGACCTATCACAGGCCCAAAATGCACAAATCAGCATCATTGTTTTGTGTGTGTGTTGTGTGTGTGTGTGTGTGTGAGTGTGTGAGTGTGTGAGTGTGTGAGTGTGTGAGTGTGTGAGTGTGTGTGTGTTGTGTGTGTTGTGTGTGTGTGTGTGTGTGTTGTGTCTGTTGTGTGTGTTGTGTGTGTGTGTGTGGGGGGGGGGGGGGGGGTGGGCAGAGGGCTTGTGGGCAGCAGACACACTGTCAGACATGTAGTGCCCTGTATAATGTTGTTTACATTTTGAGAAAATACCCTGTACAAATGTACATTTTAATTTCATTTATTGAGTTTTTTGCTGCTGTTGTTTGAGGCAGAATTGTTATTGGGAGACTGAGCTGTCAATCATTCTGAGCCAACCTATGGAAAAGAAGAGAGGGTGGGACTAAAAGAGAAGGAGACCAGTGTTGCCAACTTGGCGCATTTGTCGCTATATTTAGCTTTTTTTTCAGACCCCCTAGCGCCAAAATTAGTGGAAAAACTAGACTCAACATCAAATGGTGGTCCTCAGTGGCTAAAATGAAGAATAAATAGTGGGCCCTGGTATGAAAATGGTTGAAAACCACTGCTCTTGCGCATTCTAGTGCATTTTGGATTTTGGCTTTTTGTGGTTGGCAACACTGAAGGAGACAGACAGACAGACAGACAGACAGACAGACAGACAGACAGACAGACAGACAGACAGACAGACAGACAGACAGACAGACACAGGGAAAAGAGAGACTGGAGAGAGAAAATGAATTGACAGAGACACAAAGTGTAAATAATCTCATGATTTTATAAAGCCTTGTTCATACCTAGCCACATGTTTGTGTGCAGTGGGCTTTATTATTTTAGTACTGTGAAGAAGAAGAAAGTGTGTTGTTGAGAGAGCTGTCAGTCACCTACAGTGTAACCAGTTGAATGCTAGGCTAAGCTAAAAACAAGCACAGCTGTCCACAAACAGAAGTGTGTTGGAGGATATGGTTTTGCACCAAGTTTGGAGTGAGTATGATCACTACAGTATTGTATAAGCTTCATTATATATTTGTGTTTTTTTTCCCTGTAGACAGAGCATTTAAAGGGGAACTCCACCCAATTTCAACATTTTAATATGTCATTAATATACCTTAGAGATGTGGACATGATAAAAAGTTTCCCCAATTCTGTATTTCCAAAAAATGGAGGTTTGAAAAAATCATTAACATGGTGAAATACGTATGATGACACCATCAAGATGTATTTCACCATGTTAATGATTTTACTTTCAGACCCCTTTTATCTGGGAGGGTACAAATGGAACCAAATGGGTCCATTTGGTTCACATTTGTATCCTCTTAGGAACATTTTGAAAATGGGTGGAATTCCCCTTAAAATCTGCTTACAGCACCTACAATTAGAAGATTTGGACACTCTCTGCTCAGGCTTTCTGTCTGTCTGTCTCCCCCTGTCTCGCTCTCTGTCTGTCTGTCTCTCTCTCTCTCTCTCCCTCTGTCTGTCTTTCTGTGTGTCTCTGTCTCTCTCTGTCTCTCTCTGTCTCTGTCTCTCTCTCTCATTTTGCTTTGATAACCAGAACATTTGGGCAGGCCTGTTGAGACATTTCTAGTGTTTAAATATATTCCTGCATGTCATTATAGGCTACTTTTTACTTTTGCGGGCCACAGGAGGCAGACAGGTTGTTGATTAATAGTTTTGCGGGATGCGTCAATAACTAATGTACTAATTTGTGGGGAAAAAACACCATTTGAATGTGAAAATAGTCCATAGCCTGGCTTCACTTGCTTATATTTAATATGACCCGAACAGCAATAGAAAATACAAAAACATCATGAGCTCTTTATGCAATCAATGCATTTTCTAAAACAAATTGTACCAGTATGTTTATGCATCCCAATCCCAATTCATAAATATTCAAGGGCATAAACAGTGCATAATGGACACACATCATGTATTATCTACCAAGAGACAACCCTATGAAATTGGGTTTACAATATATATACCGGTATATTAAAAATAACAATAGCATAATTTCTCTCCATTCGTGGGAAGAAGAACAAAATAAAAGATGAATTAGTGATAAGATAGATATGGGGTGGTGATGGGATATGAATAGGTCTGCTCATATAGTAGCATAATCCACTCAACCTCCCACATGCTCTCCCTGTAACAAACCTTTCCTATTGCACATATTGATTTAATATCAAGGAGCGAGGGCCGTGTCAAGAACGCATACACAGCTGCCAGTGCTGGATAAAGTACTCTGATTATGTTCTTAGTTATAGTAGAAGTGCCAATATCATGACCTTAAAATACTGGGGATGCACCAATATGGAAATTCTTGGCCGATACCTATACCGATGTTTAAATCACGATTTAATGCAGGTGTTTTCAACCTTTTACATTTCAGGGTCCACTATTTATTCAACATTTGAGCCATGGACCACACATTTGAGGATGTTTTAGACCCACAGATCCCAAAACCTGAAGATTTCTTCTGGTTTTTATCTACAATTCCAGACTCCATACATAACAGGCAAACCTAAATGTCTAGTTGTCTGGGCTAATTCACATGATGAATATTTTAACATTTTAACCCTAACCAAATGGACCCTTGCAGGTCCATTTGGTTTCATTTTACACTCTCAAAGAGTTACACCTGTTTAACCAACTTTCTATCATTTAGCCTGGAGACCACCTGGAACCCTCCCAAGGACCACTGGTGGTCCCCGGACCACCGGTTGAAAACCCCTGATTTGACCGATAGCCAATATTGATACGATATAATGTATGTTTGTTTAGTTTGTGTTGCTTTTATTTACTCCTTTTGTGCCAGGCACACTATATATTTCCAATACAAGAAATACATGTTCAGAATCTACAGTTTGATAGGCTTAATGACCAACATACCATCATAGTCACTGCAAAATGTATTATCTACAACAGATAAACATTGGCTACTGCCATCAGTTAATGTCAGTTTAGCTTGCCGATACAGATATTGACCGATAACTGTAAATATCGGCCAAAGCGATGAGGACCGATCTTATGGTATTCTTCTAAATATGGTTACAAGTTCAAACCGTTTACCTTAGTGAAAGTAAGGTAGGCATAGGTTTTACAAAAGTTGTGATGTGCTGAACCTGTACCGTACCGTACTGTACTGTTCTATGCTGTACATGCTCTACTCCCTGGAATGTGTGTGTGTTAGGCAGCATAACAGTGACACTTGGTGGTGAATATAACGCTCTTCCGTGCTCCCAGGGACACAGTCCGGATTACAGACAGGCAGGGACACACATAGCTGTCTATCGGAGTGTTTGCACCACTCAAAAAATAATAATAAAATTTAAAAAAGTAGATGTTCTTTCAAAATGTCACCATTTAGAAAACAAAAGGTAAAGGTAGGCATGACAGTTTTTAACATAAGTAAACAGAACAAAGAAATACCTGACCCACAATTGCGTATTAAAATAGGCTGGGTGTGGTTAATGTAATTTAATTCATTTGTAGTAATCGCAACTAACTTCTAACCAGCAAAGTATAAAGTATAATACTTCAGTAAATGTACTTTCCACCTCTGAAGATCCAGCAGCCAGTGCCTCAAAAATAGTGCCGTAACGCAGGACGGATCGCCTTTCATGGAATTAGGCCCGAGGCAAATGGCTTTAACCAGATTAGCTGGCCTACCAATTTAACGACGGCTATGGTAATTGTGTAATGAAGACATTGAATATTCCGGCCATATTGGGTTCCATAAGCAGCGACTTAATAACTGTCGGCAGCCCAAATGAGAGCCATTCTTTACAATGCTAATCGGAGTTCCAGGAAGAGCAGGCGAACCCCAGCGTAATAAACTGTACTCGACATTATTATTATTATCATTATTATTATTATTATTATGCCCTTATCGTAATGTCTCGTTCCATGTTCAGATAAAGGAGTGGTTTTCAACCTTTTTTGATACCAGGGCCCACTAGTTATTCAGCATTTGAGCCATGGACCACTATTTGATAACATCTTCACCCTCACAGACCGCAAAACTAAAGATTTTTGCAAACAAAAAAGGAAAGGAAAAAAAATACAGTAACTCAAAATTACCATTAATCGTCTACATTCTGTAATTGTCTAGACTTCTTAATTAAGTGGTGCTAATTTAAAGAATTATAAAACGAAACCAAATGGACCCCTGCGGGTCCATTTGGTTTCATGTTTACATTCTCAAGAGTTACATACATACTTACATAGCTAACAAACTTTTCATCTGGTTAAAGGGGAACTCCACCCATTTTCAACATTTCACTATGTCATTGATGTACCTTTGAGGTGTTGGGTGGACATGGTAAAAAAAGTTCCCCCATTCTGTGTTCCCAAGAAATGGCGGTCTAAAGAAAACCACTAATATGGTGAAACATCTTGATGACATCATGAAGATGTATTTTCACCATGTTAATGGATTTCTTTAGACGCTTCTTTTTTCTGAGAGTGTACAAATGGAACCAAAAGGAGCTCGGGAGGGAAAAAAAAACTTGTGGCAAACTCTGGCACCTCCATCAGAAGTGGTGTAAATTGACACACATTTTCCGGGCCTTGGACATGGCTGACGCAAAATTGCCCAATGCCCTGCCTACACAATTTCACAGATGGAGCTGTCGAACTGTCAGGATCTTGGCTGTTATTTTGTAGTGATTTTTTTGCGGTCTCTAGACTTAGATCGACTATTTCTGCCATTTTCATTTCCTGAAAGAAATGATAATAAAAAGAAGAAGTGAGTATAGCAGCGGTGATGTAAAAATTTGCTAGAGGAGTGGTTTTCAACCTTTTGGATTCCAGGGCCCACTATTTATTCAGATTTTGAGCAACAGTCCACCATATGACAACATTTTAGCCCCACAGATCCCAAAACCAAAGATTTATTTTTTGCTTTTATCCACAATTACGTAGACTTGGGGTAATTCAGATGATGAATATTTATCTCTTGAGAGTGTAAACATGAAACCAAATGGACCTGCAAGGGTTTTGGAGTGATGAGCAATAATCACTCCAATAGTCGTGGTAAATTTGTTAAGGAGTTAACATACATTTTTTGCAAAGGTGGTGAAATGTCCCTTTAACCTTGATTTCATGATAGCCCTGACCCAAGCTCCCCCAGAGTTGGTGTCGAAGTGCCCTTGAGCAAGGCGCTGAAACCTTGATTACTCCTGATGTGCTCTCTTCCACCAAACGGCAACAAAACCTGCAGCAAAAGAAGTAAAGTTTGCCTGTATTGTGGCACAGTTCAACAAGTTTATCTTTTGTATACTATAGCCAGGGGGGGATGTAACATTTCCCAATTGGGGGGGCAGGAGAAAATGGTAGGGGGGCGGCTGCATCGCCCAGCCCATACAATTTTGGGTTACATGACTTTTATTAGTCAGTAGTAGTAGACATTAGTCAGTAGTAGTAGACATCAGTTGTTGTTGAAGTTGCAACAGACACACAGCATGCATAAAGCTAAAGGTTTGACTCAGAGAGTTTTCTGTTTTCAATGATGAAATGCTGTTGGTTTAGTGGTGGGACAACTGTAGTTAGTAGTAGCAGTAGTAGTGTTTCAAATATTTTAATTATAAGCACTTTAATTATCTTTGAAATATCTTTGTAATTTGGATTGTTTTGCATGTTATCATGTTTGGTGGGGCAGTCAGGACATTTAGGGGGGCATTGCCCACCCATGCCCATGCCTAGATCCGCCCCTGACTATAGCACATTTCGTAACAGCAAGGGAAGGCAAGTCAAGGTGTTTTACATAAAACAAATAAGCATTGAGACTGCACAGGGAGACGGGAAAAGGAAACACACGTTATCTAAGGACATCTTAACACAATAAAGAAGTTACATCGAAACCGAAAAAAATGTATATTTGAATGAAATTACAGTGGAAGAAATCACATAAAGAAAATCTGTTATGAGAGGCACAGCGGCAATCAAAACATCGTTTTGCTTTGATTTAAAATAACTTGGACACCTGCGGCTTCCTGGGAGTTTGTGCAACTGGTGCGGAGAAGCAGTACTTGTAAATGGTGCATTTATATAGCGCCTTTTATCCAAGGTGATTTACATACAGTAATATGCATTGCATTCACCCATTCACACACCGCTGGCGGTGGGAGCCATGCAAGCAGAAGTGGGGGGGCGCCTCTTAAAGGGGAATTCCACCTATTTTCTTTTTTTTTTTTTCAGAGGGAAACTCATTAACATGGTGAAACACATCTTGATGATGTCATCAAGATGTATTTCACCATGCTAATGATTTTTTCCAGACCTCCATTTCTAGGAAACGCAGAAAGGGGGAACTTTTTTCCATGTCCACCCAACACCTCTAAGTTATATTAATGACATAGTAAAATATTGAAAATGAGCGGAATTCCCCGTTAAGACACGCTATTAAAACAAGTATAGCATATTGAGAAAGATTGTTTACCAATGCCTAATTGCATCCAAGAAAGTAAATGGCAAGACAAAAAACACAGGCCTACTTTTGCCCCAAAAATATTTTAGATGTGAGAAGTGAGGGGATGCTGTCCCCCCGCGTCCCCCCTCCACTACACCCCTGCATGCAAGGCACAAGCAGCATGTTGGGAGTGATTTGGGGTTAAAGGGACTTCACCATTTTTTAAATGTTGGTATTTTTAGGCTTTCCAATCTATTGTTATACCCCCCTTTTCCCTATTTTCTTTAGCTGTCAGACCTTCATAGAGAAATCTGTGTGATTTTGTGTGTTTGTCATGTCTGAACAAGCACCCTGAGAGAATATGCCCACCCTGGTTACGGCCAAATGAATAAAACAATATTTTAAAAATAAATGAAAACTGTAAAGGAAATCAGTCAACCAGAAAAAATATGGGTTGTTTTTGAATAATCTGCCATGGTTAAAATGGAGTTTTAAGTTATAATGGATTTGTATAGGAAGGAGGCGGATGCACTAAAATGAACATCAAATGTCTAAATATCCGAATGGAGCAACTTATAAACTGCCTGGGGTGTTCACATGAGACTGAGTAGACCATAAAATGACCAAAGGTTTCTTTGAAATATTCCGTGGCAGGCTGCAGCTGCCACTGCCAGTAGTTAAGGCCTATTCAGAGATGGATTTTCGGTGCCCACCGCGACCACCGCGACCACCGTTTCCTACAATATGACGTCATACCACCGCTACCACCGCACCTCCCAGCCCTCCTCTCGGATTTTACTAACCACCGCACCGCGGTGGTTCCAGTACTTGTTTTTAACGGCTGCCAGCTGGTAAAAAAAAAGAAAGAAAAGAAAACACACCACAGCACGACGGCCAGGAGGAGAACGAAGGGATTCAATGATAGACACAATGACATAAACAGAATACGAAATAAACATGAAAGCAGCAGAATTTATTATAATTGAGGTAGGAAGTAGAGAAAAGCAGAGGGGAAATAAACAACAATGGACGCGAGGAGAGCAGGGGAGGGAGGGCGAGGTGCTGCTTGTGGTATATGAAATAGCGGTGGTCGCGGTGGTGACAGACTATATAATAGCGCGCGGTGCGGTGCTCTGAGCGGTGGTCGCGGTGGCCACCGAAATTTCAGACTCTGAAAGAGCCTTGAGTAGACCATAAAATGACCAAAGGTTTCTTTGAAATATTCCGTGGCAGGCTGCAGCTGCCACTGCCAGTAGTTGCACTCACACTCTCTCTCTCTGGTAAAGGCTCCACAGGGAGGGAGGGAGCTTTGACTTGTAATGGAATAGTTCTTCAGTGCTGTATCGATACTTTAAACTTTTTTCCATTACTGGATTTTGTGACACGTGGTAAACACATGACAGGGTGTGAAAGTTAGGTGTTAGAATGGACATGTTCAAGTCAAAACAGCAGCTTACCAGTCTGTGTGTGTGTTTTTTTTTCTTCTTCTCCTCGCCTTTCACAGGTCTTTTCACACGCCCACCCTCCCACGATGCACCTGGGGGGTGGGTTGGTCACCTGAGCAGCACTGAGTTCCCCCATGGGAGGAGGAGGAGGAGATGATGGCACCGCAAAACACATGACTAACTGTCACCCAGGGAAATCACAAGGTTGGTCTCACACCTTTCTCCACACCTGCACACATGTACCTATCTTTTTTTTCTGTGCACATGTGCACAATGCATACTGTAAGTATGGATTTGTCTTCATCAGGGCAGCATGTGAAACCTGCAGATGTTAATTATGTTAATTTCCAAAATGGTCAGCTAGATAAAGATAAAAGTGTTTAAAAAAAATACCAATGATGAGCAGAGTTGTCATTACAGTACTTTTGTCCCAAGTAACTAGTAATCTGATATTATTATTTGACTTTTAATTACATTTACTTTTTTCCCAAAAATAATGTATTACCATTTTAACGATCGCTGGTGGGACTGTGCGTTTGAATGCAGTGTTGTTCTTTTTAAATTTAGTCTTAGTCTTAGTTCAGGTTTGATCACGGTTGTTAGTTTTTATAATATTTTGTCAAAATTATATGTTTATTTAGTCGCACTTTAGTCTACTAAAAGTCAAAGAAACCCCTATATTTATTTTTCTAGAAACTAAAATATTTCACATTTTCTGTAAAGCTTTTGCTGAATAACACAACCATAACAAGTCACATAAATATTGATGATTTAACAATTTATTGCAAGCATATAGAATAGACCATATAGAAGTAATTTAGAAACATAAAGCGACTTGTCCCTCCCTGGCATTTTAGTATGGTTTTATCTGTTTGACGAAACTATTATCATAATACCTAGTCTTTTTTTTTAGTCATCATGCTTTACTTTGTATTTCGTTTTTATTTGTTGACAAAATTGTTTATTATGTTTATTAGTTTTATAATTTTATTTCTGTTTTTATTTAGTCTATAGTCTATTTAGTCTTCTATAAAATAGTACTATTGTAGGGCTTTCTTCTCTCTCTCTCTCTCTCTCTCTCTCTCTCTCTCTCTCTCTCTCTCTCTCTCTCTCTCTCTCTCTCTCTCTCTCACACACACTTTTTTCTCTATCTCTCAATTCAATGCAACTTAAGTAAAGTAAAACAGAAATGCACTAAACCTCAGTGAGTCTGAAAACTGGTGTCTGAAAAACCCCCATCAGGTTGTCTGCTCTGCACTACGGTTCTTGCATTCTTAATCTAGTTTTTAATGAGAATAAGGTTAGAAATATGTTTTTACTGGGATAGGAATAATGTCAGGTTTACCGCTTGAGCATAATTCACTTGCATTATTTAGGAATACCAGGACGTGCAGTACAGTTCCGCCAGGCTGTACGCCCCGCAGCCAGTTTGTAAAGGGGGAGACTTGTTTGGTATTCCTAAAAAAAAAGTGCATGGAAATGTTTGAGAGCCGTATAATGGTTATAAACTATACCAGGGAAGACAAATGGCACGGCACTCAATCTCCAGACAGAATCCCACATGATTTTAAAAGCCTTTCGTCTCTTGGCTGTACCGTATAGTATATCTTGGCAAACCCGGCGCTCACAGCCCAATGTTTCATCAGACGACTACCCTGTCCCCCGATGATGGCCCAGTTGCTGCTGATAAGCGTTTTGTGCTTGCCCAGATAGTATATGGAACATTTATTTTGTATTCTTTTTTTTTTTTTCGTATAACATCATGGGGTTCTGGTGATGGAGTGTCACAGAGTTGGTTAATAGTTTTAAACATTAATCTCTTTCCTCTATGAACAACATACCTTGAGATAAATCAAGAGATACATTTTAAACTAAGGTAAGGTTTGTGTGGGATAAAGAACTGGCTCTGTAAAAGTGTGTTTTCGTAAGGGATTTAAAACAACCAGGGCACAGACCCAGCAAGCCTTATCTCCGTAGACAGGGCATATTCCGAAGTGTTGGCGCTCTAATCGCAAAAGCTCATGTTGTGCTTTTCAGATTCTTTTTTTTAAATGTTTGGATTATACTTTCAGTCACGTCGGGGCTCCGCTGAGTGTGTTGTGTCAGGTTAGTATTTGGAGGACACAAAACATGGAGAGAGGCAGCGAAACCCATTTGAGACTGAGACGGCTGTCGTGACAGTTTTATAACAGATGCCCATTTTGCATAGTAGGTGAGTTGCGACAGTTTTGCATAACAGTCAACGGTTTTCCTGACCTAACCCTAACCATAACCCCGTTAAAACCTATGCCTAATCCTAACGTTAACACTTAACCCTAAATATAGGGGTAGAGTCACTGGATGGTAACCCAAAGGTTGCCGGTCCGATCCCGTGCTCCCGCAGAGTTAGTGTCGTATTGTCCTTGAGCAAGACACTGAACCCCTAATTGCTCCTGATGTGCTAGTTTGTACCTTGCATGGTTTCCACTGCCATCAGTGGATGAATGCGTGTGTGTCTGTGTGAATGGGTGAATGTGATGCACAATGCACAAGCTATGTAAAGCGCCTTGGATGAAGGCGCTATATAAATGCACCATTTACCATTTAAATATAACCTCAGTAAAAACCTATGCAAAACAGCCATGACAGGTTATGTAAAACGGTTGCGACGGTTATAAAAGCGCTGTGACGACAGTGATCACAGTCGATCAAATGGATTTGGTCCTTCTTGGAGTAATGGGCGAATGGGGGGTGACACCGCGCAGGGGAAACTGAGTACGAAAATAATTGTGGGATTTTATTATGAACATTACTGAGGACAAATTATATGAAAATCGGTTGAAATGTGGTTAAGTGGTCACCGTTTCACCACAAACCAACATTAAAAATATTTACCAGAGGGAGGCACGACTGATGGGGCCAGACAATGTTAAATTACATTGTCAGGGTTAAATCAACATTGGTTTTACAGTAAAAATAGCCTAAAGTGCTTGCCAAACTGGGGGTCCTTAAAATTAAAAGGAGTTGACCGGTTGAGAACTGCTATTGTGCCATTGATGTCTTTTGAGGGTCCCTGTCGTATATACAGTACAGTATATCTTCAAATGGTGGTCCGCAGGATAATCAGTGTCAATTTAGGGGTCCTTAAGAGGAAAAAGTTTGGGAACTCCTGCCTTAAAGCGTGAGCATGGATATGAATAGTTATAGTATGAATGGCACAGATGAGACTATAGCTGGGAATGACATGGTCCACTTGATGTGGATGAGTCACACACCGTCCACAAAGAGAGGGGCGGGGGTGAGGGGGGTCTACAGATGACGTCAACTCAGGACTTTATGGGCACTTCTTCCACGTCACTGTGTCAAATATATAGGATATACAGGATTTTTGCTAATTGTTCTGGAGGGGGGACAATTTTTCTCAATATGCTATACTTGTGTTAATAGTGTTTCTGTGTGTGTCCTAAAGGGGAATTCCACTCATTTTCAATATTTTACTATGTCATTATTATACCTTAGAGATGTTGTGTGGACATGGTAAAAAAGTTCTGTTCTGTGTTTCCTAGAAATGGAGGTCTGAAAAAAATCCTTAGCATGGTAAAATACATCTTGATGACATCGATTTGTGTTTCACCATATTAATGAGTTTCCTTTTTTCTGGTAGTGTACAAATTTGTACACTCTCAGAAAAAAATGAAAATTATTGAAATCCCCTTTAAGAGCCCCCCCCCAAACACACACACACACACACACACACACACACACACACACACACACACACACACACACACACACACACACACACACACACACACACACACACACACACACACACACACACACACACACACACACTTCTAAAAGTCCCACTACAACACTGATGATACCCAGTAAGCACGGTCAGGATTATAGCCAGATCATGGCAATCCAAGACTAGTCTAATCTGGAGGACTCCAGTGACGTTCAAGACAAGGCCCGATCACAGCCCATATGGGGAGGATCTTTACGTCATTTCCAGGATGTCTTCACCAATTGAAATAATAATGCTTTATTAGTTATGATTGATTTAAGTTAGTCTGGCCTCAATCTGACTCTCTGAGGGATGTGAGCAACGTTTCGGCCTTGCGGCCTTCTTCAGGCATGCCTGAAACGTTGCTCACTGTAAATAAATGCTCTTGAACCAGTAAGTTTGGTGGTGTGCGGGTCTCCTCCCTTCTAAAATCATTGAAAACAGAAAACTCTCTGAGTCAGACCTTTAGCTTTATGCATGCTGTGTGTCTGTGGCAACTTCAACAACAACTGATGTTATTATTGATGCCTTACTTGCCTAATAAAAGTCCTGTAACTGAAAATTGTATGGGTGCGGCTTTGAAGCGACACAGGCGATGAAGCTGCCCCCATACCATTTTCACCTGCCACCCCACTTGGGAAATGTTATATCCGCCCCTGGGCCACAGGCACACCGTTGCTCCAATCTTCGTCCAAATTGACGCAAATGCTGTTCAGGGGTGTGCCATAACAAATGTCTCTCACACGCACATGCACATGCATGCGCACACATACATACACACACACAACTAAATTGCACACGCGGGACACTAACAGCTGGCATTGTCTGACATTTCAGATGGCCATAACACAGTGACCGTTGCTCTGCCTCGGCGCAATAAAGGACAGGATTTGAAGGCTGCATAACGGCCTGAGAATCTAGTTTATTAAAAAATCCAATCTATAAAGCCCAGCAGACGCCTGTGGGTTTACAGGAGCCTTAGAGTGGCTTTATAGGTGAATTAATACGCTGTTAATAAACCCATAGCTTCATAACCTTTTGGGGCCTGCTTTGCAGTGGTGAAGTAACCAAGTAGTTAAGTATACTGTACTAAGTATGTTCTATTCGATATTTGTACTTTGTATTTCCTATTTCTGATATTGTACATGCGCGACAAGGACTTGCACAGAGTGTTAGAGAGGCAGGGGCTGAATTACCATAAGACAAAAATCTCTCGTTGTGAACTGATAGATCTGCTGTTTTTGGGAGGCATAACCCAGAATTCTAGTGGAGATGTGGCGTAACAACAATGTGAATTTCTAAACAAATGTGATAGAATCTGGTGCTTTGGTCCTCATGTCTCCCAAGGCTGTTTTCCTTTTAGAGCCATCTGAAGTTTCGTTTTTTGGCTAAAATCATTTTTAGTAGTAAGATCAAAGTTCTACTTTTTTAATATGATTAAAAATGATTTTAGCAAAATAAGCTTTAGCTTTAGATGGCTCTAGAAGGAAAACGCCCCTCGGAGACGTGAGGACCAAAGCACCAGATTCTATCACAAATTTGTTCAACGCAAAATACTGCGTTCAAGTTCAGGAGGCAACATAAACTCAATGCTGCCTTCATGGAAAGGAGTGCATGCCTTTCTTCTCCATAGTGAATGCTGCATTCATAGCATGTGGAAAGGGCAGTTGTTTTGACACCTCTATGTGTGCACGTCCCTGTTCTGCACCGTTGACAGGGAGGGGAGGCTCAGGGGGCTGAATGTTACTCACTGCACTCGGGCAGTTACACACAGAGCGGATGTGCCTCTGTACACCTCCGTAAATCTGTCTTTTACCAATTTTTGATTTATGTCCGAGGTCCAGTGAATTGAAAAATACGTTTTTCAAGGCTTTCAAACCACATCAAGGCTTTCAAACCACATCTGTGTTCATTGTCAAACCCGACAATGCATGCCAAAAAATGGCATGCATTGTCTTAACATTTTCACGTTAAGATAGATGAGCATCTGGCATCTACCTTGGTGTCTGTGACATCATACAACATACATATTGCCCTTGATTTTTGTCATAGATGCCCCCCTCTGTTCTAAGCTTTCCCCTGAGGTCCCCATTTGCCACTGGGGTTCTAACCCAAGTTTTTTTTTTTTTTTTTTAATCATATGTACAGTAGTGTGTGCTGAATATCCTGTAGTATGTGGTGTGATGTGTGGGGGGGTAAAAATGGAGCTACTAAAATACTTGCATTAGAATGAGATAACCTGCAGCAAAGCAATCTGGGGAGGGGAGGGCGACCTCATGGGTAAATGCAGAAGAGGGAGCATGACAAAAATCAAGTACAGTATGTCACATCAAGGTACATGGATGCCCCATGTGTTTCGGTGTGGATTTCTCCTTTAAACCATTCTGTACTGTATATGTTTCAACTTTCATTGGAAAAATAGCAGGTGTTCACGGCTCATAGCGCGCCACAGAGTGGCGCGCTATGAGCCGTGAACGCCTGCTATTTTGGGGGGAAATTGTGAGAATGCAGCACAAATTTTTCAACATGTTCTTTCGACCTGACATCTACAATGTCAGGTCGAAATCACAATGTACTTTAACCGTACATTGTGATGCCAAATACACTTTTGTAGGCCTACTTTTACCCAAGTAGCCTACCCTACAATATGTTCAGGATTATTTGTATTGCTACACTAATATTTTGCAGTAAAAACAACAACGTGAGTGCTTTTTCCACCGCTGGTAATGTGTGCACATGTCATGACATGTGTGGACATAATGATGGCTCCATGTCCCTCCATGTGTCCGTGGGTAGAGACAGAGAGATGCATTAGCATTACAATTGCAGTGCGTATCGTCGGTACATCCAGCCAGTGTTCAGTTGTTGAATAAATCATGTCATCAGTTGGTTGGGAAATGAGCCTTTATTCACACCTCTGGTCGTACATGAGAGACATGACAGATATAAGTAGGCTATGTATGTACTATATGCACAACAACAACAACCACTATATAACTGATGGTTCATGAGCTGCAGCTTCTCATATTTAATTGGGTATTCATCCATAAACACTGTGCTATTACAGTGGTTTTCAACCATTGTTTGATACCCTAGGGCCCACTGTTTATTCTGCTTTTGAGACAAAACTTAAGATTCTGCTGTTATTGTCCACAGTTTAGCAGAGATAACAAGCACATGTTGTTAGTAGAATAACAATCATTCTGCATTTTCTGTGTAAATTCTTGAAAAGTAATGCAGATACCGTATTTAACATTAATTTAAGCTGTTCGGAGCGTGAAATAAAGACCAAATTCAGAACATAAAATTAAACCAAATGGACCCTTTCTTTTTTTTCTTCCCGCACTCATGAGATACATATACCCCACAACTCCCCCAACTTCTTTGCCTTTCTTAGAGTTGTTAAATTAGCCAATCTACAAGCTCATATTTCACTGTAGACTGGCTGGCATTTGCAGAACCTTTTTTTTGCAGGGAAAAAAAAGCAGATCTACAAGCTCATGAGCAAGATAATCCTTAAAGCATTAAAACGGTTCCAGTCCTGAATGTGATAATTCGGTTAAATGTATATTAAAACCCCACAGACAGACTTAATCACTTGCACATTCACTTAAAGCAAGGATCAAACAAAGCAAAACAATAGCTGATCCATAAGCTCCCGATGCTGTGAGCCTTTTGAGTGCAGATCAGTGGTAAACCCAAAGCCGGTCGATCGCCATCGACACGTTGATCTTCAAAGCCGCCACATTGGACGGCCAACAGGTTGGTGTTATTGGCAGGAGAGAGTGCATGGGAGGCAGTGGTCAAGCTGTGCCATTTGTGTTGTGAAAGGTTAATGGTGCATTTGTATATGGTGCTGTTTATCGTTTTGCATAGATTGTTCACTGCATTCACCCATTCACTGCACACACACAAACACACACACACACACACACACACACACACACACACACACACACACACACACACACACACACACACACACACACACACACACACACACACACACACACACACACACACACACACACTTCACACATGACACCAGCCTGTACATCAGGAGCAATTAGAACCCATAAATTGCACCTGTTGAGCATGTTGTTTGCCTTAATTGCATGGTTTCTGCCGAATGGGTTGAATGAATCTATCAATCTACAGTATGTAAATCGCGCCCTAAGTGCCTTGGATAAAGGCGCTACTGTAAATGCACCATTTACCATTTAGTTGCCCCTTATGCAGTTTTTTGACCAAGTTGGTCCGCCCTGAGACGGGGAGGTCGGGGTTCGATTCCCGGCCAGGTCATACCACAGACTCTCAAAATGGGACCCAATGCCAACCTGCTTGGCACAAAGCATGAAGTGTTGGATTGGGGGTAAGCCCCTGTGACATACTAGCGTCATGTCCAGGGGGTGTACTTGGACATCAAGCTGCCTCACGCTACAGAAACAGGCTCCTGCCCTATGGGCCTCATGGCTCGGCCTAGCCCAGGGGTCAGCAACCTGCGGCTCAGGAGCCGCATGCGGCTCTAGAACACAACCCTAGTGGCTCCATGACTGTAGCATTATTACATACACATTGGGGTGATCTGCCAACATAATGTAAACATTTCAGTCACTGAAACCTCCCAACACGCCATGCACTGTCTGACAGTTACATCAGTAGCTAACGTAGCGCTTGTTGGTCATGACACAAAAAGTCCAGCACGTATCAGAGATCGAGCTTCAATCTGAACCAGCCATTTTCAACAGTTTACTATACCATTAATATATCTCTTTGAGATGTTGTGTGGACATGATAAAAAATGTGTTTCCTAGAAAAGGAGGTCTGAAAAAAACATTAACATGGTGAAACACAGCTTGATGACATCAAGCTGTGTTTCACCATGCTAATGATTTTTCTTTTAGGACATTTTTTTCTGAGAGTGTACAAATGGAACCAAATGGACCCGCCAGGGTCCATTTGGTTCACATTTGTACACTCTCAGAAAAAAAAAAATCAATGAAAATGGGTGGAATTCCCTGTTAAGGGCTTATTAGACTTTTTTGTTTTGCGATTTTGAATTTAATTTTTGGTTGAAAATGGCTCTTTCAACATCTTGGGTTGCCGACCCCTGGCCTAAGGCTTACTTACTTATGTGCAGTTTGGTGCCTTGCATGGTGTGTGTGTGTGTGTGTGTGTGTGTGTGTGTGTGTGTGTGTGTGTGTGTGTGTGTGTGTGTGTGTGTGTGTGTGTGTGTGCGTGTGCGTGTGCGTGTGAATATGTGCACAATAGATTTCTCAAACTCTGCCTGAACCTGACCATGCAGGACCGACCGGACCCTTTAGGGCCGGGCTGGGGCCTAAAATGTATGCAGATCAGTTGGGCCAGGTTGGGCCTATAGGGGCTCCATGAAAAAAAAATATATTGAATTATTTTATTATTATAAAAATAACAGTTATGTGTAATTATCTGTTATGACGATGGTGCTGATTGTCATTTCACTTTTATTCTGTGCAGAGCTATCAAATTCTGCCCAAACCCGACCAGACCCAACATTTTAGGGCCTAAAATCTATGCTAATTTGTCAGGCTTTTAGGGCCCAGTTAGGGCCAGGCCTCAACGTTCAGGCCTGTTGAGAACTCTAATGCACAATTTCTGGAAAAAAAAAAACCCTTGAATAAATACACCATTTACCCTTTAGAATGACCATGCTGGGGCTCGAACCCCCAACCTCGCTGTCTCAGGGAAGATATTTACATAAGACCACAGGACCACTGAGCCATAGGAACAAAAACTGTCACTTGTAATTGCTATGAAAAGTGCACACCAGTTGTGCATTGTTTGTAATTTCTATACAGTGCATGGCAATTACATGTTTACAAGTCATTTCAGAGCAATTGCTGAATGATTTGTATAATTGCAGGGTTAGTAATAAGCATCGCATTAAGCAACCTTTCTGGGGCAGAAGAAAGGAAAAAAAAGTTGACACGTTGGAGCGTATGAATGACTCATGGCTGAGTCACACAGTTATGTAATGTTATACTTTTTCAAGAAAGAAACACCATTTCTGCATAAAAAGTAAAAAAAAAAAAAGGAAAAAAACAGTCAAACATTGGGGCGAAACCAATTGTAAATGGTTCACTGCACATTTCTTTTCACATTGACAGAAGTGCTCACTTGAAATAAGAATAAAAGAACATCTTTATTGTCATAATAGGAGACATACAGTACAATGAAAGTTTGTTTAGTACAACCATAAGACACAGTAGTATCAACATAGAAATGAAAGAAAAAAAAAGCAGAAACACTGATGGGGCAACTCCATGTGCATAGTAAACTGTCCATGGTCAAGTCATCTCAATCCATTCATAAAAGCATTATGATGCAGATGCACCATTAAAAATGAAAAGTGGTAAAAGTGATAAATCAATAAAATAGGTGTGACCTCACAATAGTAATACAATTAAATAAGAGTTCAAAGTTCTTGTGCAAATTGGTCATCAATGGGAAGGTATAGCACAGTCCACAGGGATTATATTATATACTATTATTGCCTGTGCCCATGCCCTACTACTGTATAATGCTTTAAAATGCTCAATTCTTTTTTCACGCCAGCAGTACATATAATTAATGATGTTGGCAATATTTAATGCTCTTTCAATTTAACCATTGTAGTCCCACTCCCGAGATTAAAGTACTTTTGTAATCAATGCTGTGCCCAATATCCCAAGATATGTTTTATTTCCTATAATTTTCACAATTTCATGAATTACATTCTTCAACATTCTGTTTTGCTACTGATTACACCTAAAAACAGCAAAAATCCTCATGTGTGCGTGTGCACGATCCACCTCTGCCGGTGTCCAGAGAAAATAGATGGTTATTACAGTTTGAGCCGGAAATTGAAATCGAAAGTGAAATCGCCTGACACCGCCGAGTTATAGCGCCACCGTCAGCAGTGCCATGGAAACTGATTTCCTATAGGTTTTTATACAGTGCCTGTCCAACCTATAATGTGAAAGTTATTAGCTGAAAGCAACAGCCTAAGGCTATTGAGTGTGAAGGCTTTAATTCACACATACTGTACCTCTCCATGGTAACAACAAGAGAGAGAGAGAGAGCACACATTGCATTATGGACACGTCGTCCACCTCATGCTGCGTTCACACACATGCCGTCTTTTCAGCGTGTCCTTCAGCCGTTCAGTCGCATCTTCTGCTCCTCGTTTGATTTCAGTTGTCTTTTAGCCTTGGTTCCATCGGCTGTGTTTGTACTATACTGTAGGGTTTTTTTTTTAAACCAGTGGTCCGAGGACCACTAGTGGTCCCCGAGAAGGTTCCAGGTGGTCCCCAGCTAAGTTGGTTAACCAGATGTAACTCTTGAGAACGTAAAAATTAAACCAAATGGACCCTTGCGGGTCCATTTGGTTGCATTTTTACGCTCTCAAGAGTTAAAGGTCTACACAGCTAGAAGATTAATGCTCATTTTGTTCTGTTTTGCTTGTTTTGTTTCCCAAATCCAGGCTAGAATTGTGGGCAAAAGCAAAGAGAAATCTTTAAAGGTGGAGTGCCATGATTTTTTTCTACCCTAAAACATGATCATCAGGTATTAATGTTATATGGAAAGTAAGATTTTCTCCCAAAAAGTGTACAGTTTGTTAAACTGTCATGTTTATGATTCCACCCAGCCAGTTCATTAAGTATGCCTGGTTTACCTGGTGGGTGGTGATGGGTGGAGATCCACCTGAACTGAAGCCACGCCCACAGCTTTAGTTGCATGATAAAGGGGGAGGAGTTAGGGGAGGGGCTGAGCATGTGATGTCACTATATTGAAGTTTTTTTCATTGGCATGTTTGACTGGAAAGGTTCAGCCGCCCGGAAGAAACCATAAATACAAAGGGAAGACATCATTGCACATAAAAAAACACACCAGGGGATCTATTTACATACTGTCACCTCTTAAAGGAGAATTCCGGCCCAAAAGTTTTTTTGTATCTTTATTTGCAGTTAATTTTTTTGAAAAAAGTGGTCCAGGTGTTATTTTGTGAAAATACTCCTTTATGGCTGTTTCCCCTACCCCAAAATAAGCTTATAATGGGGCCAATGGGCGTTGTGCAAGTTCACCTATATACATCGCTCCAAAATGCATTTTTTTGCTATATATTGTGTCTCCACCATGTCAGTAGTGAGTTAACACTCACACTTTCACTTTCACTTTTGATTCAGCAGTGATCCAGCTGTCTCAAAACCTGGGGGCGTGGCACATGGTTTATGGCTGAACCACTGCTCAAACAAAAGTGAAAGTGAAAGTGTGAGTGTTAACACACTACTGACATGGTGGAGACACAATATATAGCAAAAAATTGCATTTTGGAGCGATGTATATAGGTGAACTTGCACAACGCCCATTGGCCCCATAATAAGCTTATTTTGGGGTAGGGGAAACAGCCATAAAGGAGTATTTTCACAAAATAACACCTGGACCACTTTTTTCAAAAAAATTAACTGCAAATAAAGATCCAAAAAAACTTTTGGGCCGGAATTCTCCTTTAAACATTGGAAAAAATACAAAAATCACGGCACTTCCTCTTTAATGTTTGGGGTCTGTGGTGCTGAAATGTCCTAAAATGGTATTCCGTGGCTCAAATGCTGAATATGATGGTCCCTGGAGTCAAAAAGGTTGAAAACCACTGCTATACTGCATTGTATTTTATGTTCCGTCTGCTATAGGTCTTTGTGTCTTTATTATTATTACAATTTACAATGGGCCAGATGCTCTTAGCACTCAGAACATGGCAGGGTGCCGTAACTCGCGTCTAGACCAGTGGTTTTCAACCATTTTGATACCGGGGACCACCATTTATTCAGCATTTGAGCCATGGACCACCATTTGTACACCATTTCTACATTCTCTAGTTGTGTAGACTCGGGCTAATTCACATGATGTTTTTTTTTTACTCTTTGTGAGTGTAAACATGAAACCAAATGGAACCATTTGGAGTCCGTTTGGTTTCATTTTTACACTCTCAAAGAGTTATATCTGATTAACCAACTTTCCATCATTAAGCCTGGGGACCACATGGAATCCTTCAAGGACCACTGGTGGTCCCCGGACCACTGGTTTTCAACCAGTGGTCTAGACGTATTAAATTTGCACCCGTAGAGCGTCAACTCCTGGCTTATGCAATGAACAAAATAAAAAGCATGGCAATACCTCATAGACACACAAAGCATTTATAGAACAAGTCTACCTGTAAGTAAACTGTATACTATATCTATATACTACAGTATATGGTGACATGAAATACTATAAGTCTACATAAACTGCTATCTAGTAAAGTCAGTAAAATGCTATCTGAGATGCATAAGTTGAGGCTTTGCCTGTGCTTGCAGGAGGTCAAGGCTAGGGCAAGTAATACTGCAGGATGGATTCTGAATAGGCACGTTTTCAGACTATTTTGAAATGTGTTTCCTGATAGTCTCCTAGTGCATGCCTGTCTCAAGGTTGTTACACGAAAATGCGAAATATTTCCCCCAGCGAAATGTGACAAGAATATGCAATTATATTTTCTGCTCTTCTTTCACTGCTGCTTCATGGTCTCCTTTCTATCATAGCCCGAAGAACACAAGCACACAGGTGCTGAAACATATTGGTCTTTAATGAATGTATTTTGTATTGTGTTTTCTGTGATGGTTGAGTTGACTGAAGCCTGTTGCTCGCTTCTACTAGTGCACAACTGAACTCCTCAGACAAACACACACGCACACACACACACACACACACACACACACACACACACACACACACACACACACACACACACACACACACACACACACACAAACAGCGAAATCAGTTTACGACCGCGGCAAGCATTGCGGCAGGTATCTGTTGCAACAGGTGACCTGACGCAAAAGTTTTTTAACTGTCGCCACACCTGCTGCAACGCCTGCCGCAACGCCTGCCGCAACGCCTGCCGCAACGCCTGCCGCAACGCCTGCCGCAACACCTGCCGCGGTTGCCAATTGGTTGGCATCAGCATAATGGTTGGCTACCTTGTTTTAGGCACTGAGCGTTGGAGATGGGATTAGTACTTTCGGACCAATGGGATGTCAGGTTACCCTGTTTGGCCTCTTCTCCCACTGAAATTCATCCAGTGGAAAAAAAAAGTTCTGTGTGCAAAATCTATCCGCGTTTAAAATGAATTAATGTTTTTAATCACATTATTGTTTCCGCAATTAATGAATATAAATGAATCAGTCAAAGTCCCGGCCCTAGTTGGCATTTATAGTCGGCTTGTTGCTGGCCTCAGCATCGCTGAGAGTAAAATAAAATATAAACAAAACAGAAGGAGAGGAGAGGGGTGGCGGGGAGGGAGGGAGGGAGGGAGCGTGTGATTCGGCGCTTCGGGACAGGACTCATCCCGCGGAGGAACACCGTCTTCTCCTGCGTTCCGTCAGAGCAATCTCCGCGACTCCGTCAAAGAGATTGCTTTTTAAATAGATTGCTTAGCTCCTCTATCTTGAAAGCCAGCGATGTGGACACATTTCATAGCAGGGGGCCGCTGTTACTTACGTTTGATGGCAGAGTTGTCACCCTACCCACCCGCACTCCCTTTCTCTCCCCACCCCCCCCTACACACACGCTAATACACACACACACACACACGCACGCACGCTCGCGCGCGCACGCACACACACACATGCACGCGCGCACACACACGCACACACACGTTTTTTTTTAAGACTCGCACATAGCCGACGGTGAACCCTCAAGTGACGCAGGCTATAACAAAATGGAAGCAAAATGAAAAACACTCGCCGAAGCGGACACATTAGGGAGGGGCAAAAGCACAAGACAAAATGATTTTGTGGCCGCGAAATCATTTTGCGACCGCTACCACTGGCCGTGACTGCTATAAAATGGTTGTGACTATTGGCCAACGGTTGCGACCGTTGGGCCAACAGCCACGACCGTTACTACCAGCAGCCGGTTGGACGTTTAACAGTCGACCGTTAGGCCAGTGGTTCAGCAGTCGCTACTAAACCTAACCCTAACCCCTAACCCTAAACATAACATCAGTAAAACATTTGCCTAAACCCAACCTTAACCCCTTATCGTTGGGCAAACAACCGTGACCGTTTAAGTAAAACAATTTCGTGGCAGCTGAAAAATAATATGAATCATTTGTGACTACCGTTGGTTCAGCTAAAAGTTAATTTACGTGTTTCAGTAAATTAACTTATTAACTAAAAATTAGCTGAAGTTGCATCTCTCACTGTAAATTGTAACTTCTTTCCGTATTTCTTCATCATGCTTTTTAACAACTTGTAATTCTTTTAACATGGTTGTTTTATTCTGTATAGTACTGATTGATTCATGTTGTATTTTGTAATTGTATTTTGTATATCTTTTATGTGGACCCCAGGAAGATTAGCTGGTTGCCACGGCACCAGCTAATGGGGATCCTTAATAAAAATCAAAAATCAAAACATTATAAAACGGTTGGGTCGCGACCAGTGGTCATGGTCGTAAAATGATTTCGCCCTGGTACGGTACTCCTAGGGAGCTGCCTAGCGGTACAGTGTGTGAGTTATTAATTGTGCAGCATTTTGTCTGAATAAGCTCCATAGAGTCCTTTATTAGAGTCAATATGCCTGGGGGTGTGTGGGGGGCTGGAGGAGGAAAGGGGGAGAGGAATTACATAGGCTAGAGGGAAAAAAATGGGGGGAGAAAAAGATCGAGGGATTTGAAAAAGCGGGTTGGAGAAATAAAGAAAGAACTAGGAGAAGACGAAGGCGAACGTGAGCCCTGTGTGGTTTTGTCTCAGTGAGGGAACGCAGCGCACGCACACACGCACGCACGCACGCACACACACGCACACACGCACACACACACACGCACACACACACACACACACGCACACACACACACACACACACACACACACACACACACACACGCACACAGACACACAAACACGCACAGCCAATTGATTGCTGCCGCAGACAGGCCTTGTTTGGCGGAAGGAAACCACATTAAGTTGCTGCTTTTGCGCTGGAGGAGAAGGAGAGAGAGAGAGAGAGGGTGGAATAGTTATCACGACTCGACGGGGAGGAGGAGGGATGGCATGCGTGGCTCCGGAAGGCATTTTAAGACACTTTCCATGCCAGTGAGCTAGCCTGTGTGGTGCCATTTGTGCTATCCAATAGCTTCTTTTGAAGAGGAACAGGAGGCATGCCGTGTTGAATCCGTGCTTCGTCATTGTGACCGGTGTCAACACCACGTAGTGGAAATTGCTGCCTTGTTGTGAAAATTGTTATTTATTTCTATTCTTCCTAAATGCATGCCGCACCAATGCTACTACAAACAGTTTGTTAACCAGTGGTCCGAGAGTTAACCAAGTTAATCAGCTAACCAAATGGACAATTATAGACTTGAGAGTGTAACATGAAACAAACATTTGTTAAAAAATTGAATTACCGTATTGTTCAGAATATAAGACGACTCTTGTTGTAAGACCATTCCCATTTGTTGGGAAAATAAACTCATTTGAGGGAAAAAGAACATTGAATGTCAAATAGAATCCCATTTTTAGAATATATTTTCTTTGAGGAAAAACATGGACTTATTACTCAGGCCAATAGGGTACTTAATTCTCCAGAATCTACACAATTAGAGAATATAAATGTTTTAATTGGTGTGGAGTTTGCATGTACTTCCCGTGACCCCTAGGGTATAGGTTCCCTTGCTAAAACATGCAGTAATCCAGCTTGGACTCCTCATGCATTGAAGGAAGCATGTGGCCAGACCGTTGCCTCCCCAGGTTGGTGGAGGGTGTGTAGAGCCCAGGATCACATTAGGAATTGGCACTGGTTGAGGAACATAAGTTCCAAAAGTGTGGGGATAAAAATGTAGGAAAAAAAGGTTTTATTTTGAACATCTTAATTCTGAGAGATCCGTTAAGGTCCATTTGTTTCTGTTACATAGCCATAAGGGTCCATTTGGTTCAAACTGTCATTTATCTGGGGGACCGCCCTTGGAACTGCCTCAGAGACCACCTGGGGGTCCCCGGACCCCACTGTGAGAACCACTGTTGTACATTGTAAAACAGCACGGTGCAGAACATTGCAGCACAGTCCAGGGTGATGCATAATTGAAAGAGCTGAATGTTTCCGGTGGCATTTCTGCCCAAACGAACCGGCGCCGTATCCTTCCGATCATTATGGCGTCAATTCCCACTAATAGCGTGATTAATAAGTAATGCGACGGTGGTGTGAAAACGGGCTCAGCCAATCACAGAGCGGGGTTTGGCTGGGTGGAGGCAGTAAACTCAGACCAATAATTTAGTGTTTTCTTACTTAAAGGGGAACCACCCATTTTGAACATTTTTCCTGAGAATGTACATATGGAACCAAATGGACCCGTTAGGATCCATTTGGTCCCATTTGTACAGTCTCAGGGAAAAGTAGGTCCTAAAACAAAAACCATTAACATGGTGAAACACAACTTGATGATGTCATCAAGTTGTGTTTCACCATGATTTCTTTCATACCTCCATCTCTAGGTAACACAGAATGGGGGAACTTTCTAATCCTGTCCACATAACATCTCTAAGGTATATTAATGGCATAGTAAAATGTTGAAAATGGGTGAAATTCACCCTTAAAGGTTTCATGGCGTGCTATTCTTTTTTTCCCAAAACATTACAATATAAGTCTTTATCGTGGTCCTTCAGACTCGTATTAAAAAAAGGTTTTAACTGACAAATCCACTCCAGGGATTGATGAGCCCCGGCAGGTTTTTGTAGCCTATATACTGTATCTCTCTCTGTATTCTGAAGCCTATTCAGTTGCATTCATATTTTTAGGGGGGGGTTGGAGAGGTGGGTGGGAGGCTGGGTGGTGCGGTCTGATTGTGGG
Source organism: Benthosema pterotum (assembly GCA_039105355.1). Taxonomy (NCBI): domain Eukaryota; kingdom Metazoa; phylum Chordata; class Actinopteri; order Myctophiformes; family Myctophidae; genus Benthosema; species Benthosema pterotum. The sequence continues at coordinate 15,533,401 of CM076982.1, read as the reverse complement.
GATTCCAATTAGGCTGGTTTTAGCAGGATTACAAGAGATCAGCCCTGCAGTAAGGCCCAGGGAGTTGGCGCTGCTGTTGGCTTTATTAAATAGGATGTAATATTATGGTAATCTGGTGGCATGATGCTGATAGTGGCATCTTGAATAGCAGCCAGTGGCGCCGGTGCTGCAAAGTAACTTTATAGGTACACTCTGTACTTGTCGAGTACATTTTTTTATGTTTTTTTTTTTTTTTTTTTTTTACTTTTTCTTTACTTAAGTATTGCTATTCCCAGAACTACTGTTGCAATGTACAGTTTACAATTAAGACATTTAAGCAGATGCTCTTAATCCAGAGTGATTTACGGTACATTAAGGAAGAACAAAAGAAAAAGCATGACAATACATCATATTCATAAAAAATAGTTCTTCCTGAATCATATAAGCAAGATATGGAATGTAATTGTGGAAAATCTATCTAATCGAGCTATGCATACAAAATGTTTAAGTCTGCATAAACTGCCATTCAATTTTAGATAATATGCTACCTAAGATATATAAGTTGAGCCTTTGCATAGCCAAGTAAGAGGTCAAGGCAAGTAATACTGTAAGTATATGGGCTAAGGTGGAGTCTTGTACAACTGCTGTCTTGGGGGGAAATCGTGAAAATGCAGCACAAATCTTAATATTAATCTGAATATTATCTGTTCTTTCAAGGAGAACGTTTTGTCAAATCTACCTAAGTGTTGAAATGGGTTAAAAAACTGTGTGGTGGGGAAAAAAACGTGATTTACAAGCGCAAAACGCGTTGCACTTGTGAGCACATTGTAAGTTCACGTGGAGCTGAATCGTGGTTAATTTATTTCCTTCCTACGTGACGCACGGGACTGCCTGGCATTCAGCTGGCAATCATGACTGATTGTCTGCCATGTGTATTGACATGAGAAGAAGCACACTGTGACCGAGTGCAGCCCTGGAAATATACTATTACATTTTCAGTAAAAATAATCAATAATGCAGGGAAGAAGAACTACTCGGTTACAAATAAAAAAAAGAAGTCCTGCGCGGACTTTCGTTAGAGAGAAACTGCAAATGTACTGCTATCAGTATGTACTTATATAAGTGCCGACAGCAGAAAGTGCTGCTCGCTGCGCAGTGTCCTCATTTCAACTTTTCAAAATGTTAATGTGTATGAAATATTTAGAAACTAGCAGAGCCATAATGTGTCCCAATGGCATGAGCTTTATGCGTTCGCTATTTTCAAATTGTACAGGGCTAAATCAATGGTTACTGTATGTTTTGTAATTATAATAACAACCCAAATCAGAAGTAAATATTAAGTAAAGTTTTCAAATAATTGTAGCGGAGTAAGAGTACTCTGAGATGTAATGGAATAGAAGTAAAAGTATTGGTATTTGACAATTATCAATGGTAGGTAGTAATTGGCATTTTTTGGTTTAAAGGGGAAATAATATGAAATCCAACTTTAAAAAAAAAAATTGTGTGTTTTTGCTGCTCCCATGTGTTTTTTCTATCCCCACAAATTATCTAGTTTGAACAATCAATGCTTTCATATCATATAAGAGTTTAATGTAAATTGCTCTCAACAGCTTGTTTGATTCTGGCCTCATAATGATGTCAACAATGCATCCTGCTTTGTAGAATTTCTCCTCTCTTTCAGTTTTCAGTTCCAAATCTGTATTTTCACGTTGTTTATAATGTTCACCCTTGTTGATTTTCCAAATTGGAATTTAACCCTTAGTGTACTGAACGCGTTTTGGTGTTTTAGCTGTTGAAAAATAGCAGATATGAGCTTGTAGTTCTGCTATTTTTGAAAAATTGTGAAAAGCATCAGAAACTAGAATCTGATCAGGACACAATGGGTTAAACCAGCTTGTTTTTTTTTATTTAGCCTCAGTATTATAAAACATCCTGCATATCAGCGCCCCCACCCCCTCAGGCCATTGTGGTACTGCAGTTAAACGGTCCATAAAGAAATGACAAGGACTGGTTGTATATCAGTGGTGAGGGACATATACAATATGGTATTAAATATTAAAAACAATTTTAGAAATCTATGCTATTTGCGCTCTAAAGTTTTAAAGAGTGTGTGTGTGTGTGTGTGTGTGTGTGTGTGTGTGTGTGTGTGTGTGTGTGTGTGTGTGTGTGTGTGTGTGTGTGTGTGTGTGTGTGTGTGTGTGTGTGTGTGTGTGTGTACTTTAAAAAGGCAGAAAGAGCCTGCTGGTTAGTTAGTATTATTTTTTTTTTACACTAATAGTAATGTTCCATAAAGAAACTTCTTAAAATATAAATGAGAAAAATTCATTTAAAAAATAAAAGTATGCCCCTCACATAATAGTTGGGCAGTATGAGACTCTTGAACCAATGATGAGTGTTTTCGATGAACCGAACACGATTTACAATAGTTTCTAGTTAGGGTGTGGGGCAGCTAGAATGAATTTAAAATATCTAAATATTGAATCAAGCAACTATAAAACTGGCTGGTATGTTCACAAAAGAGTATTTCTCTTCTTTATTTTGAAGTGAAATATCCCTTTTATGTAAAGTACTTGAGTAAATGTACTGAAGTTACTTCCCAGCACTGGGTGGTATAATACATTTTAAATACTTTTTAAATACACATAAATATTCACATCAGAAATAGCCATGTATGGAATGGTATGTGTTTAATGTCATTTTATTGGTACACAAAAAGTGAATTCACTCTGATTTTCAACAGTGGTGGACAAAGTCATTGACCCCAGTACTGGTCAAATATTACTCAAGTACTTTATCTTAAAACTACTCAAAAAGTGTTCAAAAGTGGTTTTCAAAAAAAATACAAGTATACGGTACATTATTACAAAGTCATTCTTTTATAGACATAATTTATATCAGTGCATTTGAATATTTAAGACATATTTCATTCAAATTCTATATACCTTTTTATCAGATATTTCTTAAAACAAAAAAATATTTAATGTCAATAACACCCCCCAAAATACCAGATCTACAAGTTCACATTGTGTTGTGTGAGCTTGTAGATCTGCTAAATGTACTGTCCACTGTCTAGTATAGCACCAAAGGTTTTCAACATCGACTATAAAGACCCTGCGTTAAACGGAGAATTCCATCCATTTTCAACATTTTTCTGAGAGTGTACAAATGGACCCTTGCTGGTCCATTTGGTTCCATTTGTACACTCTCAGAAAAAAGGGCTCTGAAAGGAAAAAATCAAACACAACTTGATGATGTCACCCAGCTGTGTTTCACCATGTTTTTTTTTTCAGACCTCCATTTCTAGGAAACACAGAATGGGGGAACTTTTTTATCATGTCCACACAACATCTCTAAGGTATATTAATGACGTGGTAAAATGTTGAAATTGGGTGGAATTCCCCTTTAACATGCATTCTAAAACATTCAACATCATATAAGGTCACATCAGTTCAAAGCAGCAGTGCGGTTATTACTGGCCAAAATATCGACAGATAACTCGTATCTCCATAGTTCAACTTTTTTTTCCGTTAATGAACACCGAACATTGTCACTATGTGTCGCACAAAAGCTGTGAAAACAATAAAAAAACAATAAAAAAACATTTAAATACGGTAATAACACAAAAGGACATACAACATTTATTATGCCCGACAGGAATGGTATGTAGATAATTGTGTTCAATACCAGTAATAATAATTTTGTTAGTTTATTTTTTTGAGAAAAACAAGCCATTATGAACCTGTCATCGGTGCTTTGATTCATTACATAATCAAATTGTCACTCATGACACACTGTGTCAGCAACTGGCCTAGCAAATGCTCTTATAGTTATGTGTGTTATAATAGGACAAATTTGCCCTTAAACATAAGAAGCTTTTGTGAGGAAACTGTATGTCCAAAAGTGTTGCATTTCAGAAAATGACAAAAAAAAAGAAAAAGCTTCGACATTTAGTCACAACATATTTTCTTAATATGTTCACAGGCTTGATATGTAGGCCTAGCATACTGCATAAAACACCCGCACTATTAATCACTTACACTTATTTCTATAGATCTACAAACTAACCAGTGAGCTTTTTTTGCGATAAGTTTGTGCAACACTATGATGACGTGACGTAGAAATGTATCCTATTAAACAAAATTGAAATATGGAGGGAGAGATTTCCTTTCTGGCTGCAACAATATGTAGAGAAAATCCCACCAGAAAGTGCAATTATATTTTGATTTTGTAACTTGTACACATAAAAGACTCTTTATAGTAAGTTCAGTGACAATTCTCGTATAGTGATTTATTTGATTAAGTTACCGATAAATAATTGTCTTACCAGCTTACATGTACAGCGTATCCGTACTTTGTTTGTTTTCTACAGTTACAACAATAATACATATGATTGTTTAATCTCAGTCGATATGACGATAATAAACCAGCAGCATGACAGTAGGAAACAGGACGGATCACAGTTGGTCTATCTTGTGATTGTATTTGCAGTGCAATAAGAGTGCATGTCGGGGCTGGGCCATCAACCCAATGATAAACCAATTAAATAAAGGCCACTGGTTCCCTAACGCAAATATGTTTTGCATGGGTCGCTTTATTTACATTTTGTTTTGTATTAAATCATGTGTTATTTAAAAAAATCGATTCAAAACACCCCCATCCCCCCCAAAAAAATAATGTAATACTTTTGTTTCATTTTTTTGTATTCCAATGTAATTTCATGAATAAATGTTAAGTAAACACAGGACCGCTTCACCACTTTTCAACCCATCTTCATCGTAATTGGTCTTCAAATGTTGACGATAAAAATGCCACATTTTCTTTTTTCTTTTTCTTCTACCCATGTCTGTGTCTCATAAGAGGCGTGTGGGCAGTTCAGAAACGTCCTGCACTTATTATGGTGGAAACCATGCCTTCCATTTTCGCATTGCAACTTTTACAGGAACAGAAAGCCTCCAGTTTCTATTAGCTTAATTGGATTCCCCATCGATGATATCACCAGTGGCCATACCGGATATGAGACACAGGCCGAGTAGAGGGGAAAAATATGATGCAATTTTATATTGGTCATTTGTGAGGAGCAGTTATATGAAGATATGTTGAAAACTGGCAGAGTGGTCCTTTAGGTTATCCATGTTTTGTACTTTGGTACGTATATTGGTGCCATGTTGAAATTGTGAACAATAGCCGAGTTTATAGTATGTCTGCAATTACCACTATTTTGTCTTTAAAAATAAATAACAGATGCTTGAAGAAGGTCTTTGAAAAAGTGCCTTAAAGGTACCCTAGACAACATTTAAGCCTAAATTCAAAATATATGTGTTCATTTTAAATAGTGTATTGTCCCGAATGTAAGACGACTCTGGTTATAAGATAACTCACATTTCTCAAGGCTCATTTGTGGGGGAAAAATATTGACTGTAAATAGTATATAGCGCCCAAGACAACCCCATTTGTTAGGATACTTCCCAAACATCCCAAAAATGTAGTACTGCATTTAGTTTTTTCCCTTCACAAACACTGAAATGTCAACATCCACGTTGACACAAAAGCAAAATACAGACAGAGGGATGTGTCTTTCTACAGGAAAACGCTGAGGACCATTTATATAGGGCTAAAAGAGGGTAAAAGCCCAAAGTATATAAACATACATCAATGCGTATATATTGAATTTAGGCTTAAATGTTGTCTATATCACCTTTTAATAAAAGTTCCTTTTGTGAGTGCAGACAGTGTACAGGCTCTCTGTCTAGGCACTTTTGTGCAATCATTCAAAAACAAATGAGCGAAATGTTTATCAATGGAAACTACAATAGTGATTTGAATATTATGGCCCAGCCCCCTTAATAGTGCACGTTACAATGGCAAGTGAGTTTGACATGTACCAAACTGACTCGTTCACGGCCTCGTGGTGTTTACAGACTATAAGCAGGTGTGACGTCGGAAGGGAAGACACACACACACACACACACACACACACACACACACACACACACACACACACACACACACACACACACACACACACACACACACACACACACACACACACACACACACACACTGTAATTACTAATAATAGCTATTGTACCATATAACTGAAAATGTTAAAAGTTTTTTTTTTTTTTTCAAGCATGAACTAATTTTTGGAACAAATCGGAAACTATATAGCCGACGTTATGTTTAAGATAATCGGCACTAATTTGAATAATTTGAAGCATAGAAACTGGGCCTGGAATAATCTATGTAACTGCAATGAGGATAAAACCCACAGTCATGCATGTGAGGCCCGACTGTCTCTGTCTGTATAACGTCTGACTGTGGGGGGAAAAAAAACAGGAGGGGGATATTACAGCATTACCATAAAACGGCACATTAAAAAAGGGAAGAAAAGAAAAGAGCGAGAGAGAAAAAGGTCCTCCTCTCCTACACACCTCATTTGATATTCCATATAAGCGATAGAGAAGCCCCCCGTAAAATGAATGATTTACCCTGGCGTGTGCGTAGAGAGAGAGAGAAAGGGAGGGGGAGAGAGAGAGAGAGAGAGAGAGAGAGAGAGAGAGAGAGAGATGGCCTCCTCTCTCTCGTATACGATCATGGGAGGTGACGGCTCGCGTTGAGGACATGGCTGCGCCGCGTCAAGTTGATCCTATTAGGTGTTTAAATGGATTTTACATGGGTGTTAAGGTTCACAATGTGCCATCAGACATGGAGAGGAGGGGGGGGTTTGGATCCATATTCATGACGCCCCCCACAGCGGTGACAGGCCACCCCCACTGCCGTACCCCTCCCTCCCTCCCTCTCTCCCTCCCTCCAGCACACGCTATAGCGACACAGCAAAGCCGGTTATAGTCCATTTGATCCGGGGATAATTGTTTATCTAGAAGAAGGAGCCCACTTCCTCCTCCTCCTCCTCAGTGCATAAATTGAGCTGTCTGTCGGGTGGGTCTTGCATGCATGGTGGTAGAACGGCAGGTGGGGGGGACGTCCGCGCGGCATGCAGTGGACATTTTGTTTTCGTTTTAGTACTGGTGCACGCCGTGCGTGCACGCACAGGAGCCTAGCTCCTACTGTGTGTGTGTGCGTGTATGACGTGGTGTTATAGCTCCGTGGATAGCAGCACCGCGAGAGCATACAGCAGATCGAGGGAGGCCTCGTCGGTCACGTTTGCATAAGGAGAAAAAAAACAAGTATGTGTGTGTGTGTGTGGGGGGGGGGGGTTATAATAAATACAGCACACACTCTATCTAACCCTGCAGGCCTACTAGGGGGGGAGGCCATTCAATACAGCATCTCATTAAATTCAACACTCCAGCTTCCATAGAGCGCTGGATGGAGAGAGAGAGAGAGAGAGAGAGAGAGAGAGAGAGAGAGAGAGAGAGAGAGAAAGACAGAGAACAAGGCAGCAACGTAATATTCATGCAAACTGAGTCCCTTCTGTTTCCCAACCTGCTGGTCCTTCAAAAAACTCATTTTTGGGGCTCTTTTTTCAACAACACACATACACGCACGGACGCATATGCGCACGCACGCACACACACACACACACACACACACACACACACACACACACACACACTCACACTCACACACACACACACACACACGTACACACGCGTACACACAGACACACACACATCAGATGATTTATGGTCGATCATAATTAAGCAACATTTCCATAAAAGTGTGGTTTGGCGTGATCCTGTGATGCATTCGATCAGGAATCACTGAAGTGCCAAGAATCATGTTAAGAAACACCTCATCGAGTGTAATACTGCAATCATACAACAGTCACCCTTAAACCGAAAGAGAATCGTAGAAAAATAATATTCTTTCAAAGACAGATATAGTCACGGCCACAAATGTCTCAGGAAACTAGCTATAGCCTATAGCCAACCAGTCTGCTGTGCTCTGCACTATGAGAGAAAAACACAGATCTTTGTTTTGATTTGGTGTTACTGTGTGTTGGTTTAAGTATAAGTGCATATGACATGGTTCAAACACTATAGTTCCTCAAAACAACCTGTTGTATAATGTTGTATAAAGACCGCGCAGTGCCAGTGGAGTCAGAACGGACATTTCCTACATATTGGATTTGTTGTCAGCTGCCAGCTACCAGACATCACATGCATTTGACACGTAGTCTGATTACTAACCCCATTTCTGACCATAAACCTAACTCCAAACTCAGTCTTAACCCACCAGACACACAAACATAGCATAGCATGTTGTTGTATAGAAATGTTTCACCATGTCTTCACTTTTGCGGAAGTATAATTTCACTTCTGCGTTTCCCAGGCTCGTATACTTGTTCTGCATAACACAGTGTTTGAAGCAGGCTTTTTCTCCTCTCCAATTTGTTGAACTGAACGATGTGAATATGAGGAAAACATAACTTGTGTTGTTATGTCTGCGTGTGTATGTGTGTGTGTCTGTGTGTGTGCACGTGTGTGTATAGGAAAGACAAACCAGAAAGCCACGCGGTGATGACAATCAACATGTCCACATTGACGCACAGGACTGACAGAACGTCAGACACACACACAGACGGACGGACGGACGAACAGACGAACTGACCGTTGGACGGACGTCACCGCTGCTGGCACACGGATGAGCAAACAACACGGAGGACAGACGCATACGGTACAGGTACGGTACGGGTCATCAACACGGATAGACATTAGCATAGGGTAACCTTATTATGTCACTGAGGATGCAAAGGCGAAAAACAAACAAGGCACCTTTGGTGTTCAGTCCCAGGATGACGTGGCATTGTGGAGAAGGCTGTGTGTGTGTGTGAGGGGGATCGATGGGTCTCATCCTACCGGCTAGATCCGAAGTCTGAGAAACTGGGCCGGGGGATGGACGGACAGACGAACGGACAGGGGCTGCATGGGGTCAGGACAGGGAGGAGGGAAGAGGAGGAGGAGGAAGGGCAGGGGGAGATTTTTCCGCGAAGATAAGGACTCTCCTCGACTACGCGTATTCTTAAGCAATAACAACGTGATCCGTATTATCCACCCAAGAATACCCGTCACCGAAGAGAGCCTCTCGGTTGGTCGGACGGACGGTCGCTCAGTCGGTTGGTTATGCCATTTTTATTTTCCCGGCAGCACCAAGAAGAAGGAGAAACCGCCGCCAGATTGTTGCCCGCCAATGCCGTCCCGGCATTGCTGTTGTCCGCTGTTATCGCTGTTGTCAACGCCGTTGTCAACGCCATCACTGTCAGTTGTGGCAGAGTGTCCGAATCAGGGGCATAGAAAGACAGATGGACATAGAGGGGAGGGACAAGGCGGTCCTCTGCATTGATTGAAGACAAGGTGTTGGGGGTGGAGGTGGGGGGGGGTCCCCACCACCACATCGCTGCATGGCTTCCTCTGCAAAATGAGAAATTGAGTGCATTTTCAAAACCCCTGGAGGGAGGGATTGTGGGGTCATATGGTTCAAAAATATCGCTATATGGATGAACATTCACACAACCGCTTCCCCTCTCTCTCCTGCCCTGACACCATCCCTTAAAGCAGTGGTTTTGGACCAGTGGTTCGCGGATCACCAGTGGTCCTTGAGGCGTACAAGGTGGTCCCCAGCTAATTGATATTGGCCACTAAATGGACCCTTATAGAGCCTTACAAGTCCAGTAGTAAATTCTCCATTCATTTTCCTCCTAGACTTTTAAAAAATGACCTACTGTAAAGACCATTACTGTGCTAACTCGGGTTGTGACAAATCACGACAATAAACACAATGTTACAAATTATCTAATCAGTCCAAAATATTGTGTTTGCTGTCATGATTTGTCACGACCCGAGTTGGCCTTGTCTGTGCCGTAATCGTCTTTATATAAATCATTTTTGAAAAGCCTATTGGGAAAATGAATGTCTATGGCTAGAATGCAGAACAATAATTGGAGTGAAATAAAAAAAAGGGTTGAAATCTATTCGAAATCGATCATACTGTAACTAGTGAGATCTATCCCAGAATAAGCGTTATTATTTCAACTGGTGAAGATGTCCTATGAATGGCGTACAGATCATCCCAATATGGGCTGTGATTTGACCAAGTCTTGAACGTGAATGGAGTCACTGGGCTGATAATGTGTTGATGTTTTATCCTTTTAGATTAATTGTCTTAGTGTACTGAACGCGTTTTGGTGTTCTAAGCCTTATGTTTTAACTATTGAAAAATAGCAGATCTACAAGCTCATAGCGCGTCACCGAGTGGCGCGCTATGAGCTTGTATCTCTGCTATTTTTGAAAAACTGTGAAAACGTGGTGCAAATCTTTGAATATTATGTTATTCAGAAACTAGAAATCTAGACAGGACACAATGGCTTAATTGTCTTAGTGCTTACATTGATCTTCAATCATTCCATCAGTCTGTCAGTCAGTCAGTCAGTCAGTCAGTCAGTCAGTCAGTCATTCCATCAATCAATTCATCAGTCAATAAATCAATCAATCAATCCATCAATCAGCCAATCAACTCAACAACATTGCAACATTGTGTTGTGTGTAGAATTGTTTTTTTTTTGTTTTGTTTTGTTTTTGTATGATCTGGGTACAAATGTACAAATTATGTTTTTCGATTAGGTATTTCAGCATCTTCCTATTCCCTTTGATCACCTTTTAGTAACACTTTCCATTTATTGAACTTTATTGTACTTGAAACTAAAAGATGATAAACTATAAGAATAAATGTTGTTCAATGCAAATCAATTTATCTTTGGATGTACAGGCTGGTCAAGTCCAGAAAGTCCTCATTTAGCCTCTCAGTAGCAGGGGCGGATGTAACATTTCCCAATTGAGGGGGGGGGGGGGGGGCAGGAGAAAATGGTATGGGGGCGGCTTCATCACGCGTGTTGCTTCGCTCCACGGACAATGAAGCCGCACCCATACCGATTTGGGTTAGGACTTTTATTAGGAAAGTTTACATCAATAATAACATCAGTTATTGTTGAAGTTGCAACAGACACGCAGCATGCATAAAGCTAAAGGCCTGACTCAGAGAGTTTTGTGTTTTCAATGATGAAATGCTGTTGGTTTAGTGGTGACACAGCTGTAGTTAGTTAGTAGCAGCAGTGTTTCAGATCATTTTAGATATAAGCACTTTAATTTGAAATATCTTGGGTTGTTTTGCATGCCATCATGTTTGTTGGGGCAGCATTTAGGGGGGCATTGCCCCCCCATGCCCATGCCTAGATCCGCCTCTGATTTAGCCTCTCAGTAGTCTTTCCTGTATAATGTGCAGGGATGATGATGACGATGATGTCACAGTGACACACATACCCTCTATAGCAGTGGTTCCCAAACGGTCCGTGTACTTTTCGGCCATTCAGGATTCTGTTTTATACTTGTTAAATTTAAAATCAGAATACACTCCAAAACGGCCCGTTTCGGTATTCTGTTTTGAAAACAAAATGTAGAGTTGTGAATTGTAAGAGCAACATACGACCCGTTTCCAGGTTCTAATTGTTGTGGTTCGAATCAGAATGACAAAATTTAAAAACGCTGCTGCTCTGGCGAGGTGGCGAGCAAAACCTGAAATCTGTTTTGTGTCCGCTGCTCCCCCCCCTCCCTCCTCCGTGCTGAGGGCGGAGGCGTGGCACGGAGCTCTTGATTGACAGCTCGGTTACTGCTGCAGTTACTACAAGGAGACACACGCGGCGCTGTTGGTACTGGCAGATGATATTATGAATTATTGAATTAGAGTAGTTATTATACATTTATCCTTTATATTTAGATTTTATTTATACCATTTAGCACTGCCGTTAATAAATTGAATAAATTAGTCTGCATTTAATGCATATTAATACAGTGCTGTTATTACATTCTGATTAGACATTGATGATTGATGCATCCTCCTCTGTGTCAACTCTTAATTAATAAAGTAATACAGACAGATAGACATTTTAAAGAGGCCTACCCGGGACCTCGTCATCTGTGTCATTAATCATTATTATGCAACGCGTTATGTTACAGGTAGGCCTGTTTATTTGTTCAATTAAGTGTTTTGGGCCGACATGGTGCCAAACAAGGTGCCAAACTAATCATTGAAGTAATGTAGTCTGTATACATTTATCCTTTATCATTTAGATTATATTTATGACTGCTGCTGTCATTACAAATACATTGGCGTTAGCGGCATTTTGATTGAATCTTAACGGGTCATAACCAGCCACAGAGCTATTATTTCTACCTACTGGTAGCCTATACAGCGCACACTGCAGCGAGGGCGTGATCATGGTGTCACGGATGGACCACAGTGACAGACAGTAGGCCTACAGTAGTCCGAGGAGATGCAATTGGCTAGGACAATTGCAAAACAGCATCAAGTGGTTCCCTGGTTGTTGCGGATGTGCACGTCCAAACTCATTCAAATTCAATGATGATGTATTTAATATTTAATTCAAATGTAGGTTCCTGTATTCATTCACTAGGTATACACACACACACACACACACACACACACACACACACACACACACACACACACACACACTTGATTTTATAGACACTATCTATACCCTACCATCTTCCACAAAGTTGGCTAGAATGTTGAAAACAATCTGATGATGAGCCCCGGTGAGGCATTACTCCTATTCATTTACTTCAATGCCTAGTTCGGTTGGCACCTTGGCGGCCCAATTGGCGCACCTCATAAACACTTAATTGAATAACGAATACACTATAAACATAGCGGGTTGCATAACAATGACACACATGATGATGGTGGGACACTTACCCTATATGTTGAATACAAAGTAGACTTACTTTAGGATGTTAATTAATTAAACAGTTTAGTATTCATTGTCTGTCTGTCTTGTCTGTTCGTCTGTCTGTCTCTATTAATTTTTTTTAATTACTTAAGAGTTGACATGAATGTAATAACAGCCCTGTGTAAATATGCAACCAAAAAGTGGGGTAATTTATTTGAAATTACGGCAGGATAAATGTATAATAATATTGTCTACTCTAATTCAATAATTCATAATATCATCTGCCAGTACCAACAGCGCCGCGTGTGTCTCCTTGTAGTAACTGCAGCAGTAACCGAGCTGTCAATCAAGAGCTCCGTGCCACGCCTCCGCCCTCAGCACGGAGGAGGGAGGGGGGGGAGCAGCGGACACAAAACAGATTTCAGGTTTTGCTCGCCACCTCGCCAGAGCAGCAGCGTTTTTAAATTTTGTCATTCTGATTCGAACCACAACAATTAGAACCTGGAAACGGGTCGTATGTTGCTCTTACAATTCACAACTCTACATTTTGTTTTCAAAACAGAATACCGAAACGGGCCGTTTTGGAGTGTATTCTGATTTTAAATTTAACAAGTATAAAACAGAATCCTGAATGGCCGAAAAGTACACGGTTCCCAAACTTACTCATGCAAGGGACCCCTAAATTGACACCAATTATTCCATAGACCACGATTTGAAAACATGTCAAGGACTTCAACCCTGGTGGAAAAGAGGCCTCAGAGTTACAGACCCATAAGGCTCCATTTGGTTCCAAACTATCATTTGTCTGTCTGGAATCACTGCTATAGATCAGTGGTTTTCAACCAGTGGTCCTTTAGAGGGTTCCAGTGGTCCCCTGTTGAATGATGGAGAAATGTAAACCAAATGGACAGATCTTTAACTCTTGAAATCATAAAATGAAACCAAATAATTTCCAGTTGGTCCCCAACTAAATGGAAAGTTGGTTAACCAGATGTAAACCTGAATGGAACCTTGCGGGTCCATTTGGTTTCATGTTTACACTCTCAAGAGTTAAAATATTATTAAAATAATAATAATCATTTTGATATGTATGTTTGCCTGTTTTGTTTCTGAAATCCAGCCTGGTATCTGGTGGAGCAAAACAAAATAAATCTGTAGTTTTGGGGTCTGTGGGGCTAAAATATCATCTAATGGTCGTCCGTGGTTCAAATCCTGAATAAATAGTGGGCCCTGGTGTGGAAAAAAGTTGAAAACCACTGCTATAGATGACCCACCCTGACCCCCAACATCCCCCCCATGCACCGCCGAACCCTGACTAAAGTCCTCTTACCTGGGGGTCCCCATGGGGGCTGTGTGTGGGTCTGCCTGCCTGCCTGCCTGCCTGCCAACCATCCGGATGTGCCTGCATGCCCTGAGGAGGGGATGGAGGGGCGGTAGGGGGTTGGGTAGGTAGGGGGGGTCTGCCTGGGCGTCCGTCCGTCCGTCCGTCCGTCCGTCACTTAATGAGATCTGCTGGGATGGAGAGTAGCAGAGGGAGGGAGAGACGTGGGGTTGGGTCAGAGGGGGGTCAGCCTGCCACGGTGGAGGACCCCCCGCGCGGGGCCACGTGTGCACCGTGTGCACGCCGTGTGTGACAATAGGCCCGGCACACTCCATTAGCGACACACAGGCGTTTATTACACCCACCCACAGCCACCTATACGTCCCCTGACTGCCAGTCAAACCCCCTCCCCTTAATTCCCTCTCCGACGTACCGGAACCTCTCTCCCTCCCTGCCTCCCTCCTGCCGGTCTTTTCTGCTTTTATATCCTCTCCTTCTTTCTGGGTTTTATCCTCTTAGGAGATTTTCTATTTAGCTTTACTTTTTTGGTTGTTGAGCTGTATAAAGCCATTCTAATGAAGTTTCAAATGAACAATCAATTCAATCAATCAATGAATCAATCAATCTCTGGGGGAGGGATTGAGAGGGGAGTAGGGGTGTAGAAATTAACATTTATTCCAAGAGACTCTACATGTTCAATAATAATAATAATAACAATAATAACCTTCATTGCAGTAGATCAGATGCAGTTATTTTATGTTGTTAAGGCAATTGTCTAAGAAGATGTCTCCTTATTTGTCCATACATGGTTATAACATGAGCATTTTCTTTCTTTCTTTTCCCTAAAGTAGTGAAAATAGCTGTTAGTTGTGAAGATAGCTGATAGTGTGAACATACTATCCCTGCGTTTGACATGCCATTTAATGGGCGGGGAAAAGAAGAAAGAATGAAAGAATGGAGAAAAAACAAAACAAAAACAATTAAAAATGATTTGATTTGATGAAATGGTTTGGGTAAAGGCAATACTTGTGAAACCAAGAGAGACGTGCAGAATGTTTGACTGCGCCTCATATTGAAACATACTGTACATTACACACACACACACACACACACACACACACACACACACACACACACACACACACACACACACACACACACACACACACACACACACACACACACACACCATTCGCCTTTTTCCCCCAGGTTTCCCAAAACAGATCTTTAAGCAAATGAATGAATGCCATTTACAAAATAGTAATTAACAATAAATGTGCCTTGTAAAAATTTCCCTGCACCCCAACCCCACCCCCCCTTCAAATTAAAGCAGTGTAAATGCCAGAGTGAGCCCATGAATAATGGATGGGGGAAGTTCAAGCAAAATGTATGCCTATTCCTGGCTTCTCTCTAATTGATCTCTGCACAGGGTGGGTGGGATGCAGGGGAGGAGGAGGGGGAGGAGGGGGAGGCGTCACAGCTCCCGCCCTATAGGCCTATATACCCAAAATCACACCATTGATTAGTCGTCACCCTTAATCGATATTTACAATTACTCCGCGGGTGGTTCGCTGCAAATGAATGGACTCGTCCGCCCATGTCTCTCTCCCTCTCTCTCTCTCTCTCTCTCTCTCTCTCTCTCTCTCTCTCTCTCTCTCTCTCTCTCCGACACAACCAACCGACCGTCTTGAGACGGACCGGACATGAATTTATTAATTTGTTATACGCGAAGCCCTGCTGCGCTGCTGCTGCTGCTGCTGCTGCTGCTGCTGCTGCTGCTGCTGGCGGGGCGAATATTGGGAGGGTGGGGGGGGGGGGGGTGTCTATAAATACAGTAAATAGAATAATAATAATTTAACTGTGTTGGGTCAAAACCTTGTTATGTATCTGAAAATTAACATAATAATATATATATATTTTTAAATAAAGTCTAGTTCAGCTCAGGGCGTCATTTAAATTCAGTATCCATTGAACCCGTCTCACGATGTGATGTCGGTGAGCTTGTTGATTCGCGCGACGTGGAAATTATAGAGATGTGAGGTTTTGTAAGTGAGTGTGGCGGTGTCATTCATTCATTCATTCATTCATTCATTCATTCATTCATTCATTCATTCATTCATTCACTCATTCACTGATTCACTCACTCGCTCACTCACTCTTTCACTCATTCATCCATGTGAAGGATATAGTGAGAGGGAAACGTCAAGTGTATAGCAGCCACAGCCAGGCGCACACGCGCGCGCGCACACACACACAAGCAAATGCTCACGCGTGCGCGTGCACACACACACACACACACACACACACACACACACACACACACACACACACACACACACACACACACACACACACACATAAAACCAACAGCCCCGGAGCGATTTGTCTTGATATATTTGTTTGTTTTCCTACAGAAGGCGAGTGACCTTATCACCACAGCTCTCTCTCTCTCCCTTTCTCTTTCTCTCTGTCTCTGGTGTGTGCGTGCACGCGCACACACACACACACACACACACACACACACACACACACACACACACACACACACACACACACACACCCACACACA
Organism: Benthosema pterotum; assembly: GCA_039105355.1. Taxonomy (NCBI): domain Eukaryota; kingdom Metazoa; phylum Chordata; class Actinopteri; order Myctophiformes; family Myctophidae; genus Benthosema; species Benthosema pterotum. Next base: position 15,516,823 of record CM076982.1, on the reverse strand, counting down.
CACACACACACACACGCAGGGCAGAGGAGTGGAACAAAGAATGAAGAGGTGAAGCAGAATGCAATGTGAATGAGATGCTAATCCACTGGAGTGTTTCCCCTCTCTCTCTCTCTCTCTCTCTCTCTCTCTCTCTCTCTGTCTCTCTCTCTCTCTCTGTCTCTCTCTCTCTCTCTCTCTCTCTCTCTCTCTCTGTCTCTCTCTCTCCCTGCACTCAGTATGCGCGCCTGGAGCACTTTGGCCCTGCTGGGGGCTTCTAAAAGACCCCCCTGCCCCTTGAACCCCCCGCGAACACATGCACACGATTACACACACACACATACACACGCAGGCGCGCACTCATACACACGCATGCACACACACACTTGGCTCACCTGGTATGGCTCGGGCCATCTGTTGACATGGAAGCTAACGGATTTCTCTTTCACTTCCTAGAGTCACACACACTCACACACACCCGCGCGCACACACACACACACACACACAAAACACACACACACACACACACACACACACACACACACACACACACACACACACACACACACACACACACACACACACACACACACACCCGCGCACACACACACACACTCACAAACACGCGCACACACAGACACACGCGTATGTGCGCACACAGCGGCCAGCCTGTATCATTGATTGTTCAGTGCGAGTAACCCCTGGAGACTCATCAGATTACTCTAAAAGGCAACATCAAACGATCACATGCAGCCGCACTGTATACCGGGAACACACACACACACACACACACACACACACACACACACACGCACGCACACGCACACGCACACACACTATGAGCTCCGCCACACACAGAGCAGGAGAGAAAGACAAGATGCACGGACGAGAGAGAGAGAGAGAGAGAGAGAGAGAGAGAGAGAGAGAGAGAGAGAGAGAGAGAGAGAGAGAGAGAGAGAGAGAGAACCACAGGTTGTTGATGAGAAGGGGGAGCGCTTAGAAGATGTTGAAAACAACAGACTGCAATTCATGTATTTTCTTTCTTTCTTTCTCATCCTCAGAACCCGAGCTCCTCTTCTGCTAAACTCCTTCATCTACCATCTCCTCGCAGCAACCATCACCATCATCATCATCATCATCCTTCAACGCCAGCAACACGTAAGCCTTTTCCAATAGCAGATCTACAAACTCACTATAGCGCGTATAGTTATAGCCATGTGACACCCAGCTCACAAATCTGCGGAAATCGTGGTTCAAGTCGACCCGTAAAACCCCTCCAACACCCCCCCCCCACACACACACACACACACACACATCTCCTCTGATTGCGTTTTAATTGCACGCAAGTTCCGCGAATGGCGCCCGCCACCTCCCCACGCCCCCACCTCCCAAATTCACACGCACGGTTGCACACACACATACACAATTGTGTATCACACACACACACACACACAACAGGCAAAAAAAGGACGTGCGTGCGCGCACGCGGGTGAGCCGATGCGCGGCACGGCGGACAGAGACGCACACACACGTACGCACGCGCAGCGGTGGCGACAATGCGCAAACAACAAAACGGGACGCGGCAAACAAAGCGATGTGTCTGAAAACATGACCATGTGGAGCAGAAAAACAGATAGTAGTAATAACAATAATAATTCACTGACAATTCAAATCCATTAATCCACAGTGAACGAAAGAATGGACCGGACACACATTTATAAAATACAGAAAAGACACAGTGAAAATGGAATGCAAAAAACAGAAACACTCCAAAAAGAGGAGGGGGAAAAAAGAAGGAAAAAGGAAAATGAAATGGCATCATGTCCACTTGTTCTGATGCGGGAGACTCTCTCTCTCTGTGTCTTACCCTCTCTCTCTCTCTCTCTCTCTCTCTCTGTCGTCTTGTCTCTTCTTCTCTTCTCGTTTCCTCTCATCTTCGGTCCAGTGAGTTGCGTGCGGAGGGGGAGGGTCTCTCTCTCTCTCTCTCTCTCTCTCTCTCTCTCTCTCTCTCTCTCCTCCTAATAACCAGGGTGTTGGCTTTCTCTCTCTCTCTCTCCCTCCCTCCCCTTCCCCCCATAAGTCTTCCAATACCGGCACTCTGGGTTCGGACAGATGGATCGGAGTCCGTCCGCTGCTGCTCTGCACCGGGTTGGGACCGACCCTCCTCTAACCCTCCCCTCTGCCCTATGTCTGCCTGCCTGCCCCGTCCGCCCCGTCTCCTGCCTCCCCGTGCTACACCCATGCACCTGCACACACTCCTCTCTACGCCCGCCCGCCTGCCGCCCGCCCCATTCACCCGCCTGCAAGCCTGGAGCTCAGCTGCTCTTCCTGGTGGTATCTATCAGCGTTTGCAACACCTCCGCCAGCAGGGAAGACCACAGAGAGTGAAAGAGAGAGGGAGAGGGAGAGAGCGCCTCCTCCCATTCATTCCTCCTCTCCTGCTCCTCCTCCTCCTGCTGACTGTTGACTGCATGCTGCAACGCTCCCTCCCGGTCGCTCAGTCGCTCGGTCCCAGCTTGCCGTGGAGAGCCGTGCCGTGCCGTGCCTGGGAGGCGGGTGTGGGGTGTGGGGCGCCCTGCCCCCCCTGCCCCTCTCTTTCTCACTCAGTCCGGGAGGTCCGCCCCATCCCGTCCCGTCCTGGCAGACAGGCAGGCAGGCAGGCAGCGCTCCATCCGTCCCGCTTCTGTTGGCCAGATGATGCTGCTGCTGATGATGATGCCCCCGGGGGAAGGAAGAGAAGGGAAGGAGAGACAGACTGACGGATGGGCGGACGGACGGACGGGCGGATCGTAGGGATAAGGATGCTCTGGACAAAAGGCTCTCCTCTCCCCTGCCGCCCCTATCACCTCTCCTCCTCCTGTTCCTCCTCTCCTCTTCCTCTTCCTCTCCAATATGAAAGAAGCCAGTTGTTGCTCTCGCTGCCACTTGCGAATGAACTGACAGCCGGCAAGAGAGTCTGTGTGTGTGTGTGTGTGAGAGAGAGAGCGTGTGTGTGTGTGTGTGTGTGAGAGAGAGAGAGAGAGAGGGGGAGAGAGAGGAACAGAGGTTGGAGTGAGTGAGTGGTTTGGTGGTGCGCATATGTGGTGTGTGATGGGGCATGTGAGAGAGAGTGATTCAGAGAGAGAGGGAGAGAGAAAGAGAGAGAGAGAGGGAGGTGGCTAGAAATAGAGAGAGAGAGCAAGAGGGTGATGGTGGAGCGGAGGAAGAGCAAAAAGCAAGTGGAGAGAGAGAGAGACAGAGAGAGAGAGAGAGAGAGAGAGAGAGAGAGAGAGAGAGAGAGAGGTTGCCGGTCTGCTAGAGAGACACTGGATCCTCTCTCGACTCTGAGCAAGCCAGAGAATAATTAGATTTGGTCCACACACACACACGCTCGCACGTGCACGCGCGCACACACACGTACACACACGAACACACAGCTCCAAGAGGCAGTCAGTCCAGGCTCCCTGGCACCTAATGGGGAATTAATTGCACCCCTCCTCCCCCACGTAGACAGACACACACACGCACCCCACCCCCCCAAAAAAAAAAATAAAATAGAATAAATAAATAAAAATAATAATAACAGGGGAGTGAAAGCAACCCCTTCCCCCAATCCGACCGACTAACCAACCCTGGGAGTGGGAGTGCACAATTTTTTTGAGAGAGAAAGAGAGAGAGAGAGAGAGAGAGAGAGTGAGAGAGAGATTGCAGACCCCCATGGTCCGACTCCTCGGACCATGGAGGGCCATATCCACATACAGTATATACAAGACCAGAGACACAATGTTAGAGAGAGAGAGAGACAGAGAGAGAGAGGGACAGAGAGAGAGAGACAGAGAGAGAGAGAGAGAGAGCATACATTCTGGGGTTAAGGTGAGAGAGAGGTAATTAGGCATTGTGTGTCACCTCCCCCTCCCCCTCACATGCTCCTCAGAGAGAGGCTGGTGCTAGCGTTGCCTTCAACAGCTGTAGTCCAGAGAGGGAGAGGGGGGGGAGCAGTTATCACACTTGTGTGATGTGAGCAGGGCTGGATTTAGCCAGCCTTACTAGGGTGGGCTGGAAGAATGGCAGGGTGGGCCGGCAACTCCAAGGTTTTTCATATGAAGCAGTGGTTTTCAGATCTTTTTGACACCAGGGCCCACTGTTTATTTGGCATTTGAGCCACAGAGGACCAGCATTTGATCACATTTGAGCCCCCACAGACCCCAAAACTAAAGATTTATTTTGCTTTTGTCCACAATACCAGGCCGGATTTGGGAAACTAAACATTCAAACATACAGATCAAAATGACCATTAATCTTCTACATTCTCTAGTTGTGTAGACTTGGGCGGATTCACATGATGAATATTTTAACTAACTGGTTAACCAACTGGACCTCTCTCTCATCCACTGATGAAAACCACTGATATTACCTTTCATTTGCGTCTTGCATCTTCAATTGTCAGGTTGTGAGTATTATCTCCTGGAGGTGTAGCTCCGGTCGCTGGCTCTGCTTGCACACAAGTGGGCCATACATGGCCTGCTTGTGCGTCGTTGACGATTGTAGGTCATTGACGCACAATACGTGGAATTCAATGGACACCAGTCACCATACAACTCCTCCTAACCGTTTTGGACTGAAGGAGTTGCCTGGCCCCGCCCGCCCCAGCTACGTCATCACAACGAATTGTGCTTCCATCTGGGTCTGGTCTCGCACCTGTTGACTCTCATTACAAAGAACTCACTCGCCGAGTTGTTGATTTTCAAGGTTGGAGACCAATCAAATGGCTGCCTTTGAGTAAACCCACCTCACGTCTCCTGATTGGTCTGCGCAGTTGTCTACGTAGAATTTAGGCTGCTGCAGCAGCTCAGCTGATCACAACAAAAATGGCGACTACCATACCGGCAGGAGCGTCCGTAGCGACTTCTCAAGAAATCATTCACATCTCCTTTTGCTAAAAGCCAAGTGCAAACGCATGCGCAGTGGTGGTAGCTGCTGCTATTGACGCCCCAAAATGACGTCAGATGTTTTGGTGCGCTGATGACTAGTGATTGGTTAGAGGAATCTGTCTGTCAAACAGACAACCTACGTCACGGTAAAGAGATTCCCAGACTCTCTTTCGTGGAGAGTTTGGCAGGAGCCAGGCAAGCATCCACTGGCCAAACCGGTTGCGTGGTTGTCCAATGGCAGTGACCGCTATCGGCCACGGCCGATAGTGTTTTATTGGCCATGGCCGATACTGTTTCACCCTAATGGGTGAACAGTTTCTGGGTTTGCCGACAGTCGCGGCAACCGCTACTATCGCAAATCAAATTTGCTGCTTCTCACTCCAACCTTTAAACATTCAGGCCTGGTGAGTAATTCTGCTGTCTGGGACAATGTGCTGCTTGCACTGGGCTGTCGCTCCAGGAGCAAACTCTTTCCTAAATCCCACCGAGGAGTTATTCTTTTCAGCTCGGAGGTGGAACGTGGAAGGTATATTGAACAGAACCCACAGACAGCTCCACTGATCCAGGAACTGATCCAGTCTGAACGGATGTGTGCTGTTTTTTACATGATTTGACTATGAAAAAGTCATTTACAAAAGGAGAAGTCATTCTCCTCATTGACAGAGTCATTTGTATGCTTTGTTCCATTGACAATTGTGTTTTCATTTGTGCAGTTCAGTGTGCTGCAAATTATTGGTAGTTCAAGATTGTGTATGGTATGGTATGGTATGGTATGGTATGGATGCCGGGATGGTATGACATGACATGACATGACATGACATGACATGACATGACATGACATGACATGACATGACATGACATGACATGACATGACATGACATGACATGATACTGTATGTATGCCTGTATGGTATGGTCGGGTAGCCCATGTATGTCGGTGTGGTACGGTATGGTGTGGTATGGTATGGTATGTATGCCTGGTACAGTATGGTATGGTGGTGTATGGTACAGTATGGTATGACCTGTGTACAAAATTAAATCACAAGTTCCATTTTGGGAACAGTTAGACATTTGATGGCAAAACAGTCATCATGCAAAAGGATTGCCAGGGTTTTGCATTCTGCGTGGGCAGATGTAACGTTGACAGATCCGTGTGAGTGCGGTTTGGAGAAAGACGTTTTCTGAGAGAAACGTGTGTTTACAATCATGAAGAAATCATCAAGCTGCCTTCAGGCTTGAATACTGGTGTACAGTATACAGTATATTCGCCTCGTTTCTGCCACATTCTCATCTTTGCATCGACTTTGTTTTGTTACTATACGTGTGAACGCACCTTAACTGCTACCCCAAAGAGACATTAAAGGTCTGTAGACTTGCTTAGCTGCCATATGACTTCATTTCAAAAGCTACTTATAGGGTAGGATAACTAGCTGTATATAACTTACTCTGTCCTTCAAAAAATAAAACAAAGCCAGTAAAGAGTTTCTCTCTCTCTTTAATCATCCAAGTCTGAATGCACCTTTCGACATTTGACACAGTATGTGTGTGGTGCGTGAGGTTCATATGTTGTTAAAATATTTCAATCCTTACATTTTGTCCACATGAGAAATACTATACTGTACAAGGACACTGACACGCATGCACACACACACACACACACACACACACACACACACACACACACACACACACACACACACACACACACACACACACACACACACACACACGCACACACGACACGAGAGCAGATCAATAAATAACGAGAAGGAGCTCTATGATTATCCACCTTTTTTCTTTTTCCTTTTGTGTTCTCTGGGAGCAGCCAAACACACATCAGACTGGCTTTCATGTACTTTTTGCTCAATATTGGTTCAACTGAAAGGCCAAACACCTCATGTTGCCGTACTAGAAATACTAACAACACAGAAAAGACTATCCTTCTTCTGTCGAGGATGTGATCGGTGCGCGTGTTCGCTCGGCGCGTGTGTGTGCGTTGCACGTGCACACGTTTTTGTGTGATAATGAATCCCCTCTTTGCTTCATCTTTTCTTTGAGGCTTCTCGGGCGACGGCGCCGGGTCCTTTTGAAGCGATAGAAATTCAGACTTAAACGGAGCGAATGTCTTCGTTTCATTAGGCCCGGCGTACAGCGCTTTTCACCCATTACCGTCGACGCGCGGGATATGTGAGTCAGACGCCAAAAAGGGGAGGGTGAGGGGGTGGGTGCGGGGAAGGGGAAGGGGTGGTGGGTGTTGGACAATTCCCTGGAGGATCCCGGGGGACTCTGATTGCCCCCCCACCCTCCCCTTCACCACCCCCACCTCCCTCCGTTCCCTCTCTTTGAGAGAGGCGAGGAGCACGGATGAAATAGTCATGTTCGACTTCATCTCCCAGACCGAGGTGTTCCATGTACAAGCACACAAGCACAAGCACACGCACACACACACACACACACACACACACACACACACACACACCACACACACACACACACACACACACACACACACACACACACACACACACACTGTGTGCAGACAAAGGGCCATTGGAACAAGAAGACACTCACTATCTGTGCTGTTTCTTCTTTTTCCCCCTCTTTCCGCAGCGCTGTACTGCCCCCTACTGTCCTCTCTGCATAGCATTGTTCTCTCTCTCTGATGATGCTCTCAATCAGTGTTGTTTTTGCCAGGCTTTTTTTTTTTTTACACATTTAGTCAGTCTTGGTCTTTTGGACAAATCCGTGCTTATTTGTTTTCAGTCACATTATAGTCATCTTGGACAACATGCTTTTGTCTTAGTCTTAGTCACACATTTTCATTTCTATCCTTGATAGTTTTAGTCTAGTTTTAGGCAGTGTGAACCGTAAAAGAGGTTTCAAGGGCTTTCCACACGGGGAACAATATACACCTGCGCTATTGCAGCAATTCCAACGTGCCACTCGTTGAAGATTTGAAGATTGAGGTTTAAACTAAATCGCAGCCGTGTGCATGAAACAAGCTCACACGCAACAAGCAACACTGGACACCGTGCGCTAATGCCCGGCATCACACGCTTGCTTTATTGCACAGTGTTTTCTAAGCAAAAATGCTGGTCCTGTTGAAAATGAAATAGAAGGCATGTCTATACTCCCCGTCTGTAAAGCCCTTTAGTCAGTTTTAGTCGGCAGAAAACTTTAGTCCCATTTTAGTAAAAGAGAAAATAATGTATTCAACCTAATGAAATGCAGTCAGAGTATAATATACATGCAGTATATTTAAGGTACAGTCAGTGTTATAAGGCTATACTAGTAGTAGTGAGTCTTGGTTAGTGAGTCTTAAGTCTTTTGGACGAAAATGCCTATTCGTTTTATTTTATACATTTATATTAATGATAGTTTTAGTCGATACTCTGAAAAGGCTACATGTATTTTTAGCTTGTCATCAGACTAGACTAGACACTAGACTTAGTCCTGACAGTGGCAGTGGCTTTCAACACTTTCCATATATCATATACTGTATACTATAAGGCCTGTTATTTTTATTCATTTATTTTTGTAATTTAAGTCAGAGAGAGAGAGACAGAGAGAGATGATGTGAGGGAGAGAGAGATGGAGGGAGAGCCATGAGAGGTGTTGCAGGCATGCAGGGTTTGTCGCCCTTCTGTCTCGTGGTGGACATTTTTGTCTACCACCAACTTCAACCGCTTATCTGTAGTGGGGTTGCGGGGAACCAGCTCCAGCAGAGAGAGCACCATACTCCTTTCTCCACATAGCTTAATTCTGGGAAATCCTGAAGGCATTACATGGAGGCCAAGTATTTGTAGATACATAGATGTACTGTATAAACTGCTCCTTGGTCTGTACGGGGTTCTCCTCAGGGGTAGAGTGACAGTTAGTGTTGACGTTTCATCAAAGAGGAATTCCACCTATTTTCAACGTTTTATGTCATTAATATACCTTAGAGAACCCATTCTGCTCCCTAGAAATGGAGGTCTAAAATAACATTAACATGGTGAAACACAACTTGATGACATCATGAAGTTGTGTTTAACCATGTTAATGATTTTTCTTTTAGGACCTGTTTTTCTGAGTGTGTACAAATGGAACCGAATGGGCTTGTTAGCGTTCATTTGGTTGCATTTGCACGCTCTCATAAAAAAAAGTCTTGAAAACGATTGGAATTCCCCTTTAAACAGAACTCCCAACATGCAGGTTGGTGCCTTGCATGGTATCCTCCGGTATAAGCATGTCAATTGTTAATTGTAACAGTCCATGTAAAGCGCCTTGGACAAAAGCACTATAATTGCACCAGCATTTAAAAATGAGAAGAAGAAATCAAGAATTAACCACAGACATTCCTGATACATCATTTCTATGCTTTGACACTAAGGTCTCCGAGGCACTTGCCCGATGGGCAAGTGCCCGATGGGCAAGTCAGGTTCTACTTGCCCTCAGGTCATGGTCACTTGCCCCCAGGTCCAGGTGGTCCCAGTTAAGTTGGTTAACCAGATGTAACTCTTGAGAGTGTAAAAATGAAACCAAATGGACCTACAAAATTCATCATCTTAATTAGCCCAGGTCTACACTGTAGAAGATTAATGGTCATTTTGATGTGTTAATTTGCCTGTTTTTGTTTCCCAAATCCAGCCTGGAATTGTGGATAGCTAGAAAGCAGGGAAAGACACAGAGGCAGAGTGCAATGACTGCCCTCAAGACAAATTTATCTTGTGTTGTGTTATAGTGCACTATGTTGCACACTTGCCCCATCGGGCAACCAGGTAGCAGTCTTCACTTGCCCCACCATTTTTTTTACTTGCCCCGGGCAAGCGGGCAAGTGTTAGTGTCAACCCCAGATTTCTATGCACATTGAAGCCCTGATGACACAAAGACACAAAGTGAAGCTCACTGTGGGCCGATGGCAGCAGTGTTGCCAACTGCCAAAATCCAAAATGCACTAGAATGCAATGGTTTTCAACCATTTTCATACCACGGCCCACTATTTATTCTGCATTTTAGCCACAGACCACCATTTGATGTTGAGTTTAGTCTCTCAGACTAATTTAGGAAAAAGTACTTGGAAAATGTTGGTCATAATAGCTAGCAATTCTTTTACATTTCCTAAATGTGTAGATTCTTTACGCTCTTAAGAGTTACAGATCTATAAGGGTTATTTGGTTACCAGTAGCCCTTTCTAGGGAGGAGGGAAGACTAAGGAGGAAAAATGGTGAAAAACAAGGGTTTTATCTATGGTGCCTGTCAACCAATTTCGCCCCGACTCACCAGCAAAAAAGCACTAGATTTTCCGCCAGGAGTTTTTCACTAATTTTGGTGCTGCAGAGGGGGCATGGAAAAAACTAAATATAGTGACAAAGGCGCCAAGTTGGCAACACTGGATGGCAGTGGCCGAAAAGCATCAATGTGAGTTGTACATCCACGGCAGACAGCGAGTGAGAGGAAAAACAACACCCTCAAACCTCTCTCTCTATCCCTCCCTCCCATTCTTTGAGTTAGGGAAAATTAGAAATATTTTTGGACAATCTGTGAAAAAATTTACTACCAATAGCTTTCTTCACCAATGTGTTCTGATAGGTGTCTAGAATCACCTCTCAATTAGTGCAAGTCCAAATCCCATGGGAAAATCCTGGAGAGCCAATCAAAGTTATGGAGCACAGACTGCTTTGGTGAAAAATATGAACAAAAATTAAAAGTCCAAAATGAAATTGTGGGTGTCTAACTAGGGGTTTTCAGGGTGCTGAATCCATTCCAAACATTAGTTTTGGGTAAAAATGTCTCCCTGGCCATATAACCTATATATGTTGGTTATTAAGCTGTAATTAAGCCACTATTAAGCCATAATGTATTCTATGCAGCATAAGAATAGTGTAGAATAGATCATGATGGTATTGCTGAATTGCTTCTATTCTTAAAAATACCATAAGACAAGAGTGTACACCTACTGTGCCCAAGCTCAGTGGGATAGACTGTCTGCCTTTGGGAACGTAAGGAGCACCAAGGGCATGGTTGAAAAATAGTAAGGGAAATGAAAAGTTAAAAATGAATTTAAAAGGTGTTTAACTAGGGGGTTTTCTTGAGTGCTGAATTCATTCCAAACATTAGTTTTGAGTAAAGAACAAGTCATTTTCCAGAACATATGTTATTACATACTTTTAAAGTAAGAAATGTGCATTAGCCTATTGATGAAATCTGGTCAGTTTGGGCAATAACCAGTCTATAATATATTGTAACTGTTAACTGTAATACTAGTATAACTGCTTGAGGCAGTCAACTGATGTAATCCTCTTCTTATCACATTAACATGTTGCTGCTATTCATTTTAGAAACCATTTATTACTTTGCATCGACAAGGACAGTGTTTAATAGTCAATAATCACATCCAACAGCTGGGCCTCTTTAACCTGTTCAATAACAGCTCCTTGCAAAACATCAGAATACTTTTTTTTTTTTTTTTTTTTTTTTTCAAGTTTCAGCTTTAAGCCTATTTTACCTAGTTAGAAACCATTACTCAATATTAACAGAAGCAGAATTTTCCTATTCAACAGATCTCAACAATTGCAAGGGTGCAATTTATCAGTGGATGTAAGCTTCATACATATATAATATGTTGCCATTGATTAAAGTCAACAGAATTGACCAAAGTACTGCACAGTCTGTGCAGTGCTGCAGTTTCTATATGTGGAGTTTCCATGTTCCTCATCAAAAAGGAGGTGGGTCGCACGACAGGTTGCAGGAGTGTTGTAGTTTATTAATTTCTGCTTACATTTCTTTGTACTTTGCAATAGATGCACACGACAGTTTTGGCCGTGCCGGCCTTCTTCAGGTTCACACCTGAAGAAGGCCGGGAATTGGTAACGTGTTCCTTCCACGTTCCTTCCCTGGTGCTCCAACCAGGGAAACTCCCCCCTGTCAGGTGAAAAGAAGGCAGCTTGGACTCCTCATGCATTGAAGGAAGCATGAGGCCAATCCGCTGCCTCCCCAGGATGGTGGAGGGTGTGTAGAGCCCAGGATCACGTTAGGAATTTGCACTGGTGAAAAATGGGTTACAAAATTTGTGTTTTTTGCTACACAGTTAATAATTCAAAGCATCATACAAATAGAGCACAATATAAAAACTGTCCACAAATGGTGCATTTGTATACAGTGCCTTTATGCAAAGCTATTTAGATTCAGCCAGTCATGGACCAATTGCTGGAGAAAACCCATGCAAGGCACCAACCTGTACATCAGGAGAAATTAAGGGTTCAGTGTCTTGCTCAAGGACACTTCGACACTGACTCTGGGGGGAGCCTCATTCTACCACTGATCTACTGCCACCCTCCCCTCCACCCAAACAATGGACACTAGTAAAGGACACTTTACCACTTAACGTATGAGAATGTTTTACTTAGACAGCACGTGTTTCCACATTAAGCTACGTTTGATGCATACCTGGTGGTGTCCTACAGTAGTTACTTTATAGTATAAAGTTTTTACTCTACATAACATGCCCATTTACTCTTTAGTTGTTTTTTTTTTTATCAACGTGGAGAGGAGTGTGGCAGTGGCTCAGGGGTAGAATGACTCAATGGCAACCACAAGGTTGCCAGTTTGAACCCAGGCTCCCCCCAGAGTCAGAGTCGAAGTGTTCTTGAAAGACACTGAACCCTTAATTTGTCCTGATGTGCAGGTTGGTGCCTTGCAGGTTTTCCCCCAGCATTGGTGTGAATGCAGGTGAATGTAATGCACAATCTATGTAGATAGCCTGCAGAAAGGCACTCTATACAAATGCACCATTTATGCACACTTTTTTTGTGTTGTGCTCTATTTGCATTATTGAATTATTGACTGTACAGTACTTTGGTCAATTCTTTGGTCAAACATGTCAATATAAGATAAGAAGAGAATTACATCTGTTGACTGGCTCAGCGGTTATACTTGTATTACAGTTAATAGTTTTATTGTAGACTTGGTTATTGCTTAAACTGACCAGGTTCCATCACTACTGCACATTTCCTACTTTAAAAATATGGAATAAAATATGTTCTTATGGAGAATTACTTGTTTTCTACTCAAAACTAATGTTTGGAATGGATTCAGCACTCATGAAAACCCTAGTTAACACCTTACAAATTCATTTTTAATTTTCATTTCCCCTTACTATTTTTCAACCATGCCCTTGGTGCTCCTTACGTTCCCAAAGGCAGACAGTCTATCCCACTGAGCTTGGGCACAGTAGGTGTACACTCTTGTCTTATGGTATTTTTAAGAATAGAAGCAATTCAGCAATACCATCATGATCTATTCTACACTATTCTTATGCTGCATAGAATACATTATGGCCAGGGAGACATTTTTACCCAAAACTAATGTTTGGAATGGATTCAGCACCCCTGAAAACCCCTAGTTAGACACCCCACAATTTCATTTTGGACTTTTAATTTTTTGTTCATATTTTTCACCAAAGCAGTCTGTGCTCCATAACTTTGATTGGCTCTCCAGGATTTTCCCATGGGATTTGACTTGCACTAATTGAGAGGTGATTCTAGACACCTATCAGAACACATTGGTGAAGAAAGCTATTGGTAGTAAATTTTTTTCACAGATGGTCCAAATATATTGCTAATTTTCCCTAACTATTTGACACACCGCGCCAATTACTTACAGTAGCGTTGGCCCCGAAGGGCCATGCTATAGCACGGAAAAGGTTAAAACCTGCGATGGCTGAGCAATATCGTTGACACCGTCGGTTCCTTCAACCTGAGGTTATTGGAATTGACTTGCAGGAAGCTGAATCGTGCACACACATGGACGCACACACGGACGCACACACAAATTGATCAGTGCTCGTGCATGCCTCTGCTATTCAGATGTTGTCACTGTTGACTGTTGGGTGGAAATCTTGTCTGGACAAAAGAAAACAAATCAGTTCTATTTTCTATGTCCAGCTATTAGTGTATACGTGCCAACACATTAAATCCCATTGAGGATGAAAGGCAATTTGTAGTTCCATGTAAACACAAACATTGCACAGCACAAACACTGAAGATCGTGAGGACCCTAATTCGGATTGGACAGAATGAGATCTGTGTTTTTTTTTATTGTGACATTTTTCTTCTTTTCTTTTTATTTTTTGAAAAGTAGTCCTTTTTGTGCTTCAATCATTCGCACTGTCCGACTGCTCTGCACTGCTGCCCATTCACTGTCACTTTATGAAGCACCCCGATTCAGTCTCTACCCTCTAAGACAGCATGTTATAATGTTAGCTCACCCTGTGTTATGTACTAGATTTCTTGAACTTACAATATAATGTAAGACAAAACATGAAGAAATAGAGATGAATCAATGTCCAGTTTTATTGCAAGAGTTTGTGTCCGGTCTAATGCAAGCCTCCCTGACTCTAGGTACTTCTCTCTTTATACACTTCAGAGTCTTAAAATAAGAACACAGATACACGTACAGTATGTTGAAGAACATGTCCTTGTATGGCACGAAATGGGTGAATCAGGTGTCGGCTGTCTAACAGCTGTAGTCAGAGCTGGGATAGGGTGACACTAGAATACAGACAATATTGGCATTCTAAAAAATCCACTACAGTTAGAATTTAGCTGCTATTGTTAGCCAGTTAGTAGAACCAATTAGATGTCCATAGCGAACAACATTGCAACAGCCTGATTTCTGGAACAGAAGCGACGTCACGAGGGGGCGGTACTGCTCAGCTCTATAATCCTTTAAGCATGCCCATTAATAAAACTAGAATAAACTTTACAAGTGGATACTATTTTAAATAGGGTGTGTGTTTTGTTTGTAACCTATTAGACGTCATGCATGACCATGCAAGTTGTTATGATTGCTTTGCCAATTCCAAGCATTGTAAATTACACTTATTTTAGCCAAAGTTACAGGTATTTACGATATGAAAAACATGGATCTGTGACACAAAAAAAATACACACGTTGGTAAGTTTGTTAAATATGGAACCTCTGCAGTTATGTGAGTAGTTCAAATTTAAGCTATGTCATGCTGGATAATTAATTAAAGTAAGCTAACTGTGGTGATAGAGTATATAGCTGATAATGCAACCTTGATAGATATGCAAAATGACATGCAAAACAACCCAAGATATTTCAAATTAAAGTGCTATATTTAGAAAAGATTTATATTCAAAATGATTTGAAACGGTACTACTGCTACTAACTACAATTGTGGCACCACGAAACCAACAGCATTTCATCATTCAAAACAGAAAACTCGCCGAGTCAGACCTTTAGCTTCATGCATGCTGCGTGTTTGTTGCAACTTCAACAACAACAACTGATGTTATTGTTGATGCTTTACTTGACTAATAAAAGTCCTGTAACTGAAAACCATTTTCTCCTGCCCCCCCAATTGGGAAATGTTACATCTGGCCCTGTGTCCTTGTGTATTTACAGTCTTCCTTTGTCTTTCATTCATTGTGAAATGCCACGTGTCTCGATCATGTCCTGACACCAGCCAGTGTTTTAGTTTGAATTTCTGTTGTTATTATTAAACACTTTGATCTGGCTTGCTCTAGCTCTCAGTAGCATCCTTCATTTGGGTCGATTTTAAGCCCAAATTTTAATAGAAGAAGGACAGGATGTGAATCAATAGGCAGTGTGTTTTCATTTGGCGCAGTATTAAAGGGATTTAGGTTGGGGAAATGCTGGAGGGGTTTGTTGTGTTTTGTATTCATGCAGTCCGACAAGCGGCTATTTTATGTGGCTATATGTGAAGATTAAAGTTGCAGCCTTACCTAGCTTACTGTGGGCTCGGGGGATGTCTCTGCAGATCAAGTATGCTCCTGCTAAAAAATGTGGGAATAACACACTTTACCCTACTCCAAACACTACTCCGAACGCTGGAGGACTTAGCCTTGGTCTAACAGAACATTCTGTTCACTGCCTGTCTGTCTGTCTGTCTGACTGTCAAACAGCAAACAATGCTTGCAGCGCTGAAATAGCCCATTGTGTCCTGATCAGATTCTAGTTTCTGATGCTAGATTCTAGTTCACAGCGCTAGATTTTAGTTTCTGATGCTAGATTCTAGTCCCCCACGGTAGATTCTAGTTCCTCTCAGTATTCCTCTCAGTATTCAGATTGTAGTTCCTGAAGTTAGATTCCAGTTTCTGACACTAGATTCTAGTTCCCGACACTAAATTCTAGTCCATGACTATAGATTCTAGTCCATGACAGTAAATTCTAGTTTGTGAAACTAAATTCTAGTCCCTGGCGCGAGATTCTAGTTTTTCTGGAAAAATCTCTTTTTGTGTCAGTGATGCTTAAGATTTTTCATTTTCATTGGAAGAACCCCCAGAAATATCTACTATTTAGCTGCAGAACCTCATCTAAAATTTGTTGTTCTATAGGGATCCCCCAGAAGCAAGGATTTGAGTTAAAAATGTTTGCTTCCGAAATAATGTATTCAAAGATTTGCACCACATTTTCAAAATTTTTCAAAAATGGCAGAACTACAACCTCATATCGCGCCACTCGGTGGCGCGATATGAGCTTGTAGATCTGCTATTTTTCAACAGCTAAAACACCAAAACGCGTTCATTACACAAAGGGATAGGGAGATACCCACTCATGATCAAAATAAAGAAAAGAGCACTCAAAGTCCATGCGCGCCTCAAAGAAAGCAACCCAGACACGTTCCAT
The DNA here is from genome assembly GCA_039105355.1 of Benthosema pterotum. Classification (NCBI taxonomy): domain Eukaryota; kingdom Metazoa; phylum Chordata; class Actinopteri; order Myctophiformes; family Myctophidae; genus Benthosema; species Benthosema pterotum. The sequence goes on along the minus strand of CM076982.1, from coordinate 15,500,284 downwards.
AATATAGCCCTCAAGCATGGGGAAAACCCACAGGGATGCCCCCTTAGCCAGCTGGTCCAGGGACTATAATATACACAAACACTAGCACAACCACCAGATGGAAAGCCCATCAGGCTAAACCAGATTATAAGAAAACAAAACGAAAGCTACACTGGAAAGATTCTACCCAAAACCCAGAGCAAATGCTGTCCGTCACTAAAACAGAATATACTGTACTGCACTGGAGCAGCTCAGACAGTTCAAGCTTTATGAATTTGAATACAGGGTTAAAAGTACAAAAGTGACAACGTTTCAATGTAACATTCACATCTTCGTCAGGCCATCATGCTCCAGTGCCTCCCTTCTCTATACTGCTACAAGTCCTGTTTCTGAGATGCACCAACCTGGCCTGCTATAGGCTTGAGGCGCGGTTGGAACTTCATGTTGATATACTGCACATTGGCAGAAGGACCCAGGACCCAAAACGTAGGAAAGCATTGGCAAGATACAGACTCAGTGATCACAGCCTTGCAATAGAGAAAGAAGAGCAAAAGAGGACACACGATATGCACCCACTGCATACAAAATGTGGTTGTGCCCCTTATACCAAGACATCAGAGAGACATACATCCCACGAATTACACACACTCAACGTGTGATTGAAACTATGACGAAAAACTCTCACACCTAAACGGTGCATTTATATAGCGCCTTTATCCAAGGCGCTTTACATAGATTGTGGATCACATTCACCCAGTCACAAACACATACATACACTGATGGCAGTGGAAACCATGCAAGGTACCTACTAGCACATCAGGAGCAATTAGGGGTTCATTGTCTTGTCTTGCACTGACACTAACTCTGCGGGAGCCCGGGATCGAACCGGCAACCTTGTAGTTACCATCCGGTTACTTACCATCCGGTTACTCTACCTCTGAGCCACTGCCACCCCACCTATTGGGAGAAATACAACAATGTGCAAACACAGCAGCAAGATTTGTAAACTGTTGCGACAAAAGTAGATTGGCCACCCTAAGGACTACTGTTTTTACTACAGCATCTAGACCATCCCCCTGTAAACAGAGCTGCTACATTAAAACAGATGTTAAATCTGATTTCTTTCCTTTTTCTGCATAAGGTTGGGGATAATGGGGATATTGACTTAATTTACATCAATAAAAGATAATAGAAATTAAGGTGACCTGTTTTTTGTGTGAATCGTCCTCCAAATACAGGTGACTTTGATTACAGAAATATTTTTTTCATAACTTTTAATCCCATTCTGGCATCCAGACACACCCATAATCATCACGTTAGAATATATAGTACATCTGAAAACATTCTATTGTAAACAAACTGCGTCCTGTTTTTCCACAGTAACTAGACCACGTTTATAAGGACTAAACAACTGCAGGCGACCCTAAAGGCGAGAAAACCTTCTTGCACAAAACTCATTTAACATGTCGTTATTTTAGGGGGTCCCCAATCCCCATGAAATGTTATTTTTGCAAGGTCATGGCCTGAAAAGCTTGAGAACCAAGGGGTGAACCCAGTGGCCTGCATTTCCACAAAGCCACATGCAAGTACGTGCACACATGCACATTGTGCACGCACGCACGCACGCACACACACACACACACACACACACACGCACGCACGCACGCACGCACGCGCGCGCGCGCACACACACACACACACACACACACACACACACACACACACACACACACACACACACAGAGCGCAGCACCAAGGCATTAAATGTTAAATCTACAGCAGCAGGCTGGTTAATTATTTATGAAAACAAAGTGATGCAGTCATAGAATCTCCGCTGGGCTCCATGTTTAATCTCCATAGAGAGAGAGAGCAGAGGAGGAGGTGTGATTTTAAGTATTTTGCCATTAGTAGTGGAGGTGTACTCACAACTCGCATGTTTTTATACTTATCAGTTGTGTAGGAATACTCTGCTCTATAGGCCCAAATAAAGGCACAGAATTCACAATATATACGCTCATAAAAATACACAAGTATCAAAGTGTAGCCTACTTGAAGTACCATCATTAAAAGTATGCTCGTTGTGCAGAATAAAATGAACTTATAGTCTAGAATAGATCGTCCATTTGCCTTGCCTACGGTATATTTGCTGTGTGTGTGTGTGTGTGTGTGTGTGTGTGTGTGTGTGTGTGTGTGTGTGTGTGTGTGTGTGTGTGTGTGTGTGTGTGTGTGTGTGTGCGTGTGTGCGTGTGTGTGTGTGTGTGTGTGTGAGAGTGTGAGAGACATGTTTCATTCAGACGTAGCTAGGCTTCAGGAGTCAGTGAGAGGTGGTGACTCACAGACAGTCAGACACCATATGCCAAATTAGCATTGGAGACGTCTCTCTGCTTCTCTCTCTACTGTCTCATCCTGTGCGTGAGTGCATGTGTGCGTGCGCATGTGTCTGTTTACCTTTCTGTGTGCCGTATAGCAGTATAGTTTTCCACCTTTTTGATACCAGGGCCCATTATTTGATGACATTTTAGCCCCACAGACCCCAAAACTAAAGATTTCTGTTGCTTTTGTCCACAATTCCAGGCTGGATTTGGGAAACAAAACAGGCAAACATACAATAAATCATAATGACCATTAATCTTCTACATTCTCTAGTTGTGTAGACTTGGGCTAATTCAGATGATGAATATTTTAACTCTTGAGAGTGTAAACATGAAACCAAATATTTGGTTTAATTTTTACGCTCTCATGAGTTACATCTGGCTAACCAACTTTTCATCTGGCTAACCAACTTAGCTGGGGGACCACCTGGAACCCTCTCAAGGACCACAGGTGGTTGAAAACCACTGCCCTATAGCTGTTGTCGGTGATTCATGCCTACATGTTTCGGTCTGTCACTGAATTAGGGCGACTGTGGCTCAGGAGTTTGTGGAGCAGGTCGTCCATGCAGTGCTTACTGCGGGTCGTCGGTTTGAATCCCGGCTCCTCCATGTCGACATTATTACCCCGTATTGCTTCCAAGATCATCTCGCTCCCCCCTCACCCTCACTTTCTGTTATGAACAGTAAGGCCATTACATGGCACTCTCCATATCAAATGACACTGATCACCCTCTGTTTGGCTTTGACCTCATGCCATCTGGACGAAGATTGTCGCAGAAAAAATGTCTGTTTTGAGTTTGGTCCTCTCAGCGACCGCGGCTTTAAAGTGCAAATAACATACGGTACATTCCTATGATATTAATGCTTAACACTCTCCGTGCCAGCCCTTTTTCATATTTTTGGAGGTAGCCAGTGCCAGTTTTTTTCATCAAAAACTCATATTTCATATTTCGGTCCATGTTTCCCCACGGACAAGTTAGTTGGCGACACACACTTCCGGTTGCGGTTTGGTGGGTCTCTTGTTATTGTCTATCAATGGTGGATGCGGTCGCTGCTAGCTGCTGTTAGCATGGGGATCGAATTAAACCGGCGCCGGTAACTACGTCACGTACAGTAGCGTTAACGTCAGCGGCATCAGTTGTTACTGTAAATCATAATGATAACGGGAGACGTAGATCTATTTCAATGGCATGAAAACTGTTAATATCATATTGCATATGTCCCTCAAGCTTAATTATAATGGTTTGGAATTGAATTTCATATTTAAACACTAACTTCCAAACATCCAGTGTATATAGAGTACTATACTCTATATACACTGTATCTCTTCCATGTCCGGTGCTGGGAGTCTGGTGCAATGCACAGGTCCTGTGACTCCTGGTGAGAGCAGGATTGGGCCTGGTGAGACGTAGGAGGGGCACGGACAGGTGTCAAACCACAGAGCCTAGTCCCTCCACGCATCAGAACCTCCCAGTTTTGGCGGAGTATTTCAGGGGTGGTGGATTGGACGGCCTTGGCCTTTCCCTTGTGGGACTGATCAGGGGTAGCTACTGGGACGTGAGTCGGGGCGTCATGAACCCCGGCTGGGTCACCTGAGTGAGGGGTATGATGTTCGAGAGACCCGAAACCCCAATGAGCTTAGGACACATCACTGAAGAGACGTCCCAGGTTGCATCCATTCGATGTATTAAAAAAACATACGTGGTGGTCACCACCAGGGAAATTCCACACATTTTCAACATTTTTTCGTACAAATGTACACTCTCAGAAAAAGAAGCGTATAAAGAAACCCAGTAACATGGTGAAGTGACTTTCTTCAGACCTCCATTTCTTGGGAACACAGAATGGGGGAACTTTTTTATCATGTCCGCCCAACATCTTGAAGGTCATCAATGTTGAAAATGGGTGGAGTTCCCCTTTAAAAAGGTTGAGAACCACTGCTCTGGCGCAGGTTTCTGATGACTGTGACGCAGGCCCGGCGTTACGAGGGGGCCTGAGGGGGCGTGGCCCCCTCAGTTACAAAATGTGCCCCCTCAGTTTATGCTCCAGGCACATAGAGGATTTCACAGGGGCTGTGGTCCCGACTGCTGGCCCAGGCTAGGCTTGTAACTAACAAACAATGAGTAGTGGTGGGGGATTTGGGGAGCTATACATTACAATGGCATGTTTCCAAAGGTGTTAGCTAAATGTTTTATTCACATTTCTCCTTCTTCTTTCTTGCATTACTAATTAGAACCCCCCGCTGTATTGTTCTTGCCTGTGCAGCATGGGCTGCAGTTTAGTTTGATTAATGAGTCATATTGTTATTACTGCACACTTAAGTTCAGAAATTGTGGTTTTAACCATTTGGGGTGGTATATTGAAAGCTGCCATTAATATGGCTATTTAACAGCAGCGCTATGAGTATTATTTTTATTTAATCAGCGATTGCACTGATAAATCAATCATGGCTACAGCTACAGGGTCATACCCATCGATTTTCTATATATAAAATGTGTGGGGGGCTACATAAGTAAAAAATATCAACAGTTTAGTGGGCCCCCTCAGAAAATCCGAGGGCCCCCTCAGTCATTCCATTCTCCAGCCGGGCATGCTGTGACGTCATCATCACAACACTGTCCTTATCTCCAGCTGTTCAGTCCTCCACCGCACCACGCCTCTCTCTGCTCTTCTGCTTTTATCATATTTATGGATGATTAACTTTTGCCTGTTTGTTTGTGGTGTGTGTGTGTGTGTGTGTGTGTGTGTGTGTGTGTGTGTGTGTGTGTGTGTGTGTGTGTGTGTGTGTGTGTGTGTGTGTGTGTGTGTGTGTGTGTGTGTGTGTGTGTGTGTGTGTGTGTGTGTGTGTGTTGGGGGGGTCTTGATTAGATTTCACAGGTTAGAGGTTGATGCTCTGAGAGCTGTAGATTATTACACCTGGCTTTTTAACCCTTTAAGTCCTGATGCCGATTGCACTGTACATGTGCCCCTTCATTGACCACAATGCAGCTGGATGTTTTATTTTGAACCTCCGGAAGCAGTACTGTTATGGATTTATATTATGGATCAGCCGCTAATTACTTATGCTTTCATCAACATCACCGTAAATAGTAAATGCAATTCAGCATAGCTGTATTATTATTATAGCTGTTTTAATGTGTTAATTGAGGGCTGTCCCAAAAACAAAAAAACTGGGCACCGGCTTCTGAATATACGTTGTATTTGAAGATGAATGCTCCAACCCACCATATCAGTGCCCACATGCCATATGTGCATGTGCATTGTGCACCCCTGCATTTCACCCATGCAGTACATGTGTGCGGCTGTGCTGTACATGTGTATGCTAATGAGTGTGTGCTACAATGATGTGAGAGTGAAAGAGAGGCCAGGTTTGTTTTGGTATGATGTTTTTGACGGCACCATTCCTTCCCATAAAATGCCTGTGGGCGTCCAAATATATGCATGCGAACACATACAGTATCTATACTTTCTGCTGTTGCATGGTGCAAAGACTGATGTGTAACGAATGTCATGTGTTTGAGCGTCCATGCACGCTTGTGTGTGTGTGTCAGTCACTGATAACATGTCAGATATTGGGGGGGATACCCCATACCCCATACCCTGTACCCCACAATAAATTAATGAATGGAAATAAATAGATTTTAAATAAAATAAAATAATAACTTCAACAACAGAACTAAGTGCCTCTTACCATCTGTCTTTCCTGACTCCCAAACCCACGCTGCCTTCAAATGAGATGCAGGACGTTTGCTCTGTGTCTACTACCCCTCTACACCCCCTACACACACACACACACACACACACACACACACACACACACACACACACACACACACACACACACACACACACACACACACACAGACAGGATCTCATTGAATCTGTCGTTGTGGCATTGTACTTCATCATCATAAAGAATAACAAAGATAAAACTCTTAAAGATGGAAGTCATGTGACTTTTTTTGTTCCCCCAGTTAAAAGGACCATGTCGCCTTCTGAGACCCTCGTAAAAGGACTTCTATGCCTTTTCTCTAAAAAGGCGTTCCGTGCCTTTTCCGTCAGAAGGCATAATGTGGTTAGTGATTTATCGGCAACACCTGGGGTATGAAGGAGCGCTTGTTTTATCTGCCGGCTACTACTAGTAGGGCGGGGCGAAGCATAGTTTTACTGAGGTTATGTTTAGGGTTAGTTACCGCATAAAGCACCGTCTAACTCTCACCCTAACCTAACTCTAACCCTAAACATAACCCCAGTAAACCTAAGCTATGCCTATACCTAATCCTAACCCTAAACTTAACCTCAGTAAACCTATGCCTAAACCTAACCTAACCCTAACCATAACCTCAGTAAAACTTCCTTCGCCCCGCCCTACTAGTAGTAGCCGGCAGATAAAACAAGCGCTCCTTCATACCCCAGGTGTTGCCGATAAATCACTAACCACATTATGCCTTCTGACGGAAAAGGCACGGAACGCCTTTTTAGAGAAAAGGCATAGAAGTCCTTTTACGAGGGTCTCAGAAGGCGACATGGTCCTTTTATCCATGGTCTGGATAAAAGGCAAGTTTTGCCTTTTAGGCATGAGGATGTGTAGGTTTATGTAGCCTGGCTCCTGCCTTGAATTACCACCTTAAGAAATACTACCTTTATTTTTTTCCCCCTGCGATTCAAGAATAGTGACGTGAAACGAAACAAAATGACCATTCAGTGCTAGTGTTTATGAGGTGACGGCTATAGCTTCCATAGACCTCTTGGTTTTGGTCTTGGTGGTGTTGGCATGTACAATGATGTCTTCTCTTATTGAGCTGTGCCGCCCCGCCCCTTTCATTACATCGCCTTGGTTCCAGAAATGGAATCCTCATTCATTTACCTCATAGACTTTTCAAAAATGGTTCATGATTTGCTACGATCCGAGTTGGCTCTGTCCGCAGCGCAATTGTCTTCATATGGATCATTATGAGAAAAATGAATGGGGAATCCGTTTCTGGAACCAGGCCGACGGGGGGGGGGGGGGGGGGGGGTGGTGTGTGTGTGTGTGTGTGTGTGTGTGTGTGTGTGTGTGTGTGTGTGTGTGTGTGTGTGTGTGTGTGTGTGTGTGTGTGTGTGTGTGTGTGTGTGTGTGTACTAAGTACTTATTGCATTGTATTTAGCAAGAAAAAAACACATCTTGTCTTCAAATACAATGTCCATCTACTGTATATGCCAGATCACTGTTTTTAGTTACAGTATTTATTATAGCCATTATAATACATGTTCCCTTGAAAAACCTGCAGTATACACATGTTTCACATATACTTAATATATTTGATACATGCTTACTGTATAGATTTTAGATCATTTCCAATCGAATCAATCAAATTAACCAATATCGTCCATGTATCGTAACGTATCGTATCGTATCGCCAACAAATGTATCGTGATACGTATCGAAACGCTGTTAAAATGTATCGTTATACCCCTGCAGCACTCCCATCTTTAACTTTCTCTTGTTGAATGTTATCTCTACAGTCTGTGCTTGAAGATCTGCTATTTTCCCTACTTTTGTAAGCTTGTAATATGGTGAAGTAACATCAAACATTTAAACGCAGAGATGTGAGGTTTCCGCTCGACTCCTACAAAGAGACATTATAGTTGCGAAGGTACAACAGCGCTTCTCAAACTTTTTACACTTCAAACTCCCCCATGCATGACTCTGGGTGTAACAGACCTGTTAAACCTTTGTGCACTGTACGCGTTGTGGTGTTCTAAGCATTATGTTTAGCTATTGAAAAATAGCAGATCTACAAGCTCATAGCGCGCCACCGAGTGGCGCGCTATGAGCTTGTAGGTCTGCTATTTTTGAGGTCTGCTTCTGGGGGATCCCTAGAACATGTTTTCAGATGGTGTGTCCGCAGCCAAATATAGATAATTCTGATGGTCCATGGCATGAAATATGTTGAGCATCACTGACACAGGAACACAGATTTTTCAGCATAAACTAGAATCTAGTGTCAGAAACTAGAATGTAGCGTCAGAAACTAGAATGTAGCGTCAGAAACTAGAATGTAGCTTCAGAAACTATAGAATCTAGTGTCGCAAACTTAATGTAGCTTCAGAAACTATAGAATCTAGTGTCAAAAACTAGAATGTAGCTTAAGAAACTATAGAATTTAGTGTCAGAAACTAGAATGTAGCTTCAGAAACTATAGAATCTAGTGTCAAAAACTAGAATGTAGCTTAAGAAACTATAGAATCTAGTGTCAGAAACTAGAATGTAGTTCAGAAACTATAGAATCTAGTGTCGGAAACTAGAAGTAGCTTAAGAAACTATAGAATCTAGTGTCAGAAACTAGAATGTAGCTTCAGAAACTGTAGAATCTAGTGTCAAAAACTAGAATGTAGCTTAAGAAACTATAGAATCTAGTGTCAGAAACTAGAATGTAGCTTCAGAAACTATAGAATCTAGTGTCGAAACTAGAATGTAGCTTCAGAAACTAGAATCTAGAGAGGGCAAAAGGGGTTAAAGGGCCATTTGGGGACACCCTGGAGTTAGCCCAGAGGGTCCCTGGACCCCGCTTTGAAGAAGCACTGAGGTGCAGTGTTCCAGCTGGAGGCGGTCTGACCAGGAGAACTTGTTCTGAAAGCTACTCTAACCTATACTGCTCCCATGGACACATTCGGTTCGCTCGTAATGAAACCATTAGGGTACGCGCAAACGTGCGTAGGGCGTGCGTGTGCGTGTGTGTGCGTGTGCGTGTGTGTGCGCGTGTGTGTGTGTATGTGTGTGTGTGTGTGTGTGTGTGTGTGTGTGTGTGTGCGCGCGCGCACGTGCGTGTACATGGCACTGCACGCAGGTGTGCTGTGAAAGTCTGGAATAGAAGTAAAAAAGTTTTTACTATTCAGTAGTTACTGAAGTTTTGCATAAAATAAGTGTTAGGGTGAGAGTAGGCCTAGATTCTACAATATTTGGATCTGAGATTGCAGTAAGTAAATATATTGGTAATAGCTAATATACTCAAATACTGTATATCAAAGTGCACTTGCAATTATTTTTTCCATCACTGGTTTTCTTCATAACAAACGTGTTTTACAGCCACTTTTTTGCTTTCCGCCACTTTGTACTTAATTTATAAATGAATGGGACCATAATTAATTGAAAGCATATCATGATAAAAGAGTAATTAATACTTACTTTAAAGATGTTTAAAAGCATTCGTGACAAATGTTCACTAAAGTCGCCTAAAATACTTAAGAGTAATGTCTTGCCAAATGTAAACACTTCAGCAGCCAACAGGAGGTGAAATAGTGACCTCTGCTATAGAAAATTGGAACAGGAACTAATCGGAAATAAAAACTTCCTGGACTTCAATGCCGCCTGATTGGAACACATACTTTTTAAAATAATAAAGTTTTAAAATTTGGGAGCATGGTGGCACTGTGGTTTGTGCTGTGGCCTCACAGCTAGAAGATCCTGGGTTCGATTCCCGCTAGGGATGCCACTGGCAGCGTGTCTCCTCCTCCGTGTCAATAGTGCCCATGCCCGAGGCAGGGGTTGGTGAAAGGGCCTTTGCATGTTCTCCCCGTGTCCCCTAGGGTAGATACTCTCACAAAAACATGCAGTAATCTTGAGCTCTAAACTGCCTCCCTCTGGCCAGTCTGATGGAGGGGACAGGAACTGGTTGGAATAACGTGTTCCTTCCACGCGCGTATACCTCCAACCAAACTCCCCCCTGTCAGGTGAAAAGAAGGCAGCTTGGACTCCTCATGCATTGAAGGAAGCATGAGGCCAGTCCGCTGCCGCTTCAGGTTGGTGGAGGGTTATGTTGAGCCCAGGACCACAATGGGAATTGGCACTGGGTGAAAATGGGGTACAAAATTGTGGGATAAAAATTATATATAATTTTGCTTTCTTGTATAATTTATTTCCTATAATTCCCTATATATTTATCAAGTCCACATTTTCGAGATACAAGATTTCTTCAGCATCACCAATTTGCATTTGTGTATGTGCAGTACAGCCTGTTGCCTTTGTCTATTATCTTCTTTTCTTTTGTTTTTCTAAACCCAACAAAACACACACACACACACACACACACACACCACACACACACACACACACACACACACACACACACACACACACACACACACACACTCTCTCTCTCTCTCTCTCTCTCTCTCTCTCTCTCTCTCTCTCTCTCTCTCTCTCTCTCTCTCTCTCTCTCTCTCTCTCTCTCTCTCTCTCTCTCTCTCTCTCTCTCTCTCTCTCTCTCTCTCTCTCTCTCTCTCTCTCATGCATTATGCAGTGTACATGCACTCCAACGATGCCTCCCCCCCTCTCTCTCTCTCTGGATGCGGTGGAGTGTCCGTTAATGGGAAGCACTAATTGCAATAAACAGGAGTGGTTGTTGCAGCTCTCTAATGGGCAAACACTCCTAATTAGGCCTCCTCACCCCGACGGGGACCAGAATGAGATGAAACGTTGGGGAAGATTCACCACGGATGAAATCCATGGTGTTCCTTTAAAGCACTAAGACCTGGAGCATGTCTGTGTCACTTTGGCTTATAGTATATATACCAGCAGTGTTGGCAGTAACGCCGCTACAAGAAACACCCTTATTTTCAACAGGTGGTCCAGGGACCACTAGTGGTCCCTGAGAGGACTCCAGGTGGTCCCCAGGATAAATGGGGTGAGTTAATATAGTTACCCACTTTACATAATGTAATGAAGAATGAAAAGTTCCCTAATGCCTACAGTATGACATGTAAAATGTCAATGACATGCGCTGAATGCACTCACAGAGTGAAACACATTTCAAATAAGGAACAAGGAATAAGGAGTGTCGTCCGCAGGGAATCATCATAATGATGGTGATTGCCCTGTTATAAGGTGTTATAACCTGTTATAACACAATGCAGTATAACTCTGTTTACAAAACTCTACCCCCCTCCAACTGTATATACAGTATTTGTCCCCAGTTTTGACTGTTTTTGTTGGATTGTTTTGTGACACTTGCTTTGGCAATGTAAACGTCTGTTTTCTCATGCCAATAAAGCTCCTTGAATTGAATTGATTGGTCAATATAGAGTAACATAGGGTATTTTCTTCATTAGGATTTATTTTTATTGAAAACAATTGAATGTGTCTTTTTATTATAAAGTAAAGAAAAGTACAACTACAACTCCTTACGTTTTAACTACTGTAACTTCCCCAACACTGATAGCCATTATTTAAAACTTTTAGACGCTGAGAAATAGCTGATATACTACAAGCTTGTAACGTGGCACCACGGCTTATATTCTTTCTACTGTATATTACCCACAATTCTGTTTCGCCCAGTGAGGCAGAGGACTGCCCTCATGCTTCCTTCAATGTTCAATGCTTGGGGTGGTGCGGGTGTTCCCTGGTTGGACATACGTAGCACCTGGAAGGAACACATTATTCCAAACCGTTCCTGTCCCCTCCATCAGGCGCCCCGACTCAAACCCAGGACCTTCTAGCTGTGAGGTGACAGCACTCAGGTCACTGCGGTCAAATCGCCTGCGGCCATGGCTTCGCGCCACGGGCCATGAAGTCGCACGCATACCATTTTCATGAAGTTGTTCCCATGCCATTTTCGGTTACACGACTTTTATTAGGCAAGCAAAACATCAATAATAACATCAGTTGTTGAAGTTGCAACAGGCATGCAGCATGCATAAAGCTAAAGGTCTGACTCAGAGAGTTTTCTGTTGTTTTCAATGATGAATTGGTGTTGGTTTAATGGTGCCACAAGTTATTTAGTAGTAGTAGCAGTAGTAGTGTTTCAAAAGCACTTTCAATTTTTGAAATTTGGGTTGTTGCAGCCATGTTAGGTGGGGCATTCAGGGCATTTAGGGGGGCATTGCCCCCCCATACCCATGCCTAAATCCTGCCCTGGCATGCAGTAGTAGTAGAACCACTGACAGAGGAACATAGTATTTTCCAGTAAAAAATATAGTATTTCCAGTAATATTACATAAAGTGTCCATGCAAGCTTTATGATGGCATATTTTGGCAGAATATACAGTCCATCATATACAGTACATATTATGGCAAGCAGTTAGTGTGTTGCTTTATAAATGTGGTAGGAAAAGTTTGTTACTCCATTTGCATGTGTGCATTTGCGTGTGTGTGTGTGTGTGTGTGTGTGTGTGTGTGTGTGTGTGTATAGCATGCACACGCGCGCGCACACACACACACACACACACACACACACACACACACACACACACACACACACACACACACACACACACACACACACACACACACACACACTGGGCTTGAAGTATTCGCACCGAAGGTAATGGAGCATACTCTTGTGTCATATACAGCATTTACTTGCCATGGGCAAGGAGAGTGATAAAAGGGACTGGAGTGGGTGATCAACTTAATGGCATGATAGCCTGTAGCCCACAAGTAATTCCTCTGCTTTATCTCCCCAAGTTCAAAATGTTTATGTTTTCATTTTAATAAAAGGCTGCCATGCAGTAGCTGACACATTTGCGTATAATAGCGTGCATTATGCTCATATTTTAGTTTGTTTTTAAACGTGTTATAATTGGATCGCGAGAGGGAGGATCTATTCTATACTGTCTCTCCCAGCGCTTTTACTCAAATGGAGGTTTGGGAGGCAAATTCTGATTTAGTCTTATAGTCTATTGAATAACATATACTAGAGTTTATTTTTTTCCCTATCTGGATTAGAATGGACAGCCTAAAGCCACCCCTTTATTATCCCACGATTTTGCAACCCATTTTTTCACCCAGTGCCAATTCCTAACGTGATCCTGGGCTCTACACTCCCTCCACCAACCTGGGGAGGCAGCGGACTGACTTCATGCTTCCTTCAATGCATGAGGAGTCCAAGCTGCCTTCTTTTCACCTGACAGGGGGGAGTTTCCCTGGTTGGAAGGAACACGTTATTCCAGTCCCCTCCATCAGGCGCCCCGGCTGGCTAGGGGGAGGCAGTTTAGAGTCCAGGAATACAGCATGTTTTTGTGGCGGTATCTACCCTAGGGGAAACGAGGAGAACATGCAAACTCCACACAAAAAGGCCCTTCCACCTCGGGTATGGGCACTGATGACGCGGAGGAGCAGACACGCCGCCAGCACCCACAGCAGCGCCCCTAGCGGGAATCGAACCCAGGACCTCCTAGCTGTGAGGCGACAGCACTAAGCACTTCACACAGGAGACAAACCCTATGGATGTAGTGCTTGCCCCACCCCAACAGCCCAACAGGCGGATGCAAAGGCTCAGGGCCGGACTAGGCATGACTGCCCCACAAAATAGGATTGCATGCAAAACACCCACATTTCACAGATATTTCAAATTAAAGTGCTTACATTTAAAATCATGAATAAAATAATACTGATGTTATTATTGATGCTTTACTTGCCTAATATAAGTCCTGTACAAGATATAAATCTTCTGGGACACCGAACCAAAGAAAATATATACAATAGAAGATACATTTTGTGTTATAGCCTATAGGCTAACCATGCCAAAAATACATATTATCTATTCATTGTTGGGTTTTGTGATGAATTTAAATGAATATGGTACCATTTTTGCCTGCCCCCAATTGGGGAATGTTACATCCGGGCCTGCAACAGCTTCACCTGGCTTACATACATTTTATGTAGACATGATAGCACCATAAAGCATTGGTTCCAGTATCACCTCAGAAAATGTGTCGCTCCAAGGATCACCACAATAACTGATAGAGATGTCCGATATCCCAATATTGTACACCTCTTAATTTCTGCTACACCGATATCAACCGATGGCTTTTGTGGTGGGAAAAAAAATCATGGTGGGACTGCAAGTTGAACCAGTTAGGTAGAATAGCTGATATATGCTGTACAAGGCCACCGGCCTTTTGTAAACTTTTGCTTTCAGGGCCGGATGTAACATTTCCCAATTTGGGGAGCAGGTGAAAATGGTATGGAGCAGCACCCATACCATTTGTGGCTAAAGGACTTATATTAGGCAAGTAATGATGAAATGGTGTTGCTTTAGTGTTACAACAACTGCGGGTATAGTTAGTAGCAGTAGTGTTTCAAATCTTTTTAATTATAAGCACTTAACTAATTTGAAATATCTTGGGTTATTTGGGTTGTTTTGCATGCCATACATGTTTGGTAGGACAGTCAGGGCATTTAGGGGGGCATTGCCCCCCTATACCCATGGCTAGATCCGCCCCTGTTTCCCTTTCACCCAAACATATATTTCAGTATATGTACTGTATGTTTACCATTGTTATGAAAATGGAAACCAGGCAAAAAGGTCAAATGATATCAGTGGTAGACATTGGCAGCGTTGTACAGCATGCATACAGGTATGCAATCCTCAGCTCATCACATGACCTTTCTCTCAGCTGTGACCTTTCACCAGATCAGCTGTGTGAAGATAATTCACTATCACTGCTAAACATATTGCCACAAAACATTGGGCTGCAAAGGGAACCCATGATTATTTTGTTTTGTTTTGTTTTGTTTTGTTTTGTTTTGTTTTTTGTTTTGTTTTGTTTTGTTTTGTTTTGTTTTGTTTTGTTTTGTTTTGTTTTGTTTTGTTTTGTTTTGTTTTGTTTTGTTTTGTTTTGTTTTGTTTTGTTTTGTTTTGTTGTTTCTTTATTTTATTTTTAGTTTGTTTTATTTTATCTTTTATTTTATTTTTTTAATGAATTCATTATTTTATATTTTAACTAAACTATATAAAAAAAAACTAAACATACATACATCGAAGCAGAAAGGACTTATTTGATTGCATTAAGACTTTGAACAACATTTAATGCACTTTGTGACTTACTTTGCTCACCCTTCCTTCCATCTGCCATTCACTTTATGCAGGTGCATACCCACTATTATGATCACTTATTAAACAATAGAACTGGGGATATTGGCGACACTAGTTCAGAAAATCACAGATAATCAATTATTTATTGTGGGAGGGTGGGGTATGGGGGGTGTCATTTTTCCCTATTTGCAATATTGGGTCACATAGTATAATATTATGGCTCTCACTGATGGATAAAGCCTGTCTGCCTGGGCAGTTTGGGCAGATAATAATAATAACAGAGCTGGAATGCTTAGTCCTAGCCTTAGTAAATGGAGGAATGAAGGGGGGAGAGAGAGAGATAGTGGGATGTTCTCTGCAGGACCAGTGTTGCCAACTTGCCGTATTTGTCGCTATATTTAGCTTTTTTCAGACACCCCGTAGCGCCAAAATTAGTGAAAAACTCCAGGCGGAAAATCTAGTGCTTTTTTGGTGGGGCGAGTTGGGGTGAAATTGGTTGACAGGCGCCAGAGATAAAACCCTCGTTTTTCACCATTTTTCCTCCTATGATAGAGTCCTCCTTCCTTCCTAGAAAGGTTAATCACTTATAGATCTGTAACTCTTGAGATCATAAAATGAAACCAAATGGACCCTTACTGGTCTATTTGGTTACATTCATCTTTCATTCATCTCTTAAGATTTAATCTATATTTAAACATCTGGATTACCTATTTGTCAAGAATCTACACATTTTGAAAAGAATTGCTATTTTGACCAACATTTTGCCAGTTAACTCTTCTAAATTAATCCGAGAGACTCAACTCAACATCAAATGGTGGTTCTCTGTGGCTAAAATGCAGAATAAATAGTGGGCGCTGGTATGAAGATGGTTGAAAACCACTGCTCTAGCGCATTCCATTCTAGTGCATGTAAGTGCCACTATAGTGCATTTTAGATTTTGGCAGTGTTGGCAACACTGTGCAGGACTCTGTTCCACTCCACCATACTCAACTATATGAGCCCAGAGACCACTGGAGCGTTCACTATATATAGCGGGGAAGTCTCCCCTACACCCCCCCCCCCCCCCCCCACACACACACACACACAGACGATATGGACTTAGATATGGATATTGGAGGATATTGAGAAGCACAGATAAGAGTGTATGAATAGAGAGAGTGTGGGAGGTATAACTGACTGAGGATGGAAGGTGAACAGATGGGTTAGTTATAGAGGGAATTAAGAGAGGAAAGGAGCTTCAGTTGGAGTTAAAGGGACATTTCCCTTTAAAACAGTGGTTTTCAACCTTTTTGACTCCAGGGACCACCATTCAGAGTTGTACCCGAACGCGTTCAAAGAACGAAAGTTCTTTGAACCGTTCATATTTTTAAGGAACTTGAACCGAACGGACCCTATATCTGCTTGAAGAACGGCGATGTGAACGCGTTCATTTCTGGCGTGAGTGAACGTCACTTTTCTTGCGTTCGATTTCGCTCAACAGCAGGGCTCGACAGGCTCGCATTTGTGAGTAAGGGACTGTTCGTAATTTACCGGGGGGGGGGGGGGGGGGGCTGGTGCGTAGGGGGGGGGGGGGGCATGATGAAAAAAAATGAGGTGGGGGGAGGGCCATGGCAAAAACAATCGGAGTTAGGGGGAGGGCCATGGGGAAAAAAGGAGACGGAGCTTTAGAGTATAGACTGAGTTACGTTTACTCATAGAGCTAGTAGACCAATGGCGATTCTTCTACATTGACTTCAACTGCAGTTTGTCCCTATTCAGGCCATTTGAACAGCGCTCAAGCGCTCAGTTTCTGACTCCTCAATGTCGTGACTCCGGGTGGACTGCCGCTTCCGTGTGCGTTAGAATATTGGGTAGGTGTGAAACGGTGATACATGAGAAACGTTCCACTTCAATGGTGTGAATATTTTCTGGGCTTACAGTAGTCTTTTTATTCACAGCTAGACATTTCAGGGGACCCCAAGTTGAAGTCCTGGGGTCCCGACCCCAGGGTTGAAAAACACAGCTATGCTATACCAGAGACCTTTGCCATGACGTTGAAGTCTGCAGCTACTGTAGATTGCCCGCGCTGTCTTTCTTTCACTGTATTGCTAGTGCTACGGAGGAACATTGAGCATCATCGAGATGATAGAAAATGCCCGTGAACAAATATCAAACTAGCTGAGGTGAACTATATGGGCTAAACAGTTTGGGAAGTTTTGACAACGAATTGGATGGGCATTTCCAGAGGAATTTTGGAGAGGTGTTGTAGTCAACTGGTGGTCACAGCCTCTGGTAAGTCATGATTTTATTTATTGGCACCGCCGTGTGCCATCTGTGTTCAATATAGGCTACGAATGTTTTTCCACCGAAGCAACTTGTTTAAGTTGTGCTACTTAGAAGTGATTTTGTTGTACCGCGTTGGATGTTGAAAAGTGCCGAGCTTCATCTGCCCCGTTGTTGAGGAATGGGTGGTAGCGGCTAGGTAGCATGTGTAGGGTCTGAACCATGTATACTTTCTGATTGATGGGCTGTGAGAGGCATGATTCCGCAAGATTGACCAAAAGGGACCTGTCAGCGTTTTATTTGTTGGTTAAATGTCAGTGTGTACTGGGATGCTCACGACAGCTGGCATGCTCATTGAACTGAAGAAAAAATCTCAAAGTAAATGGCGGGGCAATTTTGTACCTGTAGGGGGAGGGCCATGGGAAAACAACATTGAAGTGGGGGGAGGGCCATGGGGAAAAAATTGAGGTGGGGGGGGGGCATGATTTTTTTTTTTTGACCGGACTTCCAGCGCACCAGCCCCCCCCCCCCCCCCGGTAAATAACGTACAGTCCCTAAAGAGTTCATAGCACCGGTGAGTAGAGCATTAAGGCCATTCAGCTGTGATAGAGACATGACAAGTGCACATTCTATGAGTTATACCTATATTACTGTAGTACGGCGGTGCTGCACTTACTGGGCTCAAAGTGTAAAACAGCCTCATGTTTAATTGTGCAATGCTGGGAGTCATGATGCTTTGGGAATGGAGCTAGTATCATTTCTGCCGGGCAGATTTAGAAACCTCTATATTATCTTCCTATTTGAAGTCTTTTTTTCTTGAATTAAATCAGGGGTTTCAACCTTTTAGATACAAGGGCAAACTATTTATTCAGCATTTGATCCACCATTCAAGGACATTAGTCCTTAAATACCTGCCACGATACCTTCCACGACCCGTATGATACCTGTCGCGGCAGATATACCCCCCCCCCCCACACACACACACACACACTCTTGGCGGTGGAAAAAGGTTGAGACCATTAGTATCAGTCAGGAGTCATCTACTATCAGCAGCGGCCATTTGCCTCAGTCGCAGTTGATTTCGCCTCTGCTCCTCCTGTTTTGATCTGCTACTTTTGCTACGGAATTCAGGTTTCTCTCTTCCCGTCTTTCCTGTTCATTTCTGCATCTTCATCCAGTGCTCTTTGCAATGTGCACAACATTCACCCAATCATGAAAGACATCACCAGCCTATGGCTGCTCATCATCCAAAACAGTTCCGGAGGTTCAGACTTTTGACTCACTCAATGTCGAAGCGCCTCCCCGCCGCGCACACAGTCTGTGCAACAGAAGCGCTGCCAATTGATCAGAGAGTAAAGCAGATGCCCCCCCCCCCACACACACACACACACACAACTTCCGTCTTGCCTTTGCAGCCGTGCATTTATCCTCCTGTAAATTAAATTAAATCGAACCAGCTTGCTAGATGCATGCACTCAGTGCTTGTATTACTATGTTTGTGAGGACGATTGCATGGGCTGGTATATCAGATGTCCACTTTTCAACATCCTGAGCACTCATTGTGCTCGTGTCCAGCGGCGTAAACTCTGTGTAGGCTGCAGAGCTGCAAGGGGGGGGGGGGTGTTTTTTTCACAGCCCCTATGAGGACGGACGAAGTTTACACCTCTTACGCCTTCCCAGATTTTTTTGTGCGCTGTGCACTAACACTGGTTACCCCCATAGGGGCGGCTATGGCTCAGAAGGTAGAGCAGGTCGTCGAATGATCCATAGGTCGACGGTTCAAATCGTGGCTCCTCCTATCGACATGTCGAAGTGTCCGAATCCCAAATTGCCTCCAATGAGTTGGGGGTTGTGCAGCTCGCCACCATTGGTGTGTGAACCTGTGAAGTAAGAACGCTGAGTGCTGACTGTGTTTGCCGCTTCACCTCCCAAAGTATGAATGAAGGGACCATTGTAATGCGATTTGACCACTTAGAAAAGTGCTATAAAATGAAGTCCATTATTAGATATGAATAGTCATGTTTACATGCAGGGATTGTTTCCAGTGAGAGCAGGACACTGGAGGATTGCCCAGCAATTCCAGGAAGGCAGGGGTCAGGTCATTGTTGCATGCTGGCATGGTGGAAATTTTCGTCACAGACATGCGAAACATTACCAGAAGCATAGCCTTGAACCCCTTTGAGTGTTTATTTATTTTTTTCTTTTTAAGTTTGAGAACCATTCTAGTATGGTACTATGACTATGTTGCCATAGTGTCATATAAGTGACATTCATATTCTGAAGGAAATAATTGGGTCTCATGATCAAAATAAGAACTTATAGGTAACTTTAGTGTATACACAATGGGCTCCATTTTCGTCGCCGCTAAACCCCTTATCCCTTGACAAGGGGTTTAGGATAAGGGGTTTAGATGGTAACGAAAATGGAGCCCAATGTGTTTGTGCTTTGTAAACAGACTTGAATCTAACGCCACCTCACATGAAACTGCTGGAATTGTATACTATATATATATATATATATATATATATATATATATATATATATATATATATATATATATATATATATATATATATATATATATATATATATATATATATATATATATATATATATAGTACACATACATACATTCAGGTATGCCTGTGAAATTAACTGAATGCACAATAAAGGTCATGGTATAATGATGGGTTTAAAAATATGTGGTGGTGAAAAGGTATTATTATTCCCTCTGTGAAGAAATGTCAACTTGTGTTGACATAGTCAAATTGTGAGTCAGTAGACTGAGTCAATCCCCTCCATACATCGCGCCCACTTGGTTCAAACGCTGCGCTGTAATGAAAATCTGCATAAGTCTTAGATATTAAACACTGAATGTCACAGGAATCCTCCGGGATAAAGCTGTCCTCAGCGCTACCCAAACTCAATCCCACAAACTCACTCTCTGCACCTTTGCACGTCATTCCTTTGCACTGCACACACAACCAAGGTTATATAATTTGTAAAATTATTAGTTATTAAGACTATAAATTGTAGTCTCTTAATAACTAATAATTTTAGTATGATGACGGAAATCTGAGGGAGGAAATTTGCGTTTGGATGAGAAAATTTGCACAAAATCTCTACAGTAATTTGGCCGTCCTGAATTGCCCGGAAGGTGTGCCATTCTGCGCACACCTTGGCTGAGCATCGCTTAAAAAAATTGCCAACGAAATGCGTAAGTAGGTTCATGTATCTGTTCATGTATCATGCAACTTCCTCAAGTCGGTAAAACCTACTCGAGTAGGATAATAGGTATCATGAACCTACTTAAGCACCACCTGCATGTTGCAATGTACTCACAATGCACTCGACCAAATACGCTGCATTCAGCAAAAGAAAGATAAAAAATGAGTAATTGTCATTATCCCCAAAGGGTATGGACTAATGTGTAGTAATTATGACTTAATTATGATGTTAACTTGATGTTTTCAATGAAGCAGAATTTGCTCATTTTATTTTGTGATTGTGAAACCACTTTTGTTTAAGGTCCTTCTGGGGCCATGCTTATTATGTGAGTGGTTGAATATCAAACTTTTTCATGTCCGAAGACCATCAAATTTGACTATTTAGTTTACAACCACTGAACGACTATTCCTCAATTTCATCAGATGTTTAACAATTCCACTATACAGGGGCGGATATAGGCATGGGCATGGGGGGGGCAATGCTCCCCTAAATGCCCTGACTGCCCCACTAAACATGATGTCATGCAAACAACCCAAATTTCAAATTAAAGTGCTTATAATTAAAATGATTTGAAACACTACTGCTACTAACTAACTACTAATTGTGTCACCACTAAACCAACAGCATTTCATCATTGAAAACAGAAAACTCTCTGAGTCAGACATTTAGCTTTATGCGTGCTGCATGTCTGTTGCAACTTCAACAACAACTGATGTTATTATCGATGCTTTACCTGTCTAATAAAAGTCCTGTAACCGAAAATAATATACCATTTCACCTGCCCCCCCAATTGGGAAATGGTACATCCGCCCCTGCCACTATACATGTGGGAACAATTGGACTTAACGGGTATCCTATAGTACACACACACACATGCACCCCCTGTTTGCGCACCCAACCCCCCCAGAGATTTCCTGTTAGGCGAGGTGAGAATGACAATATCTTGGGGATTAGCGCTGCCCTTTGTGGATCTGACATTCACCAATTGGACTTAATTAGCGGCGCAGAACCTTCCTGTGACCTTTCGTCATGTGAACTGTCATCCAAAACCTTTTGTGTTGCCTTGAATAGTGAGCGCGATTCTGCTATATACAACCATCTCAGTCTGATCCCCTGAATTCTGCCAGCACCGATCCAGAGGAGTTTTAAAGTGAGATATGCCTTTACCATAACAGAGCTGTCGGCTAGAAAACTCTAGTTGCCTTTTTTGTTTTTCATAAAAAAAGGAACTGATGCCCTACTTGTTGGTTATACCCAGACATAAAAAATAGCCAATCTACAAGCCCTTTTTGACACGTCTTGAGCTTCTAGATCTGTTATTCTTATCTGCTATTTTTGAGCGTGAAAAGGTAACCTGTTTTGAAACTAGACAGATCTGACAGCAACGATATAAGGGCATGTAAGACACGTTGTAGGCCTGTAGTTCAACTGTTTATATAACAGGTTTGCATCCTTATGGTTTTATTGGTTGTCCAATGTCAGATATTTTGACCAACAGACAGAAATCGACATCAAATGGTGGTCCGTGGCTAAAAAAATAGTGGGCCCTGGTATGAAAAAGGTTGAAAAGCTCTGAACTAGAAGAAAACGAATATGGATCCACATGGGAGTATTGTGTAAATACACAGCACACTGTAGTGCACTCTACCCAGCACCGCAAACACGCTGACATTTTGAAAACTGTCGCCGTGCAACATGTTTCCTTGTGTACAGTATGTGTACACGGTATGTAATTGGATTGATGTCCAAGCCAGCGTGAAAGATCAGCTGTTCTGTTCCGCTGTGTTGTACTAGTGAGAAATCTTTGGGAGAGTGTCCGTCAACAGAGAGTAGGAAAGAAGGAGGGATCTGAGTGTCTAGAGCCTTGTTCTCGCAATAACTAATCTGAAAAAAAAAAAATGACTGTCAGCATTACTGTTAACTATTTAATCGCGAGTTAACTCAGCCATGACTTAACTTGATTAATTTATTTAGTGTGCGATTAACTCGCAGAAAAAACAAAAGCCAAGTGGGTTCATTTGGTTCAATTTTGCCAAATGCAGGTGAATAAATTGCTAAACATATGCATTACTTAAGTTCATTTAAAATCAGTCTACACAATTAGATAATGTAGAGAACATTCTACAAAATCTGCATGTTCACTAGTAACGGTACCAACATGATCAATACAGTTTAATTTAGGTCTGGAAGTCTAAATAAATGTCATCAAATGGTGGTCTGTGGATGCAGAATAAATAAATTTCATCACTGTTGAAGGAGCAGGAAAGTCCTTCCTTCATTACAATGTCTGTTTCTCATAGTTGTACTATACTGTGCATGCTATAATGCATTAACAACCAACACACACACACACACACACACACACACACACACACACACACACACACACACACACACACACACACACACACACACACACACACACACACACACACACACACACACACGCACACACACACACACACAAAAGTTCACGGAGATGCGCCTTACATTCGCAATTATCCCCGGTTTGTCTCCTCTCCTCTCCTCCTGAGCTGAGAGCTGTGTCTCCGTGATTGAATTGTTTCACTTGTGGGGAAACAATAACATGCTGAGCGCGTCCGCTGGTTGGTTTCATTTGGTTCGTTCCGTCGCGGCCGGGCCCATGCATGCCGCGCACGCTCCCTCGCCCCCCAATCGATTACACACGCGTTTACCAGCTGGAACTTTTCTATTTGCACGGCCTTAAAAAACAATCGTACATCACTAATCACCAGAGCATTGTTCACACAGGACCCTGCTACTCTGCTCTCTAGGTGTTTGTGTGTGTGTGTGCGTACATCTGTGTGCGTGCGTGCATGTGTGTGTGTGCGCGTGTGCGTGTGCCAGGCCCGGATGTAACATTTCCCAATTGGGGGGCAGGTGAAAATGTTGTAGGTGCGGCTTCATCGATGAAGCCGCATCCATATTTTCATTTAAATCATTTTTATTTTATTCCCCAATCCCAATAGATTAGATAACTATGATAACTATGCATTCTGTTATATCGATCTACTATTTTATATATTGTCTTTAGTTCTGTAACCCGGAAGATGTATATCTTGTCCAGTACTTTTATTAGGCAAATGAAACATCAATAATAACATCAGTTGTGGTTGAAGTTGCAACAGACACGCAGCATGCATAAAGCTAAAGGTCTGACTCAGATAGTTTTCTGTTTTCAAAATGGTGTTGGTTTTGTGGTGCCACAGCTGTAGTTAGTTAGTAGCCTGGTCTAGCCCTCAATGATTTTGGCCTTGGGGGGCGGGGGTGTCGTGGGATCCACACGGCAGAAGTGCTGCGCTCTGATTTGATCTCACTAACGTGTCGTCATCCCCGGCCCCTCCCGCGCCCGTCCACTGCTGTTCTACGTCACATTATTTAGAGCGACGCCCACCCCGGAAGGTTCACTCCCACTTGAAGGCCACTTTCCAACGTGCGCTAGTCCAGGCTTTCCGTTTTCGCGCAAGGCGAACGAAAATGAAAGCCTGGGTGTCGAGCCTAGTTAGTTAGTAGCAGTAGTAGTGTTTCGATTCATTTTAAATATAGTTAAGCACTTTAATTCGAAATTCCTTTGAAGTTTGGGTTGTTTGCATGCCATTATGTTTGATGGGGCTGTCAGGGCATGCGTGTGTGTGTGTGTGTGTGTGTGTGTGTGTGTGTGTGTGTGTGCGTGCGCGCGCGTGCGTGCGTGCGTGCATGCACTGCATAACTTTGCGCAGTGTGACATTGTGTCACTCATGGATACATGAGTGCCATGCAGGGGGATAAGGTGGTGCATGTGTGCGACTGTGCGTGCGTGCGCCCCGTGGCAAATGCTCGAGTTTTTCGGAGATATTCATCGGCGTGTTTGTGTCGAGAGAGCGTGCCACTGCATCATCCGCTCACGTCTACCATGTGCACGCGTGTTACCGCAGGACCGTGTTGTAATAACACGCATCTTTTCTTTCCCCGCGTGTGCATAATTGCGGCACGGCGGTGCGAGGTGTATAGTGAGGGGTTGTTGAGGATGGGAGCAGCGGCAGGCAGTGCCTTCTGGGTAATGTCCTGCATATACCAGGGAAATGGCAATGTTGACGAGTACTCGTGTATCACTAATAATATCCGGCCCTGAATTGAATTTGGTCCATGATAATCACAGCCATTAGTGCCGAGGCACTGGAAACGATACAGACAGATATTGCTTCTGTCCCCCACCCCTCACTCTCCTTCTCTCTCTCCAGGGCCGGATTTAGCCAGCCCTATTAGGGTGGGCTGGAAGAATGGTGCATGGGCAACTCCAAAGTTTTTCATATGAAGCAGTGGTTTTCAACCTTTTGGACACCAGGGCCCACTATTTATTCGGCGTTTGAGCCACATACCACCATTTTATCCCCACAGACCCCAAAACTAAAGATTTCTTTTGGTTTTGTTCACAATTCCAGGCTGGATTTGGGAAACAGGGAAACATACAGATCAAAATGCTGATTAATCTTCTACATGCTCTAGTTGTGTAGACTTAAGCTAATTCAGATGATGAATATTTAAACTCTTGAGAGCATAAAAATGAAACCAAATGGACCCACAAGGGTCCATTTTGTTTCATTTTTACACTCTCAAAGAGTTACATCTGGTTAACCAAATTTCCACCATTTAGCTGGGGACCACCTGGAACTCTCTCAAGGACCACTGGTTGAAAACCACTGTTATTACCTTTCATTGGGTGGGCAGGATGCACATTTGGGTGGGCTCTGCCCATCCCTGTGCGCCCTCTAGATCCGGCCCTGCCTCTCTCTCACTTTCTCTCTCTCTCTCTCTCTCTCTCTCTCTCTCTCTCTCTCTCTCTCTCTCTCTCTCTCTCTCTCTCTCTCTACAACGCCTCCCTCGCTATGTCTCTATGCAACTCTCTCAGTTGTTTCATTTGTTGGTATTGGAGCGGTGCCCGTTGGGCGATGATGGCCTATACTTGGAACGATGCAAATGAATGCCACCCTGATATTATGTCTGGATCTCTTTTATGTCCATATGTGGAGGATGCATGCCCAAATATGTAATCTATGCAGACGTCAGAGTAATGTCAGAACTGCAGGCCAGCTCCATAAATGGACCACACTGCATGGTCAGTGGCCATGTATACCCCAGGGGCGGATCTAGGCATGGGTATGGGTGGGGCAATGCCCCCCTAAATACCCATTCTGCCTCCCCAAACACGATGCCATGCAAAACAACCCAAGATATTTCAAATTAAAGTGCTCATTTAAAATGATGTGAAACACTACTACTGCTACTAACTAACTACAGCTGTGGCGCTACTAAACCAACAGCATTTCATCATTGATAACAGAAAACTCTCTGAGTCAGACCTTTAGCTTTATTCATGCTGCGTGTCTGTTGCAATTTCAACAACAGCTGATGTTATTATTGATGCTTTACTTGACTAATAAAAGTCCTGTAATCGAAAATGGTATGGGTGCGACTTCATCGCCCGTGGAACGATGAAGCCGCCCCCCATACCATTTTCTCTTGCCTCTCCAACATGTTCTCTTTCCCCCCCAAATGGGACATGTTACATCCTCCCCTGGGCAGAGGTCTTTCTGAGGCTGTTTTGGAAAACCGGGGTGGTGTTGATGCATAAGTATTCCCTGTCCTGGACTATGCTGGGCTATTCAGAATGCTGGTCGTCACATTTTAATAATTTTGCTACTGCACGTGGCCCACATGTGATCTGGTGGTAATTGAGTCCTGACCAATAGTAATGGTTGTGACTTGCGGTGTCGGTCAGTGAACCCGGCGATTGTTTGACTAACAGCTGGCCGTCTGATAGTAAAACGACCGATAGCTATCGGTGGGGCCGTTCTTCACCGGCTGTTACTAAATCTACCCCTAACCCTAAAGATAATCCCCCACCTGATAGCAGGGGTGGATTGGCACATATTTTCCAACCGGGACAATTTTGCCTTTGCCAGGCTACCCTGGGGGGGGGGGGGGCAGCTGGTTAACCAGATGTAACTCTTTAAGAGCGTAAAAATGAAACCAAATGGACCCTTGCGGGTCCATTTGGTTTCATTTTTACACCCTCAAGAGTTAAAATATTCATCATGTGAATTAGCCCAACTTAGATTACACAACTAGAGAATGTAGAAGATTAATGGTCATTTTGATCTGTATGTTCCAGGCGAGCATCTAGCAAATTCTAGTGCATTTTGGAAGAGCCACTAGTGCATTTTGGATCTTGTCCAGGCCACTAGGTGGCGCAGGCCACCGGGAAAACTCTGTACCTGTACTCCAGATGGCCAATCCGCCCCTGCCTGATAGGATACCTGCATGCCGCTGCAACAGATAGGATGCCTGCTGTGAGTGCAAACTGTCTCATGTACTGTCTGTCGATCATGACTCATGTACTTTCAGCCACAACTCGTATACTATCAAGCCACGGCCGTCGCTCGTGGTTGCAAATGGTTTCGCTCCTCCTGCATTTTTTGACTGAAAAATTCATCACGAAAATAAAACATCGGCATGAGTTGAAAGCTTCATGTTAATTGACGGAAGATAAGCTATTTTGGGAGGTAATAACTATATAGTCCATTTACCCAGCGTCTGAGTCTTGTTGGGGTTGCCTTGTCGTTCTGAGGCAGCTGTGTAGCTTTCAACCACTTTAAATAACCATTAAACCTGTGCTGTGGTGATGCCCTCTGCCGCTTGTATGGAAGGCTCTGGGTTAACCTGCCTATTAAACCTGCTCCAAAACAGTGCTATTTGTCCCAAATGGTCTTGCCGTGTTGTTTATACAAGGTTTTCCTTCCAACTCACGGCCAAATCTGTTCTCATGGGACTTCCGGGAGAAACTCGATCTCTCTCTCTCCCCACCTCTCTCTCCACCTCTCTCTCTCTCTCTCTCTCTCTCTCTCTCTCTCTCTCTCTCTCTCTCTCTCTCTCTCTCTCTCTCTCTCTGCATTGTCTTCTGTTTATTGGTTAGACATCGTTCCTTTTAGAACAGTGGTTTTCAACCTTTTTCATATACCAGGGCCCACTATGTATTCAGAATTTGAGCCACGGACCACCATTTGACGACATTTTAGCCCCACAGACCCCAAAACTAAAGATGTTTTTTTTGCTTTTGTCCACAATTCCAGGCTGGAAAATGACCATAGACCTTCTACATTCTCTAGTTGTGTAGACTTGGACTAATTCAGATGGTAAATATTTGAACTCTTGAGAGTGTAAACATGAAACCAAATGGACCCGCAAGGGTCCATTTGGTTTCATTTTTACGCTCTCAAAGAGTTACATCTGGTTAAGCAACTCTCCATCATTTAGCCCGAGGACCACCTGGAATCCTCTCAGGGACCACTGGTACCTTTATTCCACATCCCGCCTCCCTCTATAGGAGGCCTGTGCTAAGCGGAGCGATCCATCTGGTCATTTCCTCGTCGTTTACGTGAGACATCAGCTCCCCTGCATGTCGGAATCTCCAGGAAGAGTCGGCACTGCCATTCGTCCAGGTGATGGATGGCTCCACCCCCCCCCCCCCCCCCACACACACACACACACCTCCCCCCACCTCTATATCCTGATCCGCTCCTTGTCCAGCGATCAGCGTAACCGGGTTTGGACGGAAAAGACCCGCCACTTTAACGAATCACTCTCCTCCCTGCCCTGGCCCCACTTACCTCCCTGGACCCACCCATCCATCCATCCTGCTCCCATGCAGCCCCTCCACCCTGCAGCCCGGGGATCTGTCTCGTTAAGGTTAGGAGGAGGGGAGGTCCGGTGGGTGGGCAGGGCAGGGCAGGGCAGGGCCGACCGAGGACCGGGAGAAATCCACCAGACTATGAGATATGGCAGGCGAGCCGTCTGTGACCGCGCCAAATTGAATAACAGTCCAATCATCATTGATTGTGTTTTGTTTTGTGTGTGTGTGTGTGTGTGTGTGTGTGTGTGTGTGTGTGTGTGTGTGTGTGTGTGTGTGTGTGTGTGTGTGTGTGTGTTTTTCTAATGCCCGTTTTGTTCAAATTTAAAACATTTGGTAAGGTCTCGCGTCTCGCGTCTTGCGTCTGCAGGCTGCCCTTGGCCGTGACAGCGCGCGGCCCTTGGCTTTGGCGAGGTTTCGGATCGTCTGTAATGTCCTCATCCGCGCGATTCAATTACGCCCCTCTGTTTGGGCTCTGTGAGGTCGACCGCGTTCTGCAGGAAAACATGAAATGAGGCACACAGAAGAAAGAATTTGTCTGAGGTCAACATGATTGTTGCCCTGTTGTCAGGGGCGGATCTAGTCATGGGCAAGAGGGGGCAATGCCCCCCTAAATGCCAGGCTGCCCCACCAAACATGATGGAATACAACACAACCCAAGATAGTGCTTATATTTAAAATGATTTGAAACACTACTACTGCTACTAACTAGCTGTGTCACCACTAATCCATCAGCATTTCATCATTGAAAACCGAAAACTCTCTGAGTCAGACCTTTAGCTTTATGCATGCTGCGTGTCTGCTGCAACTTCAACAACAACTGATGTTATTATTGATGCTTACTTGCCTAATTTAAGTCCTGTACCATAAAATGGTATACCATTTTCTTCTGCCCCCCCAATTGGAAATGTTATATCGGCCCCTGCCTGTTGTTGTTGTTGTTGGAACAAGACCTTGTTCTGTTTAGAATGGAACCTTTTTTTCACAGTGATTGGATATGGATTGTGATTGATCGTCTTAATAACCAACGATTAGAGGGAAGGAAAGTTGGTCTCTGCCATTGTAACCTACATGTATTCACTGTACACTTGCGCACTTGCACGCACGCGCACACATACACATACACACACACACACACACACACACACACACACACACACACACACACACACACACACACACACACACACACACACACACCTGCACCGAGGTCATGTTTTGAGAAAGCCCTTGAGAAACGTGCATGTTAACAATCATGAAAAACTCTCACTCCTCTCTCTCTCTCTCTCTCTCTCTCTCTCTCTCTCTCTCTCTCTCTCTCTCTCTCTCTCTCTCTCTCTCTCTCTCTCTCCCTCCCTGTGCAGGGTGTTATTGTCAGAGATAGGGGCTAGGTTTTGGTTTGTTTCTAAACTGGTCGTGCCATCAATAATAAAGATTTTTTGGCCTGCACCACTTTGGGACGCAGAGGAAATTGCATTGAGCAGCAGAGGGCCCAACGCTCTAAATGTTTAATTAGGCCTGTTAAAAAAACAAAACAAAAACAAACAAACAAGGAGATCAATCACACAGAGAGAGAGAGAGAGACGGGAGCAGGGGGCTCATACTGTATAGTTGCTGTATGCCCATAAATGTTTACTTTTTGAGGGGCACTAGACTGTAGTACTATTTTGAGTATACTATATAATACGTTGTCACGACCGCTAGCCACCAGTTGCCACAACGGTCGTGAGCCTTATGAATCAGTTGCGGCCGTTGAAGAACGGTCCTTCGTTTTACTACCGACGAATAGCCGCGACCGTTCTTCACCGGTCGCTATAGTACTACGCCTAACTAAGAACTCAGAGCTTATAGAATTCCTACCTTTTTCATTCATGAACCCCCACAAGGACCACCTTAACGCATAACAAATGCACAGGTTCATTTGGTTCCAATATAGGCCTATACCCACTGTCAGAGTCACACATTTTGGAACCACTGTACTATTCAGCGAAAAAACTACTCAGCACTGCACTATATGATATGGGATGAATAGTGAAAAAGCCAATCCACAAATGACAAAAAAGCAGATTTACTAGCTTGGCAACACTCTCTCTCTCTCTCTCTCTCTCTCTCTCTCTCTCTCTCTCTCTCTCTCCCTCTCTCTCCCTCTCTGATTCACGGTTTCTACAATTTAAATTCCATGATCGTAGCAGTTGTTATACTAGGTGTTGTGCAGAGTCCAAAACGCCCACAGCTCCTCCTCATTGAATTTGGCTGGCAGGAGATATTTGCTGGTTTGTTTGCTGAGTTTGCACTGCCTGTACCAAGTAGAAATAAATTCACATGCTGACTGAAAGTACTTCAGCATCCAGAGTGATGCCAGATTTTTTTTTTGTTTTGTTTTAGAAAAAACCTTTTCAAAGCAAAGCTACTCTATAGGTGTAAACCTTTCCCCTTTTTACCATGATCATTAACATTGTTCCTTCATTCAACATTTTTATGTACAATTTAATCCAAACGTGCACAGGCACATTCACACAACATATTATGTGCTGAATGGCAAATGGTGCATTAATAGCGCCTTTACCCATTTATCCCAGGCTCTTTACATATTGCTTTACATCTCACCCACTCACACACATACACACTAGAGTTAGACCGATATATTGGTCATACCGATATATGCCAGGAACAGAAAAAGAAAGACAGAAAATGGAATTATTTCACAAAAGTAAATGATGTCAAAGTTGTATTCTATTGTTTACTTGAAAGAGAAAATAAATTTGGAGTTTAGAAGTCTTTCAAATGTATTTTTTATTGTTTTATTTTATTTTATTCTTAAATATCGGTCCAAAACATCGGTAACATCGGTGTCGTTTTTTCCAAAAATCGGTGTCGGTATTGGCCCCAAAAATATGGCATCGGTCGGGCTCTAATACACACACACATTCACACAACGATTGTGGACATTCAGACACCATGCAAGGCACAGCCAACACATCAGGAGCAAATTGGGGTTCAGTGTCTTGCCCAAGGACACTTCGACATGTAGATTCAAACTGCCGACCCCATGGAATGACCTGCTTTACCTCCTGAGCCACAGTTGCCCTGGTATTAAGACACACACACACACACACACACACACACACACACACACACACACACACACACACACACACACACACACACACACACACACACACACACACACACACACACTCACAGGAACACATCATCTCCGTGCGACCTCTGCCTGGGAACCAGGTGTGTGTCCTACTTACGTGCAGCGAATAGCCACTAACCAAGGTCAAAGGTCATCCTTGAGAGGCCACTGTGGAGCAGCAAGCACGCACCGGCCGAAAGTACACTGTCAGCTTTGTTCAAATCTAGCCTGAAAGAGGGATAAACAGGGTAAATGTCGTCACGAATGGGCGCAGTGGGTGTAGTCAGCTCCCAGGCTAGTTGTAGTTTATTAAAAGATGAAGACACATACGTAAGAAGTCCATATTGTTTAAAACATTGGTTTTCAACCATTTACATACCAGGGACCACTATTCTGCATTCTAGCCACGGACCAACATTCGATGTTGAGTTTATAGTCTCTCGGACCCAAAATAAAGTTTTTTTTTCGACCAGCTTAAATGATGCGACATTGAGGGGTCAGAGATCTGAGCTCTCGGGAGTGGCTGTTGCAGTCTGAAAGAGGGACAAAAGAGGGACATTTCCATTTTGTACAAATGTGTACAAATGTGAACCGTGTGTACTCTCTCAGAAAAAAATAAATGTCCTAAAAGAAAAATCATTAACATGGTGAAAGAACAATTTGATAACTGAGCCGCCACTGGACTGATCCCATGAAGGAGTTTGCGACAGCGTAACTCTGTCTATACTCATCGCCGAGTATTAATTTGGCAGAGCCTTGTTACCGCGTTACCTCCCTGAAGACCAACAGCTGTGTCCATCCTCCATCGCACCACACTGTCACCACTCCACAGGCGGCACAACACCACCACACCTGTCTGGAATGAGAAAAGAAAATGTCTTCTTTTTTTCCCCCCTCTCTCTGTTTCTCTTTCTCTCTCTCAATTTGGCATGCAACCCATAAGTCCTTGGTGGTGTCTGAATGGGGCTGGCTGGGTATTTCGCCGGGTGCGTTATCATTGTGTGAGCAGTGGATGGAAAGACAATGGGGATAGTTAGTGGGGAGCCCAAGCTTTTCTTTTTTGTTTCTTTTTTCTTTTTTTGCACAAACAGCGTGCGAGAGGCAGAGCGAGGGCGGCTGTGTGCCCCTTGCCTTGCCTTGCCTGCATGCAGCAGGCAGGCAGCAGCCCCTAATTAGGAAGCAAAGCTTTTTGACGCTAAATTGATTTTTAATTGTTCATTCGCTGCATCATCCCGTATATGGCCAGGTGGCCATGTCCGCCCCCATACCCCACCACCCATTTAATCTGTCTCTCTCTCCTTTCTCTCTTTTTCTCTCTCAGGTAAAAGTGCCAGACTTTTTAAGACTGCCAGATTAAGTGTCCACGGTATACGCATAGAGAACGCCATTCAGCCAGTCCAATTAATAAAAAAACAACAATACAATGATGGATAAACTGATAGATGAACTGCCCTTCATATGATAAAGCAGCTTTGGGTGTTTTTTCTTATTTTTTCCTAGCAGAAATAAGGCTGAATGCATGCATGTACACAACACAGGTAATCATGGATAAGATGGTGAGACACATGAACTATAGATGGGATTCATGGTTCTTTTAGGGGAGCCGGAGAAAAACTGTTAAATTTGTACCGTATATTTATATATTAGTTGTTATGTATAGTTGTTGTATGTAAGCCTTCCACATTCCACGTTGCTCTGACAATGAGATTTTGTGTGGTTTGATTTATTGATTGAAATATTCATTGACAGTTTGCAGAATTTTTATTTGGTAGGTACCCGTTTCATAAAATGTGTGTAAATCTGCAATGTGATCCAGGGGCGGATCTAAGCATGGGCATGGGGGGGGGGTCTGTTTCTGCTGTAACTTCAACATGTGAACACACACATGCACGCACATTCACACACACACACACGCACGCACGCACGCACGCACGCACGCACGCACACACACACACACACACACACACACACACACACACACACACACTCGACAACAAAACAAAAAGCAAAGGGGTGGACTGTGCGCGGAGGATAGAAACCTCCCTGGGCGTACAGATAGATGTAGATGCCGTGGGTAAGCAGCCATGCACGGGGGAAGGCTGGATGAAGCTTCTGTTTTGTAAAAAGGAAAAATCAATCAGACAGCCACACTGCTATGAAATGGCAGAGAGATAATGCGATTGTGTCTGCCGTGTGACCTTTCCTCTGCTACGTAGCCGTGCTTCAGCAGCAGCAGCGCCATGCCTCTGGAATCCTCCTCATCCTCGTACTGAGGAAAAACCCTGACCTTTTGGATAACCATTATAGAAGCTTCTAATCTGAACTGGGGGGGGTGGGTGTAGGTGCTCGGATGTACACCTGATGACGCACACACGCATGCACAGGCATGCACGCACGCAAACACTCATACGTGTGCAGCCAGTGCATGCGCTGTATGCGTGTGCACGCACACTGTATGCATGCCCATGCACGCACACACTAGTTTTACTTTACTTGCGAGAATTTCAACACTTGAAGGTAATTCTTGCTTTCTATTGAGGGTCAGATCGCTTTTAGACCAATTAACTCCATACTATAGCCTCGACACCCAGGCTTTCATTTTTGTCTGGGTTGCGCGAAAACGGAAAGCCATGGACTAATTTGCTACCCACGGTGGCCTAGAAGTGGGAGGCAATCTTTCGGGGTGGGCGTCGCTCCAAATGACATAGCACAACAGTTTAGGGGCGACAACACGATGACAACACATTGGTGAGATCAAATCAGATCAGCTCATCTGCCGTCCAAGCTCAGACGGCACCCCGCCCCTCCCAGGCCAAAATCATTTCAGGTTAGGCCAGGCTACCATACTACTAATAGCCATTACGCAAGCTATCGGAATGTGGTCATGTCCCGAAGTGTAGCATGCTTACGGATTGGCTGTAAGTATCTTTATCTTAAAGATGGAGTCCCGTGATTTTTGTATTTTTCCCATTTACTTTGTACATGTTTAAGAGGTAACACCGTAACAGGACTTAATTATACCCATTGGTGTGGGTTTTACAGTATGTGCAATGATGTAGGGGCGGCAGTGGCTCAGAGGTAGAGTTACCGGATGGTAACCACAAGGTTGCCGGTTCGATCCCGGGCTCCCGCAGAGTAAGTGTCGATGTGTCCCTGGGCAAGACACTTAACCCCTAATTGCTCCTGATGTGCTAGTTGGTACCTTGCATGGTTTCCACTGCCATCAGTGTATGAATGTGTGTGTGAATGGGTGAATGTGATGCACAATCTATGTAAAGCGCCTTGGATAAAGGCGCTATATAAATGCACCATTTACCATTTACCATGATGGTTTCTTTTTGTATTTAGGCTTTCTTCGGGGCTGAAACCTTTCAAATGTGGCAATGAAAAACAAAACAAAACTGCAGTATAGTTGACATCACATTATTAGCCCTTCCCCCAACTCCTCCCCTTTTATCAAACAACTGGGTGTGGCTTCAGTTCAGGTGGATCTCCACCCATCACCACCCACCAGGCAATTCAGGCATACTTAATGAACTGGTGGGGGGTGCCGGTGCCCACATAAAAACAACATTTTAACAAATACTGTACACTTTTTTGAAAAAAACAAAACAAAAAAAAACATCCTCACTTAAAAATTACACTTGGTGATTATGTTATACACTTGATGATAATGTTTTAGGCTGGAAAAAATCATGGCATACCATCTTAATAGCTGACATAATGGACAAGAAATACTAACAGGGATGCGATCATGCATGCGTGTGACTGCGTGAGTGCGTGTATCCACACATGCCTGCGTCCGTGTGTGAACGTGTCTAGTGGGTATTTGTGCACTTGTACACATCAGAGTGGACAAAGCTGGTGCTTTGTGCGTTGTCGTCAATACGAGGCCTGCAGGAAGCACTTCGAAGAGGAGAGCTGCACCGCGGTGGGCCTGAGGTGAAATGAGAGAGAGAGAGAGAGAAACACTTGATCGCTTTCAATTGATTATCCCATGTCCATTAGGAATAATTGTTGATGTTTCACCGAGCAATGAGATGGCAGGCGTCGATATAGCGGAACCGGGGCAATTGAGGGAGTACAAAAAAAAAGCAAACAAACAAACACCAAAAATGAATTGATCGCGAGCAGCAGCAGCGACGGAACAATGTCGACGGTGTGGGGCTTCAGTTGATACATCACAATCTGATGCCTTTATTGCCTCGGATCGATAGCGGCTGCAAAGGGGGGGAGGTCTCGTACTTTTCCTAATGGAGCTTTTTGCAGGGGCGGATCTAGGCATAGGCATAGGGGGGCAATGCCCCCCTAAATGCCCAGTCTGCCCCACCAAACATGATGGCATGCAAAACAACCCAAGATATTTCAGTGCTTATATTTAAAAGTATATTTAAAACAGTAATGAAATTGGTATGGGTGCGGCTTCATCGCTGAAGCGACAGCGACACGGGCGATGAAGCTGCCCCCTTACCATTTTCTTCTGCCCCCCCCCCCCCCCCCATTGGGAAAGGTTACATCCGCCCCTGGCTTTCTGTCTTGGTAATCGCATAGCAGCCAGCCAGTGCATATTGCCCTGAACTGAACCGCCCTGGCTGCCATATAGTAGGGGTGATGAGCACATAATTGTTCTCTATCGGATTGGGAAATGGGAAATGGCGCGTGAATATACTGTAACACCTTTTTTTTTTTTAATCCAAGGCCGTTTGCTTTGCCCTACATTCACGCACACACATTCATACAAATTTAAATAGATTGTGCATTACATATAGCAGTGGTTTTCAACCACCAGTGGCCCTTGAGAGGGTTCCAGGTCGTCCTGCTGCAGGGTAAATGATGGAGAGTTGCTTAACCAGATGTAACTCTTGAGAGTGTAAACATGAAACCAAAGAGTTACATCTAGAGTTACATCTTTCATAATTAGCCCATGCATGAAGTCTACCTATCTATCTATCTATCTATCTATCTATCTATCTATCTATCTATCTGTCTATCTATCTATCTATCTATCTATCTATCTATCTATCTATCTATCTATCTATCTATCTATCTATCTATCTATCTATCTAAAAGGTAGAAAACCACTGACACATTGCATCACAATAATTTGAACCAATTTGATGCTTTAATTAGCTATACTGCAGGCCGAGGCGTAAACAAACAAATAGGTTAGAATAGTATAGGTTTAAAAAAAATCACTGTTTCTCAAATAATGAGACAGTTCCCCCCGTTTGGACCCACGAGTGTAGCACAAACTCTGTGACCTGCGGTGATATCCGGTTTATCAGTGACACACTGAACTATGGAGAGTGGGTGCTTCCCCACCAGTTGTACAACAGTGACATCTATTGGCTGGTCTTGGTACTTGTGGCTCCTGTTGAGTTGTTGGAGCACAAGCAGCGCACACATACCTGTATCTTTTTGAGTGTTGCTACACTCAAAAAGATACATACAGGGGAGGGGCATAAAGGGGGAGGGCATTCACCAGTACAGAGTAGGCCTACACACAGCAAGCTCAGTTCACATGCTGGTGTGACTTTTCACTTATACCAGTAAAGGGGTTGCATTCCAACATGAATTCATCATTTTTCATTTTTTCCCCTCTTCATTGAAAAATGTCTGTTTTTCTGAATGGTCCCACCATTAGAGATAAGTTGAAAAAGAATGAAAAGAATGATCTGAGTGGTTGCTTTAACTTCCTTTGTATTTTAGACCAGTTGTTAAAATATTAGCACATCCTTCGTTCATTTTTGACCCCTCTATCACAGGGGACCATGTATGTTGTGTCCATATTACACCGGAAAAGTAGTTCCAGGTGATAGAGGGCTCAAAAATGAATGGATATTATGAATAATTCAACACATTACGTTTTGTGGATCATTTTACTTTTACTGCGTGGCCTCAGTGACCCCCACAAACTGACCAGAATTACTTAATATTAACCAAAACCAGAGAAGAACTCGAACCACGGGACCGTATTTCATACAGCTATAAGGAAAAGTATCAATGCCCATATTATACAAATTTTCTGTATTACAAGTAGAGGTTTGGTATTTCAAAATATACATGAGTAAAACCAGCTATAACATAATTGCATCAAAATGCACAAAAATACACAAAAGCAGAATAGATAAATAAGTTTCAAAAGGTAGGCTAAATATAATGTATAAAACCCTTTACTTTGTTAATTGTAGATCTACAAGCTCACAATGTGTTGCAACGACGCAAATTGCCAGCGTGGATAACAAGTCTACAAAGAATTAGTTTAAACATTTGTAATTGTATCCCACTATTTTGCAACCCACTTTTCCTGTGTCAATTATCTTTATCTGTTTCCTGGGTTGTAATAAGGTATAGCCTAAGTATTGCTAATTGGTTCAGCGAAAGACAGACAGACAGACAGACAGACAGACAGACAGACAGACAGACAGACAGACAGACAGACAGACAGACAGACAGACAGACAGACAGACAGACAGACAGACAGAAAAAGGGGGGTATTAAACCTACAGTGCTTGCATAGCCTAAATGGACTTACTGTAGTCACTTTCCATCAATGCCTGCCTACGGTAAATATTAATAGTGATTATACCCACATTATGCAAATCCCCCCAGCCAGCCGACCAATCAGTGGCTCAGAGTGATGTCAGAACCTTGCTCTTCATGCATGTAACGAGCATCATTTGAAGGAGAGGGTCCTTCAGGCAACCGACGGGACGGATTGGGCAGGAGAGCAATGTGGTGATTAGACGTGGCACTGGAACTCATACATTCTGAGAAACACTTGGGGGTATTTTATTGCGATGGTTACTGCACGGTGCACATTGAATGTGTGATTGTATACAAGATGCAATTGACCTCTGGCTGTGCAGTGTTTGCCATTATTCTAATCTATACAGCAGTGGTGCTAAACTAGTGGTACGGGGACCACCAGTGGTCCTTGAGTGGGCCCTCACACATCTCTTTAACACTCTTTAAACTGTGTATTTTTACGCTCTCAAGTGTTTGAGCAGATAATGTTTTTTATCTGGTTTTACTTCTACAAGAAGGAACGCAGAAATCATTTTTGTGTGTTATCTCGCCTATCGGCATAATTTCAGTGAAGACAGTGAGTGATGACAGTGAAGTGACAAAGACTTTTAAGACTTTTTTTTAAACAACCCTCCAAAAAAAAGAAAAATAACAAAACGGGCTATACTGCTTCTGAATGTATAAGCTATATAAACAACAATTGTTAGTTATTATTATATTATATTATATTATATTATATTATATTATATTATATTATATTATATTATATTATATTATATTATATTATATTATATTATATTATATTATATTATATTATATGTGAACACATTGCTATTGCATCATTGTGTGCCCCCATACATGCTTTTTTTTTTTTGCAGTCGAGCCTTCTCTCTATGGAGTCTAGTTTGTCCTCAGATGAGCCGTCCATCGTCGATTTCAGTCATCCCGATTCTTATTGGCAGATCTAGAAATGATGGGCCCCGGGCCGCTGCCAGCCAAAGCCCCCCCTACCCCCTAGGCCTAGACTGGAGCATTTTTCTTCCCAACAGGATTAACAGCAAGGGATTGCTTTAAAATAATAAAGAAACAAAATAACTAAATAGTTATAATAGTCAAATAAATGCAAACTGTTTAAACACTTCCAGTGATGGTTTAGGACTTTTGGGGTTAAAAATGAAACCAAATGGACCCACAAGGGTCCATTTGGTTTAATTTTTTCGTTCTCAAGAGCAGTGTTGGGTATCGTTACTTTATAAACTAACGACGTTAGGTTATTGGACTGCTGCCCCCTAAAACTAATCTCGTTAAGTTACAAGTTACTTTCTATAAAAAGTAACGTAATAGATTATTTTCCGTTATTTTCCGTTCCTGAACACAATTAAAATACTCTCTTTTCTCTTTGTTTTTAACGTATGCACAATTTAGTTGCATTGTATTACCAGTGCATTAGTCGCACTCCACGTTGCGCACATGGAAACCACCACCACCAACAA
Source organism: Benthosema pterotum (assembly GCA_039105355.1). Classification (NCBI taxonomy): domain Eukaryota; kingdom Metazoa; phylum Chordata; class Actinopteri; order Myctophiformes; family Myctophidae; genus Benthosema; species Benthosema pterotum. The sequence goes on along the minus strand of CM076982.1, from coordinate 15,460,796 downwards.
CAACTGTAGCCTACTGACACCATGTCACCCACTATGAACTAGGTTGCTACAAAGTAGGCTATGCATCTCAGATGCACAGTAAGCCTACAGACAATATTATGTTGTACGCGGTACAACCAGTCCTCTCCACACTGCGCGATGACAACACAACCAGCTCTGCAGGTCAGGCTGCAGACCTGCAGGCTTCTCAATCTCTTCCCATCGTAACCCAGCCTATGAACAAGACAGTAGTATAAGACAAGGCACGGCGGCCAAACAATGAATTAAACATTACTCACCTAATAACGCAGCCAGAGTTTATAGCCGATTCCCAATCGAGAGTGCGCGTGTTAATCCAAAAATTAATCCAAAGTGTACGGCGTCATTGTTTACAAGACTTTTAGCAAGTCGCGCGTACAGTAGCTGTGTCACTATGCAAGCAGCCAGCGGACTTCCTTTTCCTCTTCCTTTCAAAATAAAAGATTCATACTAGAGTATAACTAGACACTAGCTAGACAGTAGGTTTACTTTTATTTCTTAGGCGGACTTACAGGATGTGCAGACAGAAAATGTAAACTACGCACATCACTCACAGAAGGATGAAGCCACAACGTGCAGTCGGCTTATTCTACCCTAACAGAAGGAGGAATATAGGCTACAACACCGGGCAATCTCAAGAAAATGAATTGCGACGAACTATAGTAACGAGTTACTTTTTTGGAAATGTAACTAAGTAACTAACTACTAAATTGCAAAAATAACTCGTTAGGTTACTCCGTTACTAATAAAACTAATCTGATTAGGTAACGTCGTTATTGATAACGGCGTTATCCCCATCACTGCTCAAGAGTTACATCTGGTTAACCAACTTAGCTGAGGACCACCTGGAACCCTCTCAGGGACCACTGGTGGTCCCTGGACCACCTGTTGAAAACCCCTGGTCTAGAGACTTCTACAGGGTTGGTGGCAGGGTCCAGCCTTCACAAAGTCATGAGTATTAGCTCGCTCCACTCATGCACAAGTAGACCATGGCCTCCCAGATAGCAAAATGAATTGATTCAACATTGAATTTTGGTTGAATCAATGCATGTTGCTATCTGGGCTACTTGTGCGCGACGTGCAAATTTGCACTCTACCAAGTGCTGATCTAGTTTAAATAAATAAAGCATTGTGGTCACTCCGCGGTACCAGCACAATGGCGGCTCGCCGGCTTGATCTTCTACATAGACCTCTAGCGAAATAGAGTGACAACTAGGCCTGAACCGGAAGTTTACAGAATGCAGTTGATCAGCTTTAGAGTGTGGCAACTTTATGACTACAACTTGAATGAGCCAATGAATAAGCACCTGTTTCCTACAACCTCATTGGCAAAGCCTCTGCTTAGTGCTTACTTAAAATTCACAAAAGAGAAATATCACTTATTTATTTTGTGACGAGAAGATAAGTAAGAACTGTGAGTACTTTTCCCCTCACCAGTGAATAAACTCAACAGAGTATGCTACAACAAGCTGAACCTTGAGTTTGACTGACCTTATACTCGTTGGACTTGTTTTCATAGTCTCGGTTACTTGTTTCTCTCTCAGAAGCTGGCAACGCTGTCTCTAGTCCGAAGGCAATGAGTATAGACAGATTTACGCAAAGTCCGGTCACTACAGTGGGCCATTCCAATGGCGGCTCTTTTACATTGACCTCTATTGAGAATGGGGACAAGACAGGGACAAGTAAAAGGTACGGAATGCATTGGAGTCTATGTGCTCGCGCGGGTGTGTTCTGCCCCCTCAGCGGCGCAACGCTGACACTACACTAGGATCTGCTGTGTCTGCTCTTGCCAGAGCCATCTAGTAGAAGAGTTGCGACATTGAGCGGCCAGAAACTGAGCGCTCGAGCGCCAGCGGATTCGGGTACGAGCGCTGTTCATGGAGCCTGAAAAGGGACATACTGGAGTTGGAAATGCATTGTTTTCATCGAGGGCGGTGCAAACAAGATTTATTTTAGGCATGTGTGCAACCTGCCAACAGTTTTACTGTATTGTAAAGTAACAAATAAATAAAGTCTATGCAATGTCTATGTTGTATTATTATTATTACAAAATATAAAGGGATTCAAGACAAGAGCATCAAGGCTGGACTCATGTCTGAGTCCAATGCATTTCTGCCTTCTTTCGGTCCAGGACTTGTCTCTATTTGTTGTCCCCATTTCAACAGAAGTCTATATAGAAGAGCCGCCATTGGACTGGCCCCATGAAGTGGACGGAGTTGTCGTAACTCTGTCTATACTCTATGGCTCTGGCTCTTGCTCCTCTTGCGTGGATTTTTTTTTATATTATTTATTTTTCCCTGGCAACGTTTCCGCTCATGCGCACTGGGAAGGGGAGCAGCTCACTGCACTGCACTGTGGACAGAAAGTTGAGTTGAGTTGAGCTGGAAGTAGTTTTTTTTATTATTCACAACAACAAGAACGACATCAGCAGATCTGCTGACAGTACAGTCCGATGAGGCACTAGGGGGGCCCGTGTGTCTCTTCCAAACATCTGTCCTTCATCTCCAAAACTTTTAAAACGCCGCCAGACAGTGATCAATGAGTGCGACCACCATGGGAGAGCCGCCCCAGCCGTGTGTGTTGTCGCACACGGAGCCTGTGGACGCGCACAATAACATTATGCTGGATCTGGATGAGGACGATGACCTGGAAGTTTTCAGTAAGGTGAGCAGTACAGTACTTTGAGTTGACTGAGGATTATACAGACGGGGTTTTCAACCTTTTTGACTCCAGGGACCACTATTTATTCAGCATTTCAGCCACGGACCACCATTTGATGACATTTCAGCCCCAAAAGCCTAAAACTAAAGAATTCTTTTGGTTTTGTCCACAATTCCTGGCTGGATTTTGCAAACAAAACAGTGTAGACTTCTTAGTTAAATAGTGCTAATTCAGATGATGGATATTTTAACTCTTGAGAGTGTGAAAATGAAACCAAATGGACCCGCAAGGGTCCATTTGGTTTCATTTTTACATTCTCAAGAGTTACATCTGGTTAACCAGCTTTCCATCATTTAGCCTGGGGACCACCTGGAACCCTCTCAAGGACCACTGGTGGTCCCCGGACCACCTGTTGAAAACCCCTGGACTATACGGTTATACAGGAATGAATGAGTCGATCCTTCCTCTCGGCTTTCTGGACTTCAAAAAGAGTTGTCCAAACTTTACTACGGTGCAACGTGTCAAGCTGTGACATGTCATGTGGTATAGTGATAGTCCCAAAACAAACTGGTCAGACCGTCAGGCTGTTACTTGACCTTATACCCCCACGAACCCACCTCACCCGTGCCCACTTTGACAGTCTGGGTTGGCTTAGGGTTGACGACAGAGTACAAGTGGGTCTCTTAGCAGGGGGTTATGGAATGAGGAATGCGCCAATAAGTCTGAACGTATTTCAAAGTGTACTTGATTGAAAAAAAATAATTTGAAGTTGAAACATCAGAAACGAATGCGAAAGTGTATTATTTTTTGTCTTGAACTTGAAAAATATCAAAATGTATTCAAAGAAATGGTTTATTCAAAGGGTTTTTTTCAGCTGTAATTTTCACTTCAGTAAATATTTCGATTTTTGAGTATTTTTACAGGTTCAAATCAAAATAATTCGCGTTCAAAGTTTTTTTTTTACTTTCACATCTGTGAAACTTACACATTCGTAGCAAAAAATTACACACACTTATGGCGCTAATCTGCTAGGATTTTACTGCCAAATGTCGAGTTGAAGTTGAAATAAAAAAAAAAGTTGAAGTTGAAAAATAAAACAAAAGAATCTGAAAATCTCTTATTTTTTCTCTTGAACCCGAAAAAAATAAAAATGTATTCTAAAAAAAACTTGTATTCAAAAGTTACTATTTAGCTGTGTTCTTATCTTTCCTTTCAGATCTTTTTCTTACAGATTCAAAACACGGTTTCAGGTCTTCTTTTTTCACGCCTCTCTTTTTTTTCTTCGTACGCCTCATTTTTTTTCGTTCACCTCGAACACTTTCAAGTCTGAATTATGGCATGTTTGGGCCGTGTGGGCGTGGTATCATGATTGACAGCCCCCCCCCCCGCCCTCCCATTCGATATTTTACTCCCGCCCCCCCGAAGCACTTCCAGGTCCAAGTCTGTTTTGTAGTCCTATGCCTCAGTGCGGTGTGCGTCGCTGTTTCAACAGAACTGAGGCAAAACAACGTCTAAACCGTCATTCTACCGCTTTCCTTCCATTGACAAAGAAAAGAAAAACGGCTCCGGTTGATAAGGTAAGTTGCATTTGAAGAAATATATACAAAACTGAGGTTGTCGTCCTAACATTACTAAGACTACATAGACAAATGCTTCATTTGTTTTGTTCGGTCAATCGTCTACAACAGTTGTTTTCAACCAGCCAGGTAGTCCCCAGCTAAGTTGGTTATCTAAATCAGGGGTTTTCAACCTTTTTGACTCCAGGGACCACCATTTATTCAGCATTTGAGCCACGGACCACCATTTGACGACATTTTAGCCCCAAAGTCCAAAAACTAAAGAATTCTTTTGGTTTTGTTCACAATTCCTGGCTGGATTTTGCAAAGCAAACAGTGTAGACTTAAATAGTGCTAATTCAGATGAATATTTTAACTCTTGAGAGTGTGAAATTAAGCCCAATTGACCCGCAAGGGTCCATTAGGTTTAATTTTTACATTCTCAAGAGTTACATCTGGTTAACCAACTTTCCATCATTTAGCCACCACCTGGAACCCTGTCAAGGACCACTGGTGGTCCCCGGACCACTGGTTGAAAACCCCTGCTTTAATGTGTAGTTGTGGGTAGGCTATACTTTAGGGCAGGGGTTTTCAACCTTTTTGACTCCAGGGACCACCATTTATTCAGCATTTGAGCCACAGACCACCATTTGAGAACATTTTAGCCCCACAGACCCCAAAAGTAAAGATTTATTTTGCTTTTGTCCATCTTCTAGTTGTGTAGACTTGGGGCTAATTCAGATGATGGATATTTTAACTCTTGAGTGTAAAAATGAAACCAAATGGACCCGCAAGGGTCCATTTGGTTTCATTTTTACACTCAAGAGTTACATCTGGTTAACCAACTTAGCTGGGGACCACCTGGAACCCTCTCAGGGACCACTGGTGGTCCCCGGACCACCTGTTGAAAACCCCTGATCTAAATGTAACTCTTGAGAGTGTAAACATGAAACCAAATGGACCTGCAATGTGTGCCTGTTTTGTTTATCAAATCCAACTTGGTATTGTGGACAAAAGCAAAAGAAATCTTTAGTTTTGGGGTCCGCGCGTCTAAAATGTTGTCAAAGAGTGGTCCGTGGCTCAAATGCTGAATAAATACTGGGCCCCTGGTATCAAAAAGGCTGAAAACCAAAGGTCTACAACAGTGGTTTTCAACCTTTTTGATCCAGGGACCACTATTTATTCAGAATTTGCCACGGACCACCATTTGATGACATTTTAGCCCCACAGACCCAAAACTAAAGATTTCTTTTGCTTTTGTCCACAATTCCAACTTCAGAAATGCAACAGGAAAACATAGATCAAAAATGAGAATTCTTCGACATTCTCTAGACTTGGGCTAACTTAAGAATGTAATTTTTAAGCGTTGCGGGTCCATTTGGTTTCATGGTAAAAATGAAGAGCGTAAAAATTAAACCAACATCTTTGGTTTTGGAGTCTGTGGGGCTAAAATGTCCCCCAATGGTGGTCCATGGCTTAAATGCTGAATAAATAGTGCACCCTATATCAAAACGGTTGAGATTCATAGATTCATTACACAACTGAAATATTCAAGCCTTTTATTGTTTCAATATTGAAGATTGTGGCTTACAGCTTATAATGAACCTCCTCACATTATGCTATGCTAATGTACATGTAACATCCACCTCTAGGTGCAATGTCCCTGGTCAACCAAAACGAAGACGATCAAGCAGCAGAGCACAAGGATTTCTTCCTGTATATGCCACACCCGCTTTGACCGTTACCAAGTGATAATTCCCAGGAGGCTGCTTATTTAGTGTTCCCTGACGCTAAATAAAATCATAACTACTGGCACCAAATTCAGGGCAACCTACATCTCACCGGAGCCACCACCTGTCACCTGGCAGTATACCCTCTGGACCTTGTGATCCTGTCAGTGCTGAAGGATGTGCTGAAGCATGGGCTATAAATATTGAGATTCTTGGACATTCTATAATTCTTTTTATAGAGAGGTTTTCATACATAGAATTCTGTCAGCTGTTTAAAATCATACTTAATTATGCATCTACAATTTTCAATTTCAATTTGCAATGTAGGAGTCTGGGGACCACTAGTGGTCCATGGACGGCTTCCACGGCTAAATGACAGTCGGTAACCAAATGGACCCTCATTTTAGCATAGAATTAAACTAATTTTCTAGGCTAAGACAAGGAGTTACGTTGACAAACAGCTGCATTACTTAATTTACAAGGATTCAACACAATTGGGGCATGTAGAAGAATTGTTCTTTTTGTTTGCTTATTATCTATCCTAATCAACATCAATGCAGCATGGAATTGTGGACAATCTGCAATATCCATCAATAGCAAAAGTATACTGTATATATACTGTATACTTAAGTTCAAAGTTCTCTTCAAATGGTGGTCTATAGTTCAAATACTTCTATGTTACCTTCTATGTTCTAGAAATACTGGAATGTGCCCATGAGATTTGTTGAAAACCACTGTACTACCTTTAGTATAGTATATACCTAAGTATATGAAGCTGCTAACACTGTTGTGATGTTATAAAATTTCTTTTTTGCACCTTATACAACTTTGGTATGTTGCTTTCAATTTTGAAAGTTCAGACATGAATTTACATTTCTCATTTTCACATTTATTGAATCCTGAGAGTTCAATGGGGACTAAGTTGGCAGAGGTGTGTTAGAGCCCAGGATCAAATTACTGAATATTGACACAGGTGAAAAATGGGTAAAAAAAAAAAAAAAAAAAAAAAAAAAAAGAAGAAGAAGAAGCTAAAGGTAACTGGAACATGCTAAGGATGTGGCAAAATAATGTATATATTTTACATACCCTTTCCCTAAGACACTAAGGGGAATTCCACCCATTTAACATTTTACTACTACAGTATATCATTATTATACCATTGATGATTTAAAAAAAATCCCCCATTCTGTGTTTCTTAGGTCTAAAAACAATCATGGGCACAACTGATGACATCAAGTTGTGCTTTACCATGTTAATAATTTTTCTTTTGGGACCTTATTTCTGGGTACAAATGGAATTAAAGGGACCTGCTAGGATTCATTTGCTTCACATTTGTATGCTCTAGAACATACCTGGGCATTATGCGGCCCGGGGGCCAAATGCGGCCCTTTGGCTGACTCTGACCGGCCCGGGGACCACAAGTGGTCCTTGAGAGAGTTCCAAGTTAAATATGGAAAGTTGGTTAACCAGATGTAACTCTTTGAGAGCGTATAAATGAAACCAAATGGACCCTTGCGGGTCCATTTGGTTTCATTTTTACGCTCTCAAGAGTTAAAATATTCATCATCTGAATTAGCTCAAAGTCTACAAAGTCTATTCAATCAGAGAATGTAAGAGAATGATCACTTTTGTTATCCTGTTTTTGTTTCCCAAATCCAGCCTGGAATTGTGGACAAAAACATAAGAAAGTTTTGGGATCAGTGGGGCTAAAATGTGTGGTGGTCTGTGGCTCAAATACTGAATAAATAGTGGGCCCTGGTGTCAAAATGGTTGGTCTTACTCTTACTTTTATCTTGAAATTAAATTAATATTACACAGACTTTAGTTCAGCCTTTAGTCATGGCCCTCCACAATATTTTATGTATCTAATTTGGCCCCTTGGGAAAATAATTGCCCACCTCTGCTCTAGAAGCTGAAGAAAATGTTAAAATGGGTGTAATTCCCCTTTAACAGCAGTAAGTGCATTAGGCTATATGGTCCAGACAGAGCTATACCAGAACAGGATACTGTCTGATATATGCCAGGGAATGTGGCAACAACCTGGGACCATACTGGCATAGATTTATTGACTGATTGATTGAAATATGTATTAACACTTTACAGAATTGCAGTACATTTCAAGCACAGCTCAAAACAAAGACTGTTAAATGATCAAAATAAATATATGACAGTCTCATCCAAAGCTATATGAAACGCCACGGACGTAACGTTAAAAGTCAACTTCCCAACTAACCACCACTTCTGTTCTGGTAAACTCACCAGTCATTTATCTACACTAACTTACACTAATAACGCTACTTGAGTTAAAAGAATTAAGATCCTTTTCTACTCCAAGTTCCTTTTCAAAAACGGACGTGATAATAAAAATATCCACGGGCTCCATGACTGCAGTTTACGATGGTGCATAAAGTTTAACCAGCGCTGGACCCACTTGGCACCAAAGCGCTCAGAACCAGTGTTGCCAACTGCCAAAATCCAAAATGCACTAGTGGCACTTCCAAAATGCACTAGAATGTATGCGCTAGAATCTAGATGCTTGCCTGGACGGGAATATGACCATTAAATGACCATTAATCTTCTACATTCTCTAGTTGTGTAGACTTGGGCTAGTTCACATAATAAATATTTTAACTCTTGAGAGTGTAGAAATGAAACCAAATGGACCCGCAAGGGTCCATTTGGTTTCATTTTTACACTCTCAAAGAGTTACATCTGGTTAACCAACTATCCATCATTTAGCCTGGGGACCACTGGTTGAAAACCACTGTCATAGGAGGAGAAATGGTGAAAAATGAGGGTTTTATCTCTGGCGCCTGTCAATCAATTTCACCCCAACTCACCAGCCAAAAAGCACTAGATTTTCCGCCAGGAGTTTTTCACCAATTTTGGTGCTGGGGGGGGGGTCTGAAAAAGCGCTGAATATAGCGACAAATGCGCCAAGTTGGCAACACTGCTCAGAACTACTATGATAGAAAATGACCCGGATACACACACCGCCCTGTCTAGTGACGTCATCAGCCGGCGCATCAGGCAGTGTTGCCAACTTGGCGCACTTGTCATTTTATTTTTTATTTTCACAGACCCCCCCTAGCGCCAAAATTAGTGGAAAAACTCCTGGCGGAAAATCTAGTGCTCTAGCGCCAGGGTCCATTTTTTTTTTACATTCTCAAGAGTAACATTTGGTTAACCAACTTAGCTGGGGACCACCTGGAACCCTCTCAGGGACCACTGGTGTTCCCCGGGGCCACCTGTTGAAAACCCCTGCGCTAGGTGCTTGCCAAGTTGCCATACAGATCATGAGTAAATGACTGGGGGTTCAACCGTTTTCATACCAGGGCCAACTATTTATTCAGAATTTGAGCCACGGACAACCAATTGAGGATATTTTTAAACCCACAGACCCCAAAACTAAAGATTCCTTTTGCTTCTGACAATTAATCTTAATTCTAGTTGTGTAGATTTGCATGATGGATATTTTAACTCTTGAGAATGTGAAAATGAAACCAAATGGACCCGCCAGGGTCCATTTGGTTTCATTTTTACAACTGGGGGTTGGTTTTCATTTTTACTTCTGGGGGTTCAACCATTTTCATACCAAGGCCCACTATTTATTCAGATTTGGATATGGGATGGATATTTTAACTCTTGAGAATGTGAAAATGAAACCAAATGGACCCGCCAAGGTCCATTTGGTTTCATTTTTACGTTCTCAAGAATTACATTTGGTTAAACAACTGGTCACAAATTGTAGCTGGGGACAGCCTGGAACCCGCCAAGGACCATTATTATTATTATTATTACCCTTATTATTATTATTACCCTTATTATTATTATTACCCTTATTATTATTTAAAAACTAAACCAAATGGACCTGCAAGGGTCCATTTGGTTTCATTTTTACGCTCTCAAAGAGTTACATCTGGCTAACCAGATGTTCATCATTTAGCCTGGGGACCACTGGTTGAAAACACTGTCATAGGAGGAAAAATGGTGAAAAATGAGGGTTTTATCTCTGATGCCTGTCAACCAATTTCGCCCCAACTGACCAGCAAAAAAGCACTAGATTTTCCGTCAGGAGTTTTTCCACTAATTTTGGAAAAAGCTAAATATAGTGACAAGTGCGCCAAGTTGGCAACACTGCCTGACGCGCAGGGTGATGACGTCACTAGACAGGGCGGTGTGTGTATGGGGGGGTGGGGCTGTCAATCATGACACCACGCCCCCACGGCCCAAACGTGCCATAAGTCTGAATATTTCACACTTGAAAGTGTTCGAGATGAACGAAAAAAAATGAGGCGTACGAAGAAAAAAAGAGAGGCGTGAAAAAAGAAGACCTGAAACCGTGTTTTGAATCTGTAAGATAAAGATCTGAAAGGAAAGATAAGAACACAGCTAAATAGTAACTTTTGAATACAAGTTTTTTTTAGAATACATTTTTATTTTTTTCGAGTTCAAGAGAAAAAATAAGAGATTTTCAGATTCTTTTGTTTTATTTTTCAACTTCAACTTTTTTTTTTATTTCAACTTCAACTCGACATTTGGCAGTAAAATCCTAGCAGATTAGCGCCATAAGTGTGTGTAATTTTTTGCTACGAATGTGTAAGTTTCACAGATGTGAAAGTAAAAAAAAAACTTTGAACGCGAATTATTTTGATTTGAACCTGTAAAAATACTCAAAAATCGAAATATTTACTGAAGTGAAAATTACAGCTGAAAAAAACCCTTTGAATAAACCATTTCTTTGAATACATTTTGATATTTTTCAAGTTCAAGACAAAAAATAATACACTTTCACATTAATTTCTGATGTTTCAACTTCAAATTATTATTTTTCAATCAATTCATTTCGGCGCTTTCCTCATTCCATAGTGGGTCTCCTGTGCACAAGATTCGATACTCTACCAATATACCCTTGTACCTCTCCAAATACTTTCCTAATGTCAATGAGGTCCACTCCCACAACAGCAGAGGGAGTGCTACTAACCATGTCCAACCCAGATTTGGCACAAACAAGGGACTAGAGCAGGGGTGGCCAACCCGTGGCTCGCGAGCCGCATGCGGCTCTTCAGCTGGTTACATGTGGCTCTTAAGGGGCTTCCACATGAAACCATCAAAACCTTTTTTTATACCAGGGCCCACCATTTATTCAGAATTTGAGCCATGGACTACCATTTGATGACATTTTAGCTCCACAGACCCCAAAGCTAAAGATTTTGTTTACTTTTGTCAACAATTCCAGGCTGGATTTCAGAGAAAACAAAACAGTCAAACATACAGATCAAAATGACCATTAATCTTCTACATTCTCTAGTTGTGTAGATTTGGGCTAATTCACATGATGAATATTTTAACTCTTGAGAGTGTAAACATGAAACCAAATGGACCCGCAAGGGTCCATTTGGTTTCATGTTTACGCTCTCAAAGAGTTACATCTGGCTAACCAACTTTCCATCATTTAGCCTGGGGACCACCTGGAATCCTCTTTGATGTGGCTCTTTGCAGTAACACAATGAAAAACGTGGCTCTTAGTCTGTGACCGGTTGGCCACCCCTGGACTAGAGGCTCCATTTTCGTTACATGCTAAACCCCCTTATCCCAAACCCCTTATCCCTTTTTTACTATTTTTAAAAACTTTTGGGAATAGTTCAATGTGCTAATCTATTGACATGTTGTGAGCATGTAGACTGGCCATTTGAACTATTGAAAAATGTTTTTTTTAATAGTTTAAAAAGGCAAAGAAGTTGAGGGATAAGGGGTTTAGCGGTGACGAAAATCTAGGCCTTAATTCCTTATGCGCATATGCCACCAAAATGTGGAACGGCCTATCAACAGTCATTAAGACATGTGAATCCCTTGACTCCTTCAAAACCGCTCTCAAAGGGCACCTACAGACGGCTGCAATTCAAAAGCCCCCCACTTACCCCCCTCTCTTCTTTGTAAAATTCTCTTTTCCCTTTTTACCTCCACTATGATTTTACTTCTAGGATCTGTTGTTTCTAAGTTCTAACTTCACTGAAGTAATTATTTTGTACGTATTTGTAGTAGTGTGTACTCGACTTGTACCGTAGCTCTCATTTCTGTTAAAAAAAAAAAAAAAAAAAACATTCATTCATTCCCCTATGACAGTGGCTTTCCAAACTTTTTGGAAGCACACTATGTAGGAGGCAGCAGCGCGAATACAAAACGAGTGCTTCCAAACTCCAGCACTTGGAAAAAAAGACCAGCAGATCATTTCTTGACACAAAATAGTTCAGAACATGTCCACAATGGATTTTTATGTTAGTAGTGAGTTTGTTTAATGTTGTTTAATTAAGTAAATTGCAGATGAGAGTTGCAATAGCCTACTGCTGCATATGTACAGAAAAAACAAACAAACAAACAAACTCAGATTTAAGCTCTGTTTACATGAGCCTATATTCTTTTGTCAGAACAGTTCGCAAATCTTGCTGATGTGTTTGCACATTGTGGTTTTTCTCCCAATAAAGGTATGGGCGTTTTTCGTTATTAGTCATAGTTTCAAACTCACGTTGAGGGTGTGTAATTTGTGTACTGTATGCGTCTCTGATGTTTTGGTATAGTGGGCAGGTGGTTAGAAAGTTTAGCTCTTTTTTTTCTACCACATTTTGTGTGCAGTGGGTGCATATTGTCTTCCCTTGGGTGCAGGGTCTGTCTTAGCCCCTGCCCAGGCCCATTCTAGCTGCGAGTCTTTTTTTCGTGGGGGGCCCCTCGGCTAATGAAGACCCTTTGAGATACAGTAGATGACAGCAAACTTACCTTTGACTCAAACGCACATGTCCTCCTTACACCCGTGTTCTGAATTAATCCTCCACACACAAAATTGAGATAGTCACAAGTCACTTTACCAAATTCAACTGTAGAGACTTGCTTTCGCACACCTAGATGCAGACAATAGCAAAAATTAAAATGGTAGTCTAGCCGCACACTGTTTTCTGCTGGCACAATAAATTATTTCTTGTACCGAGCAGAAAACAGTGTGCGTGCGTACCATTTGACTTTACCAAATTCCAAAGATCACTTGAGTGTTTTTAATCATTGTCCCCAGAAATCTTTTTGCTACATCCAGCCGTCGTTTTCCAGCCTTGGCCATCTCTGTGGATCCCGGATGTCCCGCCCCCCCTGTCGACAGGGGGGCGAGACATCCGGTCTCCAAGAAGATTGGTTGAGGGGAACAGTATTTGCAAGTAGATTAGAAGCTTTGCTTAACTTTGCTAGTAGTAAGCAAAGTTAAGCAAAGCTTCATAAGCGATGAAGCATAGAAACATTTAAACACTCAACTACTCTAAATCTACAGCACACTTGAGTGAATGTAAACTCTTGTACTAGATGCGTGGTCCTTGAGGCAGTTCCAGGTGCTCCCCAGCTAGATGATGGAGGGCTGGTAACAAAATGGACCCTTATGGATCTTTAAATCAAAGGGTCCATTCAGTTTCATTTCATGCTGTCAAGAGTTACATCGTTGTTAAACGTCTGCATTACTTCATGAATGTAGAGTAATTATTTGTTCATTTGCCAATGAAATGTTCAAAGTTCAAGGACTGAGGGGAAAAAATGAAACCACTGTCCTGTTCTGGGCCTGGCTATACGTTCCACCACTGCTGATGAACTGTTGTCATGCATTTTCTCCACTGTCTGTTTATAATTTTTCAATGTCGATGATGCTGATCATAATCAGCTGATGATGGCATTGATACTTGATCCCTAGCAGCTAGGGATCATCAAGGGCACATTAAGGACCACTTTGTTATCATTTAATCATGAATCAGCGATGCACGGACGGCCGCAGGCTTTTTTTTATTCACAACAGAAATGGAACCAAAGTTCACTTGGATCAGGTGATGTTATTTTCCTCTTAAAACAGGGACCTGACCTGACAGTGCACGCATGCACACACACACACACACACACACACACACACACACACACACACACACACACACACACACACACACACACACACACACACACACACACACACACACACACACACACACACACACACACACACACACACACACACACACACACACACACACACATTATGTCATTACATACATACACACCAAAATGAGTTGATAATCAATACTTTCATGTTTGATCATTCAATTCAATAAATTCCTATTGTGCACACATGTTTTAAAGCTTCTACATCTGCTATTGTCAGTAGTCTTGGGCAAAATTGACGTGCCGATGTCAGCGTACTTGGAAAACATGGGTCATGCTTGTAAAGTTTCCACGTGTGTGGAATAGCCAGGAGGACTGGACAGTCTGGTGTGTGTGTTTGTGTGTGTGTGTGTGTGTGTGTGTGTGTGTGTGTGTGTGTGTGTGTGTGTGTGTGTGTGTGTGTGTGTGTGTGTGTGTGTGTGTGTGTGTGTGTGTGTGTGTGTGTGTGTGTGTGTGTGTGTGTGTGTGTGTGTGTGTGCGCGTGCGTGCGTGCGTGCGTGCGTGCGTGCGTGCGTGCGTGCGTGCGTGCGTGCGTGCGTGTGTGTGTGCGTGCGTGCGTGCATGCGTGCGGTTTCTGCTGACCACAGTATCTTCTCCCGATTGTGTTTAAACTACACAGGAAACAGAAGCGATAGAAAAAAGTGCCAAAAGCTTCAGCTGGGGTGGAAAGTCACTAAGCTCAAAATGACTGAATAACTAGTACACTAGTACAGTGGTTTTCAACCTTTTTTGACACCAGGGACCACCATTTATTCATCATTTGAGCCACGGACCACCATTTGATTACATTTTCACCCCAGAGACCAAAAACTAAAGAATTATTTTGGTTTTGTCCACACTTCAGGGCTGGATTTTGCAAACAAAACAGTGTAGACTTCTTAATTAGGTGGTGCTAATTCAGATGATGAATATTTTAACTCTTGAGAGTGTAAAAATGAAACCAAATGGACCCGCAAGGGTCCAAGGGTCCATTCGGTTTCATTTTAACACGCTCAAGAGTTACATCTGGTTAATCAGCTTTCCATCATTTAGCCTGGGACCTGGGAACCTGGAACCCTCTCAAGGACCACTGGTGGGTCCCCAGACCACCGGTTGAAAACCACTGGACTAGTAGCTCGTAGTAGTTGTACTGGCTGCCAGCACTGTCTCTTCTCTACCCTGGATTTCAATGTGGTCTCCTGTGAAAAGGGCTGACATTTAACATGTACACGTTAATTAGTTTATTATTACACCTTATTACATTGCTTGGTTGAATGCTTGATTCTGATTGGTCGATCGCTGAATCCAGCGTTGTGTTATTTCTGGATATTAATAACCGCTGCGTTCTATGTCTAATTAGACCCTCAGAGCACCTCCTCTGAGGGTCTCAGACCCCCATCTACCGTATCTGTCCACACTAGGGCATTAACTAAATATTCGACTAGTCGATTATTCGACTGGCAAAACACTATTCGTCTATTAATTCACTATTCGTTATTTGGTAATAATAATTTTCGATATATATATTTTTCAATTTTCTGCAGCAGGCATTGTGGATGTGTGCTGTGGTGTTAGTAGTAATTGTAGGTTGATTGCTCATTTTTCATGTCATAATGTAACTGAGTTACAGTATTGCAATAGGCACGTATTTTTTCAATGGGAAGTCCAGAATCACACATTGTATTGGCTAAAAAACAAATATATCACTATAGACTAGTCGACAATTATTCGACCACCAAAGTATTCGATTCGACTAGCAAAAAACGTGTTTGGTTAATGCCCTAGTCCACACACAGTCCAATCCTGATGCTTCTCAGCCATAGACTGAATTGGGAGATATTGTAAAAGCTATGTCCTGGTTTTCAACCTTTTTCATACCAGGGCCCACTATTTATTCAGAATTTGAGCCACATGGACGATCATTTGATGACATTTTAGCCCCACAGACCCTGAAACTAAATAGTTCTTTTGCTTTTAGTCCACATTTCCAGGCTGGATTCCAGGCAGAAACCAAACAGGCAAACATACAGATCAAATTTACCATTAATCTTCTACATTCTCTCGTTGTGTAGTCTTGGGATAATTCACATGATGAATATGTTAACTCTTGAGAGTGTAAAAATGAAACGCTCTCAAAGAGTTACATCTGGTTAACCAACTTTCCATCATTTAGCTGGGGACCACCTGGAATCCTCTCAGGGACCACTGGGGGTCCCCAGACCACCTGTTGAAAACCTAACCTACTAAAACTACAACATACAAACTAAGAACTCGCAGCACTTCACTTCCCCTGTGCGTTTGCATACTGTACGCGTTGCGTTGGTGCACACAGACAACACATCATTTGACTGTGACATGAAACAAACAGGGAACAAAGGGGGACAGTGTGTTGTCTGTGACAGCGACCGTGATAACAGTGGAAACAACAGAGGAAGTTCACGTAGCAGGAGGCTTTGTCTATCACAAAAGATAATGCCAATATAAATATTTAGAACCAATACCAGTCTGGCTCCTGTAGCTTGAAGGACAATTTTCTCAACCAAGGTTCATGTTTTAGGTTGTTATTAGAGAAAAGTAAAAGATGAGTGTTCAACTGTTCATTGTTCTACATTCTTTGCTTTCTTTAGTTTTATGGCCATGGGAGTTCAAAGGATCTACTGAATTGGATAATGTGAAAGTATTGGGCAGAGGTTCATTGCTGGCATCTAAGGACGGTGTGGACCAAGTCTGGCATCAACCGGGTTAACAGTGCCGGAGATTAACTTGTAACAGATGTACAAATGGAGACGGCTATTTTATTATTTTTGGCTATTTTCCACTTATTTTGTAAAATGAAACATTTCAAATTGACCGTGTCAAAAGTTTGAATTCATAGTCATTAGTTGTATTTATTGATTGTGAGGTTAGGGCCGGGGGAGCCGACCACCATGCACCACCACCAGAATGTTCCGCTATTCCAGTGGTTTTCAACCAGTGGTCCGCGGACGACCAGTGGTCCTTGAGAGGGTTCCAGGTGGTCCCCAGCTAAATGATGGAGAGTTGCTTAAACGGGTCTAACTCTTTGAGAGCGTAAACCCGAAACCAAATGGACCCTTGCGGGTTCATTTCGTTTACGCTCTGAAGAGTTAAAATATGCATCATCTGAATTAGCACCACTTAATACGTCTACAAAATTAGAAAATGTAGATGATCAATGTTCATTTTTATTTTTTTGACTGTTTTGTTTCCCCAATCCAGCCTGGAATTGTTAACAAAACCAAAGGAAATCTTTAGTTTTGGGTGTGTGGGGCTAAAATGTCCTCAATTGGTAGTCCGTGGCTGAAATTCTGAATAAATAGTGGGCCCTGCCATCAAAATGGTTGAAAAGCACTGTGCTAGTCTATTCTGGGACAATGTGAGTCCAACGCAGCGACACGGTGCTGTTTAGTGCGTTGATGGGTTTGCTTTCAGATGCAGGTTTCTGTACACAGCCAGCCATTGTGTTCAACAGCACAGTTTAAAGGGAGAGATGGAATCACAGGCATTGTGAGAGGCCGTCCCCGCCCCCCAGCCATCCACCCGGCTAGGAGCGATGCTATCGTTGGGTTTGAGGTCACAAGGTATTGTTGTTGCAGAGGTGGATCTCTCAACATGATCGTACTGTTAGCTCCGCTGCCATAAGTCTGAACTAAACCTTCACGTTATTTAGGACCTAGACTGACTATTCTGGTTTGGAGAGTATCTAGCGTCTTGTTTTATCCTTTGTGTATATTGTAGGCCTTACTGTCTCACAATGGAAACCAAAATTGTCTAATGGCAATTGTGTGGGACGATTACAATTTTATTTGCTTTGCTTTGCTTCGCTTTTTGCTTTGCTGTTGCTAAATTATTATACCAAGACTTTGGTAACCTGTCTTTTCAACCTTTGGCAACCTTTGGCAAATAATGTAACCCCTCATAGCGCGCAACCGAGTGGCGCGCTATGAGCTTGTATCTCTGCTATTTTTGAAAAATCGTGAAAACGTGGTGCAAATCTTTGAATATTATGTTATTCAGAAACTAGAAATCTAGACAGGACACAATGGGGTAAAACACCTAAAATGTCTGTCCCGCTGTGTGTTGTTACAGAACACGTCACTGACTGACGGCAGTCCCACGCCATGTCCCAGCATGCCACGCTCTCCTGGCTCCATGGTCAACCAGTACAGGCTGGAGGGGGAGGGGGATCAGACCGTGGACGATGAGGACCACCTCCACCACCACGCCAAAGACATCTTCATCACCGTGGACAACCCAGAGAGCCAGGTCACCGCCATCGAGACCTTCATCATGTACAGAGTAGCAACCAAGGTGTGTGTGTGTGTGTGTGTGTGTGTGTGTGTGTGTGTGTGTGTGTGTGTGTGTGTGTGTGTGTGTGTGTGTGTGTGTGTGTGTGTGTGTGTGTGTGTGTGTGTGGTGTGTGTGTGTGTGTGTGTGTGTGTGTGTGTGTGTGTGTGTGTGTGGAGGGGTATATTTGTAATTTTCAAAATATTTGTATAGATTTGAAAACTGGAAATGACACTTGCGTACTAATGTGTACCTATTGTCAACACTGATCTCCAGATAATTTGTGATGCTTATTGCTATATCGATATAGCAGCCTCTCGATCGAATAATCCATTGCCCATGTGTTTGATCAATATACAGTATTGTGATAGATGTACTGTATATGGAATACATCACTATTTGTCACCTTGCAGACCACGCGCAGCGAGTTCGACTCCAGTGAGTATGAGGTGCGTCGGCGATACCAGGACTTCCTGTGGCTGAAAGGCAAACTGGAGGAAGCTCACCCCACACTCATCATAAATGTACGTATAGCTGGAGGAAGCTCACCCCACACTCATCATAAATGTACGTAAATTAGGGTTAGGTTTAGTAGAGAAAACGGTTGACTTCTATGCAGGCGCGTATTTATCGCCGGTGCCGCCGGTGCGGTGCACCAGGGCCCAGCCCCCTTGGGGGCCTACTGAGAGGGAAGGGGGAAAAAGAAAAGAAAGGCTGCTGACAGCGGGCCCCTGCGACTACATTATGGACCTGTGGCCGGTCGTTAGGGGGTTAAACGCTGAGAGTGGCTGGGCCTACCAACTATTAACATCGTGCATGTTGTCATCGGTAGCTTTATAAGTTTTCTACTGCCCTGTGATGTGACTGACATTAGTGAATACATCAGTCATGACACCGCTGTCCTTTCTCTCCTTTCTGATGAGACAGATCCGACACAGCCACGGGTAACACGCTGTTTTGATTGCCAATAAATGCCGTCCGTCGGCTCGTTTAATTATTTGTTTGCCGAGATTGGACTACGTTTCTATTGTATATAGGCTTAAGCCTGCTGCCCACCAGCCTGCTGCTGGTGGTCAGTGAACCATAAGACCAACCTTACCAAAGGCTGGTTTAATTATTTGTTTGCCAAGATTAGACTACGTGTATATTGTATATATAGTCATGCCTGCTGCTGCTGGCTAGGTAAATACCATACCATAAACGTAAAACCAACCGAAGTCAGCGTGCAGCTCTATAGAGTACAGACGGAGTTGCGCAAACTCCGTTCACTTCCTAGAGCTAGTGCTGTGTTCTTGATGCTTGTTGCTTATGCTGTGGAAGTGCATACCAGCTTTGTTGGTGTTGGACATAAAGTGAATGTGTGAATGTAATAGTTTGGGGTCATCATGTTTGAGCCCAGGTCAGGGCAGGCTGTTAATGCTGATATTAGTAATGATGGAGGATAGTCTGGATAGAGATTGAGCTTGGCATCTGTCCATGTTGTTATGGTTCTGAAAATGGTGTGTGTGTGTGTGTGTGTGTGTGTGTGTGTGTGTGTGTGTGTGTGTGTGTGTGTGTGTGTGTGTGTGTGTGTGTGTGTGTGTGTGTGTGTGTGTGTGTGTGTGTGTGTGTGTGGTTTTCATGGCCAAGATCATTTAAAATAAACGAAATAATTGTGTAGCCACTAGCCAGGCACGTTTGTTAGTCTATACAGTATAGCTGTAGTGGGTGTTTGTGCGCACACATGCGTACCAGTTGCTTGTTTATGGCAATGGTAGATAGGGGCCCACAAAATATTCTTGCACCAGGGCCCATCCTCTGCTCCCTACGCCACTGGGTTGACTGCTATGCAAAACGGCTGCGACTGTTACGCTAAGCCGTTGCAACTGTTATGCAAAACAGTCGCGACAGTTATGCAAAACAACTGACCCTTATGCAAAACAGTCGCGACAGTTATGCAAAATGGGCATGCCAGTTATAAAACAGTGACAGCCGTTGCTTTTGCTGGCTCTCAGATCTGCCGATCTGCAAGTCCACACACACAGCACATTGCTGATGCAATGCAGTGTGGATTTTGCAGGTCAGCTGTGTTTGCTGAATGGACAGATGCACATCCTAGTTTCAGTTGCTGCAAAGAACACACTCATTGGCCATCAGCACTTGCCCAAATGTGCTGACTGGTAAGCACTTGTCTGCTCCTTGGGCTAAAAACTAATGCTTGGGATGGATTGGAATGGATTCAGCAACATGACACATCCCATGCTATATAAAGCATGATGAAATTTTGCATGTTTCGCCTTCTAGGCAATCTGCATTTTTCTTGATAGTTTGCGCGTTATCAAAATTATGTTTAAGTATGACACCATATCAAAATTATACATTTTAGCAACCTTTATGTTTTCTCTTCATCTTTAGAAACATTTTCTTCCAGCATGTACAGTGTGATTATTAGATTCAATTATTATTATTATTACCACTGTTTCCCCAGCCAGAGTTCAATGAATGTGACTTTGAATTAATGTAGAATTATGTGCAGGATGTTAGTTACAGTACATACAGATGTGAGTGGACTTAATTTTTTACTTATATTTAAACCCTACTCCTATAGGTCAGTGATTGGTACCCCGACTTTGACCTGTTTTTTATGAGGTTTCCCATAAGTGTTGAATTTCAACATTTTAGCACATGTTATTAGACACCATTAGAAGACATTTCTTGGTAATGATTTAGTTCCCGGATTTTCACAACTTTCCTTTACTAAGAATGGTGTTTTTTTGTTTGTTTGTTTTATCACCCTCACCGTCACAGCCGCTGCCAGAGAAGTTTGTGATGAAAGGCATGGTGGAGCGCTTCAACAACGACTTCATCGAGACCCGGAGGAGAGCCCTGCATCGATTCCTGAACCGCGTGGCCGATCACCCCATCCTGTCCTCTAACGAACACCTCAAAGTGTTCCTGACCGCTCAGGTACCAACGAAACACCACATTATAAGTACAATTTTACGGTATTTGTAATTGTCAGCATGTTTACATTTACTCCACTATAATTATTTGACAGCTTTGCTTACTAACAGCTTTTTAGATCATTAATACAAAACATAAATTATCCTACCTTATATACATGTATACTGTATATTTTTTGTCTTTTGTCTTTTCCCCCTACTGCAGTGGTTTTCAACCTTGTTCATAGCAGAGCTCACTATTTATTCAGCATTTTAGCCACGGACCACCATTTGATGTTGAGTTTAGTCTCTTGGAGCCAAAACTAAGCATATTCAGGTTTATGTCCACAATTCAGGAGAGATAAACTGTGAAAACGGTGGTTAAAATAGCAATTCTTCTACATTTTGTAAATGTGTACATTCTTGAAAGTTAAGTAATTCAGATGTTTAAATATTATTTAACTGCTGGTCCATTTGGTTTCATTTTACAATCTCAAGAGTCACAGATCTATAAGGTTCCATTTGGTTACCAACTGTCCATCATTTAGCTGGGGACCATGGGTGGTCCCCGGACCGCTGTTAAAGACCACTGCACGGCTATTGACTTCTAAACTTTAATATTTAATTAATCTTTTAGGCCACTGCTCAGTTAGTTTGGGTGTTGTTAATTTCAGGCCCTGGTTTCTGATTAACTGGGAACTGTACTGTACGTACATTCCCAGTTAATCAGATTACTAGATTAAATGTGCAATACTTTAAATGGGTGCTTGAATGCAGTCTTTGTCCATCCATGGCCTACTCCAGACCTGGACGTTACGTGAAATTGCGTAAAAGGTTACTTGATAATTTGAAAATACATTGTACTTTCTAATTTTAACCAACGCATGGACTAAGACTCCACTGTTTTTATGTTGGAGCCTGTTTATTCACATACATGCCACTATCTAACAACCTGTTACCTTGTCACCGCTTAAAAATGTCCACTCATGCAGGGCTTGACACTAACACTTGCCTGCTTGCCCGGGGCAAGTAAAAAAAATGGTGGGGCAAGTGAAGACTGCTACCTGGTTGCCCAAACGGGCAAGTGTGCAACTTGGTGCACTATAACACAACACAAGATACATTTGTCTTGAAGGCAGTCATTGCACACTGCCTCTGTGTCTTTCGCTGCTTTCTAGCTGTCCACAATTCCAGGCTGGATTTGGGAAACAAAACAGGCAAATTAACATACATATCAAAATGACCATTAATCTTCTACATTCTCGAGTTGTGTAGACTTGGGGCTAATTAAGATGATGAATTTTAACTCTTGAGAGTGTAAAAATGAAAGCAAATGGACCCGCAAGGGTCCATTTGGTTTCATTTTTACGTTCTCAAGAGTTACATCTGGTTAACCAACTTAACTGGGGACCACCTGGAACCTGGGGGGCAAGTGACCATGACCTGAGGGCAAGTAGAACCTGACTTGCACTTGCCCGATGGGCAAATGCCTCGGAGACCTTAGTGTCAACCCCTGCTCATGCCAAAAAAGCGAGAGGTTGATGCCAAATGCAGAGGTTTAAGAAAACATGGATCACTAACATGTTTAGTTACTGTAGTCAATGATAACATACTCTCACCAGTTTGTCAAAACAATGCATCATTGCATTTTATATAGAAATGTAATATTATACAAACAAAATTGAGTTCAGCCTTTTGGTCCAGCCGTCCATGATATTTTCTCTTTCCCATTTGGCCACTTGTGAAAAAAATATTTCCAACCCCTGGTGTACTGTGTCCATCTCAGCTCCATGGACATGATAGGACTTGTTTGAGCTGCTTGAAAGCTTTGTGGTGTTTTTATTTTTCATTTTTTTGAAAGCTTCAAGGTTTATTTGTCACACCAATGTATAGAAATTGGTGTTCTGTCTTTTCCAGCTGCTGCAGTGTGAACGCATCAGTAGACGTCTGTACCTTTTAGAGATATGCACATCAAACTGGGGTTTGATTAAATTGTTTAAATTAATTCTGTTTGCGCGGAACACCGTAAAAACCAGGGGTTTTTAACAGGTGGTCCGGGGACCACCAGTGGTCCCTGAGAGGATTCCAGGTCGTCCCCAGCTAAGTGGAAAGTTGGTTAACCAGATGTAACTCATCTTCATGTTTACACTCTCAAGAGGTCAAATATTCATCATCTGAATTAATGGTGGGCCCTGGTATAAAAAAGGTTGAAAACCACTGCCGTAAACTATTACTACTACTGTACATTGATAATTATGCTAGCAATGAGAAACCTTTTCATCAAGTCCACGCAACATCTCTAAGGTATATTAATGACAGTAAAATGTTGAAAAGGGGCGGGATTTTCCTTTTAACCTTGGGTGGGGGTGTCTATCTTTATTGTAGGAGCTGAAGTCTCACCAGAAGCAGGGGCCAGGCTTCCTGGTGCGGATGGGGGAGACGGTGCGGGCCGTGGCCCACTCGGTGCGGGGCGTCCGGAGCCGGCCGGAGGAGTTCAGCTCTATGCAGGAGTATGCTGACGCCTTCAGCAACAAGATGACCTCCCTGGACAAGGTCACCCAGAGGATCATCAAGGAACAGAGGGGTACGCTTGGTCATGATAAATAACCTGAGGTGGATGTAGCATTTCACAATTGGGGGAGCAGGAGAAAATGGTATGGGGGCGGCTTCATCGCCTGTTTCGCTTCACACCCAGGGGTGATGAAGCCATAACATTTTCGTTTTACATAACATTTTTTGGTTACAGGACATTCATTAGACAAGTAAAGCATCAATAATAACATCAGTTTTTGTTGAAGTTGCAACAGACACGCAACATGCTTAAAGCTAAAGGTCTGACTCAGAGGGTTTTCTGTTTTCAATGACGAAATGCTGTTGGTTTAGTGGTGCCACAATTCTAGTTACCGGTAGTTAGTAGCAGTAGTAGGATTTCAAATCATTGTTTGGTGGGGCAGTCAGGGCATTTAGGGGGGCATTGCCCCCTCATGCCCAAGCCTAGATCTGCCCCTCTAAATAACCTTTTAATTTTACATACATTTTTTGTACCAAAGAGGGTAAAATATTAAATGTGTAAGTGATTTATTTGTATATTTAGGTTAAGCGTCATACTGTATCTGCCCTGTGCACTTTCTGATTATGAAG
Source organism: Benthosema pterotum (assembly GCA_039105355.1). Taxonomy (NCBI): domain Eukaryota; kingdom Metazoa; phylum Chordata; class Actinopteri; order Myctophiformes; family Myctophidae; genus Benthosema; species Benthosema pterotum. The sequence continues at coordinate 15,436,523 of CM076982.1, read as the reverse complement.
CCCATATAAAGCCCTCACCACACAAAGGTTTTTTTTTAGGCATTGTCCCTGCAGTGTGATATGTCCTGCTGCATGTTGACACATGCTGTACCATTCATTCAACACCTGGAATTCAACCAACCAAACCACACCAAAGGGTCGAGAAGGTTTTAGTGTTAACTCCTGTTATTTGAGTTATGTTCACTCAAGATTGTTAAAAATAGCACAGGTCTTTTGGCCTTATTTTTTAATAGCTAAAACTAACACTAGCTAATGCTTAAACACCAAAAGGGCTACCCGTACTGAATGTGATGAAAGGCAAAGAGAAATACAAATCGTAACATTCCGATGCTGAATGCAGACAAAAGACAAGACACTAGAAAAATAATAATATAATCATCACATGACTATTTGCATACAAGGTTTTATGCAGATCAACACAGTTATAGGTAAAAACACTAATTGGGCCGTTATAGTGCCACCACGAGGCTGAGTTGAAGAGTTTCAAATGACTTGCTCATTTTTCATAACTTGCGGCATTTTGCGTGAAACGGAGCGTTACAAAGAAATCAAGCAAACCTGTCTTTGATCACATGACTGTGGAGAGCACCGGTTTGCGTGACATTATGGGATAAAATCCAAAGGAGTAATAATATACCTAACGCAGGGCTTGACACTAACACTTGCCCGCTTGCCTGGGGCAAGTAAAAAAAATGGTGGGGCAAGTGAAGACTGCTACCTGGTTGCCCGATCGGGCAAGTGTGCAACTTGAAAAACTGGATTTGGGAAACAAAACAGCCAAATTAACATACACATCAAAATGACCTAATCTTCTACATTCTCTAGTTGTGTAGACCTGGGCTAATTAAGATGATGAATTTTAACTCTTGAGAGTGTAAAAATGGAACCAAATGGACCCGCAAGGGTCCATTTGGTTTCATTTTTACGTTCTCAAGAGTTACACCTGGTTAACAAACTTAGCTGGGGACCACCTGGAACCCTCTCAGGGACCACTGGTGGTCCCCGGACCACCTGTTGAAAACCCCTGGTTTAAAGCACCCAAGTAGGAAGTAAACTTAAATGCAAAATTTACAATATATTTTTGGGGGACAAGTGACCATGACCTGAGAGCATGTAGAACCTGACTTACACTTGCCTGATGGGCAAGTGCCTCAGAGACCTTAGTGTCAACTCCTGTATACCTAACGGTCCCATCCCTGCCTGCAGAGTACCTGGACGAGTTGCGTCAGTACGGGCCCACCTACAGCCAGTGGGCGGGCTGCGAGGGGGAGGGTCCGCTGGCGGAGCCGCTGAGGGGCGTGGCCGGATGCGTGGAGCTCTGTGGCAAAGAGACGGAGGATCAGATCAACCACCTGGCCGATGTGCTGGTCCCCGCCCTGCACGAGTACGTCCTCTGTGCCGACACGCTCAAGGTAGGCCCAAAATTTTATAGTTACCGCAATTTCCGGACTATAAGCCGCTACTTTTTTTACATCTTTTGACCCTGCGGCTTATACAACGGTGCGGCCAATCTATGGATTTTTACAGGTAACTCGGGTAGTCCCTGAGAGGGTTCCAGGTGGTCTCCGCAGACTAAATGATGGAAAGTTGATTAACCAGATGTAACTCTTTGAGAGCATAAAAATGAAATCAAATGAGCCCTTGCGGGTCCATTTGGTTTCATGTTTACACTCTCAAGAGTTATGATATTCACCATCTAAATTAGCATCACTTAATTAATAAGTAATGTTCATTTTGGTCTCATTTTGATGTTTTGCCTCTTTTGTTTGCAAAAAATCAAAACCAAAAAAACACACCACAAAACCAAAAGAAATCTTTAGTTTTGGGGTCTGTGGGGTGAAGATGTTGTTAAATCGTGGTATCTGGCTCAAATGCTGAATAAATAGTGGGCCCTGGGATCAAAAAAGTTGAAAACCACTGCTCTAACATGAAGCTTATTGTCTGGTGCGGCTTATAGTCAGGTGCGGCTTATACAAGGAAAAATCAGTATTTTGCCCCAAATTTAGCTTACAGTATATTCAGGTTCGGCTTATAATCCGGAAATTACGGTAAATAAATGTATGTAGCACCTTTTTACCTTTTTATAGGTGAGTCAAACTAAGGTTTAACCCCCAAAGAATTAATAATACAAAACATGTTTCAATGGATTTTGGTAGTATTAGGCATGCTAAATAACAAACTAAAAGTTCTACCCAAATCTACCTCCCAGAAAGCCACCGTTTTCAAGATGGCATCCCAGATGGCTGCGGGGTATATCTGAAATGAAATTAATGTTGCAAAGGATTTTTAAGCTGATTCTGGTACCTCTGGGCATGCTTAATTAAGGACATTAATTAAAATGCAGGAAATAATACCTATTGGAAAGGCATCATGTCTATGATAGTGTTCAAAATGGCACTCAGCCAAGCTTAAAATAGCTACAGTATACTTTAGTCAGTAAGCCAATGTTTTTTCATAGATTGACTCACCTATAGGTGCTAACCCTAACCCTAGCCGCTTTACATTGCACTGCGTTGTAGGAGGTTAAGGCTAGGGCAAGTACTACTGCAAGTGCTATGGGCTAAAATGGGTCTGAAGAGGTGCGTTTTCAGACTGCAGCGGAAGCAAGGTTGGGAAAGTATATATAGTATATTGTAAATTATTATTATTTTTTAAAATATTTGTTTTTTGGGGCTTTTATGCCTTTTATTGACAGGACAGTGTGTAGACAGGAAAGGGGGAGAGACATGGGGAGTGACATGCGGCAAAGGCCACTGGGCTCGGGAATAGAACAGGGTTCCCGCGGGATCTTAAAAAGTCTTAAAAGCATTGAATTTATGAATTTGAAAATAATACCTTAAAAAGACTTAAAAAGTCTTGAATTTTTATATCTAGGTCTTAAATTTTGCGCAGTTTGTAATTTCTATGTGTCACATTGCTCCTCAAAAATTTCATTTGTCAACCGCGTGTTTGGTTTAAATAACGTAGCCAGAAAAACGGCGGCGTGAACTTATCAATCATCAAGTAATTGATTTCTCGGTTTCGCACCGAGAGAACAGAAAACTCTCTGAGTCAGACCTTTAGCTTTATGCATGCTGCGTGTCTGTTGCAACTTCAACAACAACTGATGTTATTATTGATGCTTTACTTGACTAATTAAAGTTCTGTAACTGAAAATGGTATGGGTGCGGCTTCATCACCCGTGGCGCGAAGCGACACGGGTGATGAAGCCGCACCCATACCATTTTCTCCTGCCCCTCCAATTGGGAAATGTTACATCCGCCCTGGGTATTATGTTTTATATAAACGGACTTAAAAAGGTCTTAAAAAAGACTTAAATTTTACTTTAAGAAACCTGTAGGAACCCTGTAGAACCCGCGGCATGCCATCAGGCTGGCTTAGCAGCCTAGGTGCCCAGACAGTTGAGCTAACTGCCTGGGCCGTATATTGTAAATTCTGCTCAAACTGTAAATTGTAATTTGTAAATTCAACTACTCTGGATTAAGAGCATCTGCTAAATGCTTAAATTGTACTTGTACAAGCTGGAGAGTTGTTATTTGTGTGACACCACAGTGCAGATAAAAAAAGAAAATGAAATTGTTAATCACGGTTATTGTGATTAGTACTTGGAAGCAGAAAGTAATTAAATACCCTACATTTACAGTAGTCAAGCACTGAAGTACAAGTGTCATCTGTCATCAAGTACAGCTTTGAGCTACCTTCCGCTTTTCTTTACTTTTCGTACACGGCACCTAACAAGCTTACTGTCAAACACTGTCAGGCTACTGGCAGGTTTCTTTAACAACCTCGTCACTGCACTCATTCTTTAAGAAAAAAAAGAACAACAAAAAGAAACTTGACATGATGACGGGAGAACTGTAAGAGCCTGCTGTAATAGTGAAATCACTCCGTCTGGCTGCTGTGCAGTGCTTTTCATTTGACAAGTGATGGAGAGCCTGGGAGAGCTGCTGTTTGTTTTGAAGCGGCATGTTTATTAGAACAATATTGTTACTGATCGTATACAGGTATGTGTGATTGCACACGATGTGTGTTTTACATCATGTGATACATGTACTGATACTGTACAAGCAGTATGCGTATGAATGGCAGCTATGGTATATAATGTATAATGCATGTAATATCTCTCTGATCTACCAGGCTGTGCTCAGGAAAAGAGACAATATCCAGGCGGAGTTTGAAGCCAAAAACGAAGCCCTCGCTGCCAAGAAGGTCGATCAAGAGGCAGTAAGTAGAATGCTGATGCGCACACCTGCTCTCGCGTGCGCGTGTGCGTGCAGGCATGCACACACACACACACACACACACACACACACACACACACACACACACACACACACACACACACACACACACACACACACACACACACACACACACACACACACACACACACACACAGATGCACGAGCAAATGTACTGTCATTCTCCCGGAGAGATTATTTGTAATAAAGCGAAGGCACTGCAGAGATGCACTCCACGCTCGGCAGGGCTTGTGTCGGACACCAGGCTATCTGTGGCAGGATTAAGTTAAATATCCTGGGCTTGTCAGGAGGGCCTGAGCTGGATGCCACTCATCTTACAATAAAGGGCGCTCGATATTATTTCATGAAGCCAGTCCCCCCCTCACGGGTGGTTAATCGCAATCTAATGAAAAATAGTACAGCCTCTTTTGATGACGGCTGGTTGCAAATGTCATCAACAAGAGACAGACGCAGTGCAGGGAGGGAGGAGGGAGCTACACGTCCGGGGAGTTTACTTGACATTTGTGAGGTTATGTACACATTTAACACACCGACCGCAAGCGTGTGCTACACTTTATGGGCGGACTCCATATTCCTGACAAATAACTTCTAATAAGTGTTGTTGTTGCAATTTCATAATTAAAACCTCAAGATTAATTAAAATGATATTTTAAACATCGGTATCCACAAAGAATTAACATATTGGTGCATCCCTATTCTATAAGAAATGCAATGCCGCCCACACTTAAAGCGCATTCATAGCATAGGCTCTAGGACTTCGCTAACTGTCTTAGATGCACAAACAAAACGGAGTAGATATAAAAGTCAGCCCTATATATACCCTTTCATTTAATGGTTCATTTTATGTATTTGGTCTTAGTGCATAAAAACAACATGTGAAGCATTTTGCCTGTCATAATTGTAATAATCAATAGTTACATATACACAGACTATATTTTTTCCATATAATATGCAGCAGTTTGTTGTTGTTCACAGTTGACACAATGACATTTTTGTCATGTCATTGTGTGGCCAGCAGAGGTCGGTGATGTTCCAGTATAGTCTGTGCAGTTCAGAGCTGTGAGCAGAAAGGTCTACTGTTATACCATGTAGAAATGTTTATTACAGTGATTATCAACATGGGGATATTGCAATATATAATGAGATATAATACTAACAGTTGGTCCCCAACTGTTAGTAATTTTTTAAAAGATAACTGTTTTTAAACCAAGGTTCATGTTTTAGGTTGTTATTAGTGTAGTTAGTTAATTATTTTACATTCCTTGCTTTCTTTAGTTTTAGGGATTTTAGCTATGGGAGAGGGCATTCAAACATGGTCCTAAATACATATTTGTTTACAAAATTTTAAAGCAGTTTCTTTTTTTTTAATATTATAACTGGCCACAAATGGTCTACTACTGAATGTGACCAACTGCCTCTGGGTCACACATGCCCTAGCCTGGCCTAACCGGAAATGATTTTGGCCTGGGCGGGCGGGGTGCAGGGCTTGACACTAACACTTGCCCGCTTGCCCGGGGCAAGTAAAAAAATGGTCGGGCAAGTGAAGACTGCTACCTGGTTGCCCGATCGGGCAAGTGTGCAACTTAGTGCACTATTATACAACACAAGATAAATTTGTCTTGAAGGCAGTCAATGCACTCTGCCTCTGTGTCTTTCCCTGCTTTCTAGCTGTCCACAATTCCAGGCTGGATTTGGGAAACAAAACAGGCAAATTAACACATCAAAATGACCATTAATCTTCTACAGTGTAGACCTGGGCTAATTAAGATGAATTTTAACTCTTGAGAGTGTAAAAATGAAACCAAATGGACATTTTACACTCTCAAGAGTTACATCTGGTTAACCAACTTAACCGGGGACCACCTGGAACCTGGGGGCAAGTGACCATGACCTGAGGGCAAGTAGAACCTGACTTGCACTTGCCCGATGGGCAAGTGCCTTGCAGACCTTAGTGTCAACCCCTGGGGTGCCATCACTTTTTAGACGGCAGATCAGCTGATCTTATTTGATCACACCAACGTGTTGTCATTTTGAGTGAGCCCCACCTCGAACGGTTGAATACCCCCTCTAGGCCACTGTGGGTAACAAATTAGTCATTCCGTGGCCAGTTATAATTTCCTGGGGTTTATTATGACTGTAGTAGATGATAAAAAAAAAGAAATCACCCGTGGCCCTCTACTCTTTTTGTAGCTATGCACAAGAACAAATTTCACACGCATTTTGTTTTTTACTTGTGACCTAACAATGGAGATGATTTTGATTGTAAATACTGCCATTCTGCAGCCAGACATTAGGACAACAGCCAGTTGCAAGTGCCTAGATGGCAGGACATTGTAACGTAAAATACATTTGACATACTTGTCAGAAATGGTAGACATCAATCATGGTTAGAGGAAACAACGCCTCCTCCAAATTGAACAGCTTGCTGATATTGCGCACGCACGCACGCACGCACGCACGCACGCACGCACGCACACACACACACACACACACACACACACACACACACACACACACACACACACATGCTGACATGCTGCTGACTCGAATGCAGTTATACGATGAGCAATTTTTCAACCCACACTTTGAAAGTGTTGCTGTCAGGTAGACACCTCGTATGGCCATGTTTCACACTTTGTGAAAATGTAATCCCCACTTTTATCCTAATAGGCTAAAGTAATGAAAACAAGCTCATAATGTGTCACCATGTTACTTGTTGTGGGTGTGTAGGTATTCCTTTTCACTAGTACTCACTAAGAACTTTTGTTCCATTTCATTGTGAAAACAAAAAACGTACTTTTTGCAAACACATTTCCACCGCAGAGTGACGATATACACACTTCCTTGGGATAAAAAAAAAAAAAAAAAAAAAAAAACTTGTTGAACATTGTGCATGCCATGCACAATTTCTTTGTGTTTGTCTGCTTCATTCTTACTTTAAAATTACCCTATTAAATGTAAACAGTGTGTCGTACAGTGGTGAGTGCCTTGGCGTTTATTGTCCTTAATAAGTACAGTTTTAGACTGCGATCGATTGTGCACCGTCTCAAGTGAACTTGAGCCATAAGAGATGCCCACGAGTGAGTTAAAGCACCCACATTTCCATGTGGAAGGTTGCGATGGGCATTTTCCACATACTGTAGCGGTAGACTGACATTTTGTCCATGTCGGCTCTAAATGCCAGATCATGGTTTCTCTCTCTCACTTCTCTCTCTCTCTGATGGCATGGTGGAACAGGTTGGAGGATATCGTCTGCCTGCTTGTCAAGTGACTCTTCCACCTGCTGTTGGTTCACAACCAAAGTCACACTGCTCATCATGCGTGTGATGTGCGTGACTGTGTGTGTGTGTGTGTGTGTGTGTGTGTGTGTGTGTGTGTGTGTGTGTGTGTGTGACTGTATGTACTTGAGTATACTCAACTTTAGTTGAATCTTAAATAAAAACTTGATGTATTAACTTGTGGGGTTATGAAACGTTTTGAGAGAATTATTGTGAACACTCTTAAGATAAAGGTAGCTCCTGTCATGGATCCTGTAGTAGCCAGTATAACCCACTTAGTCAGTAAGCATCTGGAGGAACCTAAAGCTTACGCACCTGTTCTCTTTGCAGTCTTTAGTTCTGCGTTTGATACGGTCAGCCCTATGCTACTGGTGAAAAAGCTAAACACCATGAATGTAAATCCTTTCATCATGAGATGGTTCTATTCCATGTTAAGGTCTCAACAGGTCAAGGTCAATTCTGCACTCTATAGCCCAAAGCCATGTTGTACTGTTGTGCCACAAGGGGGTGTGAGTTCACCTTTTCTGTTCACTGCCTACACTGATGACTGCAGAAGTAGTCAGCCCAATAATTATATTTTTAAATGTTCTGACGACACTGTCATTATGAGCCTACTGTGGGGTGCTGAACATCCTGACGGATGCATCAGAGAGATCAACTGCTTCAAAGACTGGTGTGAAAATAGTCATCTCATGTAAAATGCCACCAAAACTAAAGAGATGATTTTTGATCCGAAAGGTGTTGGTAGTACCCATGAACCAGTTGTCTACAGTCCGTCTTCAAGAAAGCTGTGATCAGTCTAGCTAATAGGGTGTTGTCTGATCCTGTTCTCTGAATATGAGTTGTTACCTTCTGGCCGACACTACAGAGCCTATCGCTGTAAAGGCAATCGACTTAAACTTTCCTTCCTCCCCACTTCAATTGTCTTGTTAAGCAATCATCATGCCCTCACATGATGCATCTTGATTTGGGCTCTGTGGGGTGGGTTTAGACTAAGACATGATTGAGGGTTGTTGCTTTTTTGTATTATTTCCTTTTTATAAGTGGATTGTCAATTGCACTTTTCCATTTTGTACAATGCTGCTAGTGTGTTTTGTTTTCATGATTTGTTGACAACAACAAAGTTCTGGACCATCTGCAGGACGAAGCTTGTATCTGTCTGCAGGGAAACAGCTGCAGCATCAAAGTAGAAGTAACATAGAGGGAAAAAGGCAAAGATATACTATATATGTATACAGTATATAGCTAGATATCTGTTTTGATTTTTGGCTAAAAAGTTCCCTCTATTACCTTTATGTTATTTATTCTGTTCTCATGATATACTGTATGTGTCTATACTGTACTGTATGGCCATTGGGGCTATTATTTATTAGAATTACTGGAATCAGGTCTGTTGCATCACAATTTGGCAGTTTGAGATCCACGGTTCTAAACAAGGCAGTCAGAGAAGTGACATTGACTGGGGGTTTCAAACCCAGGCCAGATGTAACATTTCCGAATTTGGGGGGGCAGGAGAAAATGGTATGGGTGCGCCTTCATCGCCCGTGGCGCAAAGCGATGAAGCGGCACCCATACCATTTTCAGTTACAGGACTTTTATTAGGCAAGTATAAGCATCGAATGCCATTGATAATACTCAGTAGTTGAAGTTGCAACAGACACGCAGCATGCATAAAGCAACATTTCTGACCTCAGATTTTCTGTTTTCAATGATAAAATGCTGTTGGTTTAGTGGTGCCATAGCTGTAGTAGTAGTAGCAGTAGTAGTGTTTCAAATCATTTTAAATATAAACACTTTAATTTGAAATATCGTGGGTTGTTTTGCATGCCATCATGTTTGGTGGTACAGTCAGAGCATTTAGGGGGGCATTGCCCCCCAATGCCCATACCTAGATCTGCCCCTGTATCAAACCCGGCATGGAAGAGCCTGTTCCCTTCACACAGTTTTTTTTTTTTTTTTTTTTTTTTACAGTTCTGTCTCTCCTCGGAGGCTCTGGGATGGAAGTCACTGGTGTGTGATCTGTAGTGACAGAGTGAGACGTCTTAAATCTATCTCATTCACTACTGACACAGCCTGAAAAATGGTAGGAAAAGTCAAACTGAAGGATTAACGACCCACATTAATTAGGATGGTTTTGCCCTTGGCTATATACTCAGTGTCCCACTGTGCTCCCTCGCATTTCGAAATGACTAGAATTGGTTGGCAATGAAACCTTCTCAGCCCCATTCATTAATTTAAAAGGAAAATGCACCAATAGCTAATCTACAAGCTCACAACACTTGCGTTTGGGATGTGGGAATTGGGAATCTTTGGACATTTTGGTGCGCTTAAAGGAGCATGAAGTGATTTGGGTGACTTTGATAAGATGTGCTCATGCACAGGCTCTACAGTGGGGGTGACACAACAGGCCAATAGCATGTGTTCCAGGGCTTCCACTTTGACGCCAGTACTTTTACTCAAGTGAAGCAAATGTAATGGTACTACTTCCAGCGCTGCGGTCGACTGAGAAGCCCAAACAACATGTCGTTTGGGCATGTTGAGAGCTCGACTTGACTATTGTGACAGAGATCGCTGTCCCTAACTCTTAAAATAGTAAAACGTGCAGAGTCATTTATTTGTCTGGCCATAGGGTGCACGTTTCAAATTGTGCTACTGTTATCTACTACAAGATTGAGTAACTACAGTTTCTTCTGACTTCACACCTGCCAAACAAAGCACACGCTTGTTTTCTAATATTTTTATCCCCACAATTCTGCAACCCATTTTTATCACCCAGTGCCAATTCCTAATGTGATCCTCTGCTCTACACATCCTCCACCAAAATGGGGAGGCAGCGGACTGGGCTCATGCTTCCTTCATTGCATGAGGAGTTCAAGCTGCCTTTTTTCACCTGACATGGGGGATAACGAGCGGAATGAACACATTATTCCAACCAGTTCCTGTCCCCTCCATCAGGCGCCCCGGCTGGCCAGGGAGAGGCAGTTTAGAGCCCAGGATTATGCATTATGCATGTTTTTGTGAGAGTATACTATACTATCTACCCTCACAAAAACATGCAAACTCCACACAGAAAGGCCCTTTCACCAACCCTGCCTCGGGTATAGGCACTGATGACACAGAGGAGACATGCCATCAGAACCCACAGCATCGTCCCTCGGCCAAGTGCAGCTTTTTTTTGCCCTCAACCCAAAACAATTCAGCGCAGTTTGGTTCCTAGTTCCACTCCACTTCCTCCTTCCACCATACTTTTTTTTTTTAGTGCACCCCAGCCCCGTCGTTTACGCTACCTATTTTGCATGCCATTCTAAGCGAGAATTTATGGTAATGACCGTCGGCGTCGCTGATATAGAGCAACGTTTTGTGTGCATCACCCGCCGTTAAAACGCACTGTGAGGTGACCATGCCGTTGAAGCACACTTTCTGACAATTAGCAGCAGGATTTGTTGTAATCGCAGTAAATTCTTCTGGTGTGAAGACAACCTTTGATTCAAAAGACATACTGTAGTGTATATATAAGTCATTAGCACAGTGTTAAGTCAATGACGTGAGTGCTTTATTTTGAGAAAAATGCAGGAACAGGCGTGTGATTTAGCTGCACTTTATCGCGGGCATCAATTGACTATGCTCGGGGCAGAGAAATTACACGTGTGGCGTTTATAGCTTGATCGATCGGCGGCGTCTTCCATTAGCCCGGCTGCCTGGGTCATGGCTGGACACCACGTTTCAATCAATGGATGGATAGTTGTCTAAATTACAATTACTAGTCCTGTACCTGTTTGAAAGCCTGTAATGCGACATTAGATATACAATAATATACCATATTTTGATGTCAATGCTGTACCTTTACAACTACATTTGATTGCAGGAAATTTACAGTATTTCTGCATGAATGATATTTCTATTTAAAAAAAGACTTAAAAAAAAAAGAATATGCCTGTGATTCTCTGTGAATTCCTAATGTGATCCTGGGTTCTACACACTCTCCACCAACCTGGGGAGGCGGCAGACTGGCCTCTTGCTTCCTTCAATGCATGAGGACTCTTGAGGAGTCCAAGCTGCCTTCTTTTCACCTGACACAGGGGAGTTTCCCTGGTTGGAGGTAGCGCGTGTTCCAGTCCCCTCCAGGCGCCCCGGCTGACCAGGAGGAGGCAGTGTAGAGCCCAGGATTACTGCATGTTTTTGTGAGGGTATATCTAGTTATCTACCCTAATATAGAACATGCAAACTGCACGCAGAAAGGCCCTTTCGCCAACCCCACCTTGAGTATGGGCACTGATGATACGAAAGATCATCAGCACTCGCCAGCACCCACCAGCACCAGCACCCACATTGTCCCTAATGTTGACACTTTTAATGAAGTAAAACGTGTGGTACAAAGTAAGTCTGCCTGACTTTGGGATAATACATACAGTATGAAGAGTCACTCAACGTGCACACACGCACCGTGGAGAGCTCTCGTATCCCCCGTCGTCACTGACCGGTGGTGGGTATCGATTGAGTCGCCTTATCAAGTTGGTAGCAGAGCCAGCGGGTCCATCCATCAGGCTGACAAGGAGCAGGTGTGTCAGTCCCTGGCCGTAGAGAGCTGGCAGACAGACAGACATATAGTCTGCACTTGTCAGCATTGAGGACCTTTTTTTTCCCCGCTCGTAACTCGTTTACAATGAGGGGAGAGCTGGCAGGTCGAGAGGTGCTGGCAAGTCTTGACAGTACATTTTAAGAGCGGGCGACAGCCTTATGGGCGTATTTTATCTAGAGTTGCGTTATTTATTGTTCTGTGGGGGCCTGGCAACTGCTTGTGATAGCAGGCGAAGAGAGGTGATAGTCGAATTCATGTGTTGCTTTGTTTATCCTCGTCGCGGACTGGGAACCATAACCACCAAACATCTTCAAAGCAAGATTTTTATTCGGGGGTCACCGCTGTTAGGGTGTCCACATGTCCCGCTTGACTTGGGACAGTGCCTCATTTCCAAGACTTTTGAGGCAGCCCATAAACTGAGATCCTGTCCAACATTGTGACTGGCAGGTTATCAGTGTTTAAAAGTAGTTAGTCGCCTATAGTTAGGGTGACTTTCTGTTGTAATGCTTTCTTATTTTCATGCAAGCTGTGTACAATAAGCCTGTTAAAATAACTTGAGAAATATCTTCTAGGCTTTGAGTAGTTCTACAACGTACATTGTGGTGTAACAATGTAGTAGTAACTGTATCGAAATATTCTACTTTGTATCGAATTGATTTGCAATAGAAAGAATCAGTATCGAATCGGTATCGTATTGCTACCAATAAGTATCTGTGCATTGTATAAACACATCACATGTCCAAATACAATCTCCATATGGCAGATCACTGTTTTATTTTACTTATTTATATCCATTATAATACGTTTTGCCCTTCAAAATCTGCACTATCCACATGTTTCACACACATTTAATAGATTTGCTATGTAGCTACTGTATCAATTTCAAATAATTGAATGATTTTGTATCGTCCATCTATCGTAGTCGTCAACCATGTATCACGATACATATCAAATCACTGCTAAATTGTATAGTTACACCCCTAATTTTAAACCATTCAGTATGCTATACTTTATATACTGGAATATAGCAGATTTACAAGCTCATAGCGTGCCAACAGGGTCCTGCTCAATGAGCTTGTAGTGCTGCTATTATTGAAATATCGTGACAATGTTACAGAGACTTTTTCTGGGGGTCCTTGACAAATGAAAAATGTTGAGCACTAAGGCAGGGGTTTTCAACCAGGTCCGGGGACCACCAGTGGTCCTCGAGAGGCTTCCAGGTGGTCCCCAGCTAAGTTAGTTAACCAGATGTAACTCTTGAGAACGTAAAAATGAAACCAAATGGACCCTTTCGGGTCCATTTGGTTTCAGTTTTACACTCTCAAGAGTTAGAATATTCATCATCTGAATTAGCCATTTTGGAATGTATGTTTTGCTTGAAAAATCTAGCCTGGTATTGTGGACAAAAGCCAAAATAAATCTTTAGTTTTGGGGTCTGTGGGGCTAAAATGTCCTCAAATGGTGGTCCGTGACTCAAATCCTGAATAAATGGTGGTCCCTGAGATGAAAACGGTTGAAAACCACTGCACTCTAAGGAAAGAAATATGTTTTTTTTTTGACGATATGGATGTTTTTGCTTTGCTTTGTCAGCTGAAGGAGGAGGTGGACAGGCTGGAGGACCGTGTGGAGACAGCCAACAACGCCCTGAAGGGAGACTGGAGCCGCTGGCATGCTGCCATGAGGACAGACCTGAGGGCTGCCTTCGTCTCCACCGCACAGAAGAACGTAGACTACTACGAGAAGGTCAGTTCTCTCTCTCTCTGTCTGTCGGCCAAAAACGGTAACGTTTTTGCACGGTTCATTCAAAGCCTTTCATGCCAAGAATAATATGTGTATTCGTCCTGAGGGACCCTCATGTAAAAACTTCACAAGTTTTAAAGTCCATTTTTTTTTTTTAAGCAGTAAAAACAGAGTGAGACAAAGTCTCTTTTTCAAGTGGGAACTGGCCAAGAGGCAGAAACAAAAACTACACTTCAGTACCACATCGTGCGTGTCACATTTTGGAACAGCGAATAAAAAACATGCATGATACATCCAAAAATACTTCGAGAAATAGGCTACCAGAAAAATATTTCAGAAAAAAAGAAACAAAATCAACACCTATCTATACATACATTATATACATGTACACACAAACACAACCGGGTGCGTGCATAGAATTTAATTAGTACATATCTGAATATGTACCTACAGGTGTTGGACTGTACACCTAATATTAACCTTTTAAAACTACTCAAGGGATGTTTTTGAGCCAATTTTAGTCTGGCCTGGTCATTCCATGGCCTCGACACCCAGGCTTTTATTTTCGTCCGCATTGTGCGAAAAGTCATTCCATGACCAAAGGCCAATATAGGCTAAGGAGTTTATGAGTGGTGCATCCACTCCTACATCTGGCTTTGTGGCTGTGTCCCTGCCTGGATCCCTGGCTGCCAGGGCATACAGTATGTGCACCAAAATGCCAGGTCTGGGTCATTATAAGCTACTTGGGACTTGTTCTCTGCTGTAATAATGATATGCCTGCCTAAAGATGTGTCCCTACAGTAAGTATTAGTATTCCTGTAACTGTATGTTCCTGTGGGTGCGGGAATTTTTAACACTGTCTGAACATATTTTTGGTTCTATTAGCAGTTTCTCTACGGAATGTTAATTCTGTTACTTAGTTAGTATGCAGGTCTACACTAACAACAACCCACACAGCAGCACACAGAGCCAGCAGTATTGAGAACAGTCTGCCATGTAATATAATGTGTGATAATAATAATTCCTTGAATGTGTTGTTCAGGGCATCACACACTCGCGCACACACACACACACACTAGACAGATCCTTGTTAACACATCGACCGCGAGTGCGCAGCCGTCGTTTTCTGCCCTATGTCACGGCTCAAACCAGTGCAATCGGTAAAAAAAAAACCTTATTTTGAAGCGCCAGATCTCCTAAACAGGATGTGCGATGACGTCATGCTGTTTCTGGTGTCTTGACTAACCTGTCCTTTCACGATCTGAGCAAAAAGTTCCGGGTCAAAAGTCAGGAAGTGATGTCTAGCCCTAGTGGATCTACCCATGCACTCACGACATTCAGGGGCAGATTCTCAGGAGAGGCTTTTGAATGCGTTGGATTGAATGGGTGCGAATGAGACAAAAAAAAAGTTGTCGCAGCAATTCTGTTCCAAATGAAAGTCAGCAACGGGATCTTAATCAGACGATGCGCTGGGACTAATAGTTGGACTAAAGAATGAAATCTACATTTCGTCGTTTTCTTTGCCTTCGTTTTCTGCGCCTTCGTCGTTGTGGGCGGACAGGACCGCGCGTGACGCGCACGACGAGTGCGGGATCGGCGGTACAGGAGTTAAGTGCAACTCTCTGTCTGAAGCAGCTCTGTAGGCGTTAGCAAGTCATAAAGGTCATTATTGCTGGTGGAAAATGTACAAAATATAACATAAACAAGATTAAATATTCAGACAAGGTTTTATGCTCTGACAGCATACTGTGTTTGCTGGTGATTAAAAGAAAAAGTTTGCATTTTCAATCCGAAATGCCCTAAAGAATATGACCAAGCTTTATTTCAATTTCATTTTCTTGTTTCTTCCAATGGAAATAAAGATTGCACTCGTCCGCTGCACACAAGGATAGGAAAGAATGCCGTTGGCTTTATTTCCGAGTAATTGGTTGTCTTGGAGGCGGATGGAGACGGGATGTTTTCATCATCATTGTTTCTGATATTTTTCAATATTTGGAAGCTGGCCACGCACGACTCTGTCACAATGCAGCGGAGATGAATCATGCTCATGTTTATTTTTATTTTTTTTAGCAGGTCAACGGTTCATCAGCAGAACAGTTTATTTATGTATTTATTCGATACATAATGGAGTGTTGCTCTCAGTGTTCCATTATGCACTAAACAAACAAACAAACAGGGCGAGATGTTTTCTTTTGTCTGCAATTCCATGTTTTTTTGGGGGGAAAACGTGTATCAAAATAACAATTCTTCTACATTCTAAAATTGTGTATATTTTCAGGCCTTTCTTCTTCCTCTTCTCCCGTTTAGACCTGTAGGGCAGTGGTTTTCAACCGGTGGTCAGGGGACCACCTGTGGTCCTTGTGAGGGTCCCAGGTGGTCCCCAGGCTAAATGATGGAAAGTTAGTTAGCCAAGCAAATGGACTCTTGCGGGTCCATTTGGTTTCATTTTTACACTCTCACGAGTTTTTTGCTAATCTGAATTAGCAAAAAATCCAACCTGGAATTGTGGACAAAACCAAAAGAATTCTTTAGTTTTAGGTCTTTAGGGTAAAAATGTTATCAAATGGTGGTCCGTGGCTTAAATGCTGAATAAATGGTGTCCCTGGTGTCAAAAAGGTTGAAAACCACTGCTGTAGGGTGGTTGAGTTTCAGTGGACATCCAACCTCCGTCTGTCACAACAGCTCACAAATAATGCTGCTGTGTTTGTACACTGTTATATTTCACCAAGCAGATACAGTAGGTCATACTGAGGTTAAGTTAAAGGGGAACTCCACCAATTTTCAATATTTTACTAATGTCATTGATGTACCTTCAAGGTGTTGTGTGGACATGATAAAAAAGTTCCCCCATTCTGTGACGCATCTTTTTTTCTGAGAGCGTACAAATGGAACCAAATGAACCCGTTAGGGTTCATTTGGTTGCATTTGTACGCTCTCAGAAAAACAATTGTAAATGGGTGGAATTCCCCTTTAAGGTTAGGTTTAGTACTGACCAATAAAAAAGCCCTAACTATTTTTAAAACGTTCGCTACTGTTTGGGGGGAAAAAAGGTCAGGGTTTCTGAACCTCTAAAAATGCTATCAACGGCAAAATGATCTTGAACAAAGGATATCAAATACACAATATTCTGCTTGTAGTCTAAACCTCCCCATCTAAAGTTAAAGTTGGGTTTGGAGGAAAATTGCTACAGGGTGGATTACAGCTCACACTCGTAGTTCAAGGACCTTGCATATGCATGAATCTTAACGTTCCTTCCAACAACGCAGATCTGAATGAATATCGACTAACGAGCTGTGGAATGCCTGAACACATTTAACGAGTCTATTCAGGATTGTGACCTGTTCTGTTCTTTTTTTAATATGTATAAATGTGTCCATATTTCGATTGATGAGCTTTGCACCATTATCCCAATTTGGAAGTATGCCGTCTCTCTCTCTCTCTAACAGACCAGTTATGACCTCAAAAGTTCGAGGGGTTCGACCTTGCCTTTTGGTTATGTGCATACTGATTCGACTTCATCTTTGTGATTTCCGCTCCCCCGAAGTTGTAGCCAACGGCATGAATTACAATCTCATAACATCGATTACATTTACTTGTTAGACATTATTTTCAAATGTGAGTGGGTGACGCCCGCTCTGGCCTGGAGCATGTGTTTGGCTTTGTTCCCTGGAGTCTTTAACTTTATACATCTCATTATAGAATTGGTGGTAACCAGGGCTGTATTCTTGCAAGACGCTTAGCGATAGGCAGATATCCAAGAAAACGCGGTGCGGTCTCCGGATGGCACGCAAGGTTGCCAGTCGAATCCGGGCTTTGTCGATGTGTCTCTGAGCAAGGCACCTAACCCCTAATTGCTCTCAATGTGCTTGTTAGTACCTTGCATGGTTTCCTCCGCCATTGGTGTGTGAATGACTGAATGGGATCTACAATCTATGAAAAGCACCTTGGATAAAGGCGCAATATAAATGCACCATTTATCATTTATATTATATGCATGTCCCTTTTTATGCTCATATGCTGGTCGAGTCATGGTGACGTCAGAGATGCAATGTATTGGTATTCACATGGACATGTTGAACTAGCTGCAGGCCTCAATGAATGATTAATAGATCCCAGCAAGGACTGATGGGCACTGCCGTAGCCAGGAAATTATCAGTGGTGGGGCATTCATGTTTTCAGGGGGGGCAATATTTTTCATAGTTCCCCACCAAAGTTGCATATTAAGCACACACTCACATGCTCAAAAAACACACTAATTGGAGAAAATGGCTACATGTATGTGCTCCAATTATACAGCAAATAAAGACTATATTATACTCAACAGAACAAATAAACATACAGTCATGAAACACGATTGCACTACGACAAAGCACTACCATAAAATAAATAAAATGAAAAATATAGTTTGTCAGTGTCTCTGAAAAACTAGTCTTGCAAACATGACACTAGAGTAGACCATCAGAATCGCCACTTAACTATCAGCATTGGTTTCCCAATAGTTGTCATGTTTTACACGTGTCTAAAAGGGCTTTTATTTATTTGCGCTGGCCTCTTTGAAAACTATAGCCCCGTTGTGCGATCTCTCAGCTTCGATGGCAATGCTGTCTGCAGTGGTCGCGCAACAGAAAATACTATCCAGCACGTTCGGTTTCTGACCCCCCAATGTCGCAACTCTACTAGATGGCATGATTCTACCCAGCGCAGCCTGGGTAGAGTAGCTATGTAAGCCTGGAGTATAGACAGAGCAATGCAGACACCGTTCACTTCATTGAGCAAGGGGGACAACAAACAGCTCATTTGAGGCTACTCACCACAGCTCGACGTGCTGCCTTATAATCCATGCATCCGCCCGTATCGGGCTTTAGAAAACAGCTCTGCTGTCATTATTTATCAAACCGAACGCAGTCCTTGGTAAAAAGGCAAAGTTTTCTTTTCCCTACGTGTGTTGTAAACAAAGAGCGGTGGACGCCATGACAGGATCTCGCTCAACTGCATGGAGGGAGGAGGGCCCATGCTGCAGATCCGTTTCCTGTCCTATTCTGTGCAAATGGCAAAACTAGTAGGCGGGCTTTAAACAGGATCTCAGCAATGAGCAGTAAATAGACACCATTATCCCTTTGGCCGCGTCGTCGGGATTTGCAAGGGAAACTTTCATAATAGGTGACGGGTACTGGGCAATCTGGACTGGGGGGGCACAAAATCTAAACAGGGGGGCATCGCCCCCTACTGCCCCCCCGTAGCTACGGGCCTGCTGATGGACAGACAGACAGACAGGCGAGCAGGCAGGCTTATATGAATGGTAAATGGCACATTTATATAGCACCCTTATCTAAGGCACTTTACATAGACTGCATCACAATCACCCATTCATGCATGCACGCACGCACACAGACAGTCATACACCGATGTGGCAACCTGCACATCGGGGGCAATTAGGGGTTCTGTGTCTTGCTCATGGACACTAATTCTGAGGGAGCTCGGGTTTGAACTGGCGACCTTGCTACTCCACCACTTGGACCAGGAGGAGAGGTGCACACACTCTTGATCTGAGAGCGACTTGAGACTTGCTGAATCCATTCTAAGCATTAGTTATTCTGCTCAGAATACACTCCTAAAAGCTAAAAACAAACATACCCAACATCATAAATGTGCTTAGTCAACACTTTTGGGCAAGTGCTTGTGTTTTCAGCCCAATGAGCGTTTTCCCCCCAACATTAATGCTTGGAATATCACATGCATATCACATGCTACATAACGCATGATGACTTTTTGCATGTTTTGTCTTCCATAGGTTGTGACTACTAGTACCTCGACTTTGACCTCTTTTTAATGAGGTTTCCCACTGGAGTTGAATTTCATTAGACACAATTAGAGAAAGTCATTGGTGAAAACATTACTCGGTAATGATTTAGTTCCCAGACTAACAAACTGTTATGGGCATGTCATGTGATCTGAGAGAGAGAATGTGAGTGTGAAAGCAGTGAAACTATACTGTAATTGTTATGCAGGGGTGGTTTGGGGGCCACCAGTGGTTCGTGAGAGCATTCCAGGTCGTCCCCAGCTAAATGGAAAGTTAACCAGATGTAACTCTTTGAGAGTGTAAAAATGAAACCAAATGGACCAGCAAGGGTCCATTTGGTTTCATTTTTACGATTTCAAGAGTTAAAATATTCATCATCTGAATTGGCCCAAATCTGCACAACTACAGAATGTAGAAGATTAATATAATATAATGGTCATTTTGAAATCCAGCCTAGTATTGTGGACAAAAACAAAAAAATCTTTAGTTTTGTGGTCTGTGGCGCTAATATGTCTTCAAATAGTGGCCCGTGGCTCAAATGCTAAATTAATAGTTGGCCTTGGTATGAAAAAGGTTGAAAACCACTGCTGTACTGAACTCCTGTAAAGACATACACCGAATTGGTGTTGCGCTAAAAACTTCACCTCCCTGCCATGCACCACGACAATGTGAAACTCAACAGTGTCACGTTCTTATCTGTTGGTAAACACAAGTCTACTGGTTGTAAATGGTGCGCCCTGCACCGCTCAAAATAGCAGCAATACCAGAGTAGAAGTACACTGGCTGCTAAGTAAAAGTCCTGTATTTAAAAAAAAAAAAAATCCAGACATATACGTACAGAGAGTGTTCACAATTCATAGAAGGGTGAAAGGAGATGCGACTCGGATGAGACTTTCTGTCTGCTAGAGCTGTCCCCTTATGAGACGACCAGACAGATATTCATTATGTGAGGCTTAATCAATTGGGAACAGGTCACTGTGAGATATAAAGCTGACAGGATGATTAGATCTCAACGCGATTAGCTGAAAGTGTTTATTTCCCCATCGATTGTCCTGCTTATCACACAGACCTACTTAAATGCTTTTGGGCAACAGTTTTATTTTATACTTTGTCACCAACATTTCTGTTCTTTTTCACATAAACACCAGGATTTACACAAATTGATATTGTATATGTACCTGAATCTTGTTTCGAATGGTTTGAGCCTCAATCAAGACATAGCCAAATCTCGTCTTCTTTCTGGACTTTGGAAACAGTTTTAGCTGCAGTACCACAATGCCCTGAGTTAGTGGGGTCACTGATGTGCAGATCATTTAATATTTGAGTCATTGTAAAACTCGATAAACTGCTCGATAAAGCCAGGCGTGTTTCCATTGCATGCCAGCTTGGAAAATCAACAATGGTGGATATTAAACTCCTCCTGGGTATCCCCCAGGAAGAGGTTGCTAATTTTGCTCTGGACAAGGAAGTCTGGAGCTCTGTGGTGGAGCTGTTGCCTCCACGACCCGACCATGGATAAGTGGATGAAGAATGATGGAAATGCAAATTTGCATGGTGATGTCGGCAAAAATCTTTGCACAATTCACAAAGAAGTGAATAAAAATATATTTGTTGCCAAATGGTTATCGGTGGTTGTATACCTCTATCAAATCGGTTATCGCATCGTTCCCCAAATTCCATATTGGCAGACTCTACTGTTGTGGCGTTGTGAAATCCATGATCTCAACTGCAGTCTAAAAATCTTGTAGTTGCCAATGAGTGCTTTCAAACTCTTAGCGTTGCATGCTGCTCAATATTTCCTCACTTGTGTGAAAATCACGCAGCCTGCAAAAAACCCCGACAGTGCGTATTGCAAGTCCAAATTAACAGATTATGATTGTTGTGATTCTGATGAGAGTGAGCAGTGATTGAAGGGTACTGTAGGAAATGAACACTGATTGGTAAGATGCATGAATGCAATCAGTAGACGACTAACGACTAATTCCAGCCGTGGTGAACATTTCGCATTCGCATCTTGTATGACATTTGAAAAAATAAATAGCTACTCTATTGGCTGGAATAATGTATCAGTGGTGGGAAAAAATACTCAATTTGCAATTTAAAACTACTTTGGTACTTTGGCTTGCATTTTTTTCATTGGTTGTAAATGTACCTTAAATGAGTGTTTTTCAAGATTTTTAATATCAAGGTACTATTTATTCTGCATTTGAGCCACAGACCACCATTTGACATTATTCAGACCTAAAGAATTTGTCCACAACTGCAAGCTGTGATGTTGGCACTCATGGCTGAGTTAACTCAAGATGAACTATTTAATGCTGACAGCCCTATATAATTTATTACAGATTTTGGATATTCCATTACATTTTGGATATTACAGATTACACAATAAGATATTGTGTAATATATTAAGTTATGTTACGTACAGTACACTGGTGCTGTGTACTGTGTAGTGAAGTAGATGTGTAATTATAACTAGTTGCTTTCCAACACTACCACACTGTAAAGTAGTAACTTCTGGTCTATTCGTCACATAAGTGATGCTGCGTTCATAGTGGCAACTACAAAAGACAAAGCGATACGGCAACAATGCGTAAATTATCTGACACAGAGGGGCTGCTTGAAGTGTCGATCAACAACCCTCTTTGACGTCAAGCATGAGTTTGATGATGCAAGAGAAATGTAGATGCAAAGCCTGGGGTTAAACGCAACATGGAACTGTCTGACAGGAATAATTAGTTTCCCCCCCACATTACAAACAAGAATTGTGTGAAGGGAGACAGAGCTTACTACAAAGTGGTCGTCTTTGTAGTCGAAGTCAGCTCAGCTTTGGATTCTAGCTTTGTTGATTTTGTAGCAGCTTTGAACGGCTTTTATGTGTACCTTCATAGATGTACGTTTGGGTATTGTTTCTTCTATGTGTATAAGCTTTGTTTCATAATGGTATGCATTCCAGTGTCTGCCTGGTTTGTTTTGCATGGGCACTGCGCAATCTTCTTGCTAATTTCGGTGTCCAGTAATATTAGGCAGTGTCCCTTCTAAAACAAATACATTAAAGCATGTTGTTGACTTCCATTAAAAATTAACAGTACTTCATACAGTGGCCTAAGCTTTGTTGCCACTCATTTTCAAAAGAACAAGAACAATTGATTGATTTTTTTTAAATTATTATTAACAGCTTGGATAACTCAATACAGGACTGATAACTGAGTGGACACCTTAAAGCATTTCACCATGATCAGGCTCTGTTGATTTTGTCTATACTTCATTCCAGCATTCAACTACTGTGGCTCCTAGTTCAACATTAGGGGAGTGCTGGAATATCAATATTGTGATATACTGTATATATCGATACACCCTCCTGCGATAAATAATTGTTGTCATTGGAAAATATCGATAAAAATCCCTGAGGAAAAAAAAAACAAAGATAATTCCGGGAGGAAAAATGGGTTGGGTATTGTCCGCCCCACTATTAGTAGTTATTGCTAATAGACTAGTAGTAACCTAGGGCTACTGCAATCACAGCAGTCTGTTTGTCTAGTCAGAAAGTATTTGGGTTGGAGCCTCCTGTGTGGTAGAAGAGTTCTTATTCAGCCTCTTCCAGAGAGAGTCACTGCTGTAGGTCTGTGTGTGCATGTGCATTCTCTCTCTTTTCCTCTCTCTCTCTGTGTTGAAACCATGAGGAATTGGCTTCAACACATGAACTCATTAGATTTTATTGGCTTAAATAACGCAAAATGTGATGTAATGATTTTGATCAGTGTGAAAAGTAGAAATATTACAGTAGGCCTTATTCTTCTAATTCATAGCTGCCTTCTTAATAAAAAAAGACTGGTATCAAATAGACAAATAAAGGTTGAGGATGTACCATGGTAATTCCTGATTTTGTTGTTGTTGCAGATATTGTCATATATTGTGGACAAATTTCATACATTATATCCATACATCGCAAATATTGCAATATATCGAATATCGTGATGAATTCATTATCGAGGGCCTAATAACGCCCATCTACGTTACTGTGAGGTACAGTATATCGTCCCAGCCCTATTCAACATAGCACACAGATGTTTGGCATGATATGGTTTTAAAGGCCTGCTGACATGCCTACTTTATTTACATTGTAGAATTTTGGAAATGCACATTTTTAAATGTACCGAACTTTGTCTAGCGTTGCCTCATTTTGTTTTGAAATGTACCACACTTAGGCGAGCGTTGCCTCGTCGTGTTTTGCAATGTAGCGCACTTAGGCAAGCGTTACCTCTTTGTGTTTTGAAAAGTACCGCACTTAGGCGAGCGTATGACCGACTGAAGGCTCATTCGGAAGTTAGTAAAATTTGAGAGGAGGGCTTGAAAGTGCGGTGGTTGCGGTGTTATGACGTCATATTGTAGGCAACGGTGGTCGCGGTGGGCACCGAAAATCCATCTCTGAATAGGCCTTGACTGTCCTCAATCGGCCGGCCGGTCGACCAATCGGGTGCTTCGAAACGCCACTGAGTGTTGCTGAACAAAGATAGTAAGTAGATAGATGGAAGATGGTGTACAGAGCCAGAGTTTAGCACTTGCTCAACTTGTTGGGCACTTGCTCAACTTGTTGGGCAGTGTTGGGCAGTAACTAATGAAATATTACTGTAATATTATTACTTCTTACAGAAAAAGTAAAGATGTGTAAAACAGTAATGTGTAACAAATAATGTTACTCTGCCACAACACGCCTATTTACTTATGAGCTTACTTTTGAGCTTGTTGCATGTGAAAATAGAACGGATTTACAAGCTATTACAGATAACAGAGTTTGTAGATTTGTAGATTGTGTTGTACATCTGTAGTCCTTTGCGGGTGGGAGGGGTTACTTGGGAAAGTAATATTGTAATATGTAATATAATATTTTTTGATTCTAGTAATAAATAATGTAATATTACTTTTTCTAAGGGGTTATAAGTAAAGTAAAGATATTGCTCTCCTAAATAGTATCGCCCAACAGTGGTGTTTAGTTGGTTAACATGCGATGGCTCTGCGAGTTCTGGAACTTGTTGTACGCCGCCTGCATCATCTCCTCCAGATGTCCCGTGAGGTCAGTGCCCACGTGCTGCCGCTGGACCTTGGCCTGGAACGGACACAGCTTGGTGTCCCGAAACCTCTCCAAGTTGGACCTCATCTTCACCACCTTCTGTTCCAGGAAGGGCGTGTTGACAGGGAAACACGACCAGAAGTGTCTCAGTAGCTCAGCAGCGGCCGCGTAAAGATGCCTCAGCTCCTCGCGCACCTCGCCACTCACCGTCCGGTTTGCGGTGTCTTGCCATGCCATACGCGCCGGCGCCAGGGTGCCCCCCGGGGACAGAGCTGCGACGGCGGACGCGGCCGCACTGCTGGACAAGGCCTGAGCGAGGTCGGGTTTGTAGTGACTCATCTCGTGCTGGACATGGCCGAGCGAGCTTGCGACGACCTGAGCGTTGGCATTGCCCCGTTGTGACGGGAGAGGAACAGGGCCATAAGAATACCCGTCTGATTTCTTCAGGTTTAACGGGACCGTTTTCGTCTGGCTCTCGATTCGCTGATCCTCGTACACTGTAGCTTCTTGTAATTTCGCCTTCTTGTTGGGAGGCTGGGCAAAGTCTGACTCCCCGGCAGGATGCTCCTCGTCCGCTTTGCTTGTCTCTTTTGGACTGTCCCGTTTCTGCGAGCCTGCGGCCATCACCCTGGCACTGAGATTGTTGAAATGCTTCACGATGGCAGACCTGCCACTGGCTTTTGCCGTCTCCATCGATGCGGAGCGTTGAACGACCGTTCCGTAGCCCTCGTCCCACGTCTTGTCCTCGAAGGAAAGGAGGTCAACCAGGGGATTCCTGACCCTCGGAACCGCCATAGATGTCAGACCTTTCTCGTCAGGCTTGATACACTCCGAGAAGAAGTCCTGCGTCCTGGCATTGGTGCGATCCCTGTGGAAATATTGAGACTGCAAGAAACTCGTCCAAAAGACCTTCTCGGTCATTTTATGGGGCACGTTTTCATTGTACTTCTCTCTCACCGCAGGGTACGTTCTAAAGATGGACTCGATGATGTCAGCTGTGAGATTGTACCTCAAGCCGTTGCATCCATCAGTCTGAGGCCGAATGTCTGCCAGAAACGCTCCAGAAATACCAACCTCCTGCTTGCTGTTGGATAGCGATCGCTCTGCATTGTTCTTGCTCAGCCGGTTGACCCAGAAATCCTCTGCGCTGATCACTTGGCTCACCACCAGGTCTTTGTATAGTTGGAGAAGTGCCGGATCTTCTTTCAACATTCTGTTCTTCTCCTCCAATTCCTTGTTGAACTTGGGCAGGAGTTGGTGTAGGAGCTCCTTGGCAGCGTCGCGGTCTTTCAGAGCGGTGCTCTCATTGTAGAAGTGGAACGTGGTGTTCTCGCCACTGTGGAGGACCAGTTGTAGCTGGACCTTGGATTGTTTCTTTGGACTGATTTTCTGACAGTGGATGTCTGCATACAAGTGGCTGACGGTGCCGTGGCCTTTTCCCTCCGGGCGCCAGGCAATGCGTTCGGCCATCAGGTAAAGCGTTCCATCCTGTTTTTTGTGGAAAACCTCTTTCACCACCAACAGTTCTTTTTCTGACAAAGACGCCATCGGATTCAGCTGATGATCCTTTTGTTTACAAAACCATGATAGCGTGAATCACACAAGCCTCGTTGTCGACATGAGCTCTTTGTGTACTCCTCAGCTTTTGTGTGCGTCTACAGGCCAGCCATGTAGAATACTGCACTGCTCAGCACAGAATGTCATGTCGCCTTTGTTCTTTTATAACCTCAGGCCCACCATCCTACATATCCACTAGTCAGACTTTTACCAAAAGTAGCTGTGGAACTCCATATTTGGTGGTGGACAAAGATCCAGATGACAGACAAGACCAATGATAAAAGCTTTTTATCTTCATGACTGCTTCACAAAAGCCACGGCCCGCTATATGGGCCTTACACCCTTATATCTCCATATGGATCTGGCCTGTTCTGATATGGTGTAAACATAAAAAGTTTAGCAGCAGCTAATTTATATTAGATCAGCAGTCGGTAGAGCGCAAACGTGCGCGTTGCTCGCAAGTAGGCCATGACCTACTGTGTGTGAGTGGAGCGAGTTAATACTTATGACATTAGTTCTAAAGGTCTCTTGCTTATGTCACCATTATGTCATCACCTAAACTGGCCAATCGGAATTCCCCAAGGGACGACGACTGCCGACCACGACTGTGCACCGATCGCTTCAACTTTCGCCCCCGCTGCGCTCACCCAAGTAATTAAAGTTAGTTGTTGTTATATAACATACAGTATAAACCAGGGGTCGGCAACCCAAGATGTTTTTCGACCCAAAATTAAATTCAAAATCTGTCTGGAGCCGCATTTTATTATTTTTTTCCTGAGAGTGTGCAAATGTGAACCAAATGGACCCTGGCGGGTCCATTTGGTTCCATTTGCACACTCAGAAAAAAAAAGGTCCTCAAAGAAAAATCATTAACATGGTGAAACACAACCTTTCAGAAATGGAGTTTCTAAAGTTTTACAGAACTCCATTTCTAGTCCACACAACATCTCTAAGGTATATTAATGACATAGTAAACTGAGTAAACCTTTGAAAATGGGTGGTTCAGATTGAAAGCTCCACCTCTGATAACTGCTGGGCTTTTTTGACATGGCCAACAAGTGCTACTTGAACTGGCAACTGTCAGACAGCACAAACCGTTTTGGGTGACTGAAATGTTTATATTATTTTGGTGTGGATCACCCCAGTGTGTGTATGTAATAATGCTACAGCCACTGAGCCACTAGGGCTGTGCTCAGGAGCCGCATGTGGCTCCTGAGCCGCAGGTTGCTGACCCCTGGTATAAACAGTATACAGACAATGACGCAACACTTTCTCTTCAATGCCCACTAGTACTCCGCAACAAATAGCTCATACACAATGCAAAACAGATCGCACAATATATTGAGAATGCTTCTCAGCTCCTGACTTGCAGAAAGGGAGGAACATAACATTGCATAACATTTTGTACATTTGTCCGCTCGGAGGGCACAGAGGGCATGTCTGTTACAAACCTATTTCCAGTCTCTCACAGAATGTAGATAATTAGCACATTCTGTATTGTTTTCACACCGAGCAAGACAACATCTTGTTACTGCCTCTGGGCAATAAGCAGTTTGCCAATGCAAAGTTGTTAGTGTATGTGCTGCTTACCAAACTGCTTACCAAACTTTGGAAAGTCAGGGCGTCTGAGGGAGTTCTGAGACCACCCACCAGGAGTGGTGAATGACCTCAATTTGTAGTTGTGAGCTGTTCTGTAAACATTTTAAAATTCAACATTTTTTTAGCACGGAGAAAGTAGGTGGATGCCACATAACCATACCAGGCATTTTTTTCCCTGCAATTTCATTGCCTAATGCCTGTCTCCCTATGGGACGCTACACTCCATGTCCTTCTCTCCCACTCCAGTATTTATTTTTTCCCTGGGCGGGGGGCTATTTGACTGGGCGATTGGATCTACCCCCCCCCCCCCCCCCCCCCCCCCCCCGCCGCCACCGCAGCGAAGGCGGCTTTAGCCTATAATGACACTTGGCCACCCCCTCTACAAGTCTCTGTAGGGACTTGTTTAGTCAAAGAAAAAATACAAAACACCAAAACTGTGTGGATGATGATGCACTGGCAGTCTACAACCACACTGAGATTATTTGAAATTTTGAATAAACCACTATAACTATCTAGTTGGTGGATTCACTTTCTCTCATTTCACTTTCTATTTTCACATCACTTTCAGATCCCAGACCCCAAGGACTCCTTGAGGGTCCCCAGCTAAATGATGATGAGTTAATATAAACCAAATGGATCCTTATCTGTAGCTTTGAATGTGCAAATGTAACCAATTGGAAACACTTCTCTCAAAGTTAAGTGTATACAAGGGAGTCCCAGAGCTATTAAATGGGGCTCTGTAGACTAATCTATGTATACTGAGGATCCTTGAAATGGACCAACGTTTTGTTGGTCAAATTGAAGAAATGATGTCATCAAGTAGTGTTTCACCACGTTAATATTATTTTCAGACCTCCATTTCTAGGAAATAGATTGGGGGAACAACACAACATCTCTAAGGTGCATGTTAATGACATACAGTACATGTTAACATGTTGGGAATGGGTGGATTTCCCATTTGGGTGGAATTCCACACACACACACACACACACACACACACACACACACACACACACACACACACACACACACACACACACACACACACACACACACACACACACACACACACACACACACACACCTGCTGATTGTGAAGTAGCCTATTATAGCATAATTTTCTGAAACACACACACACACACACACACACACACACACACACACACACACACACACACACACACACACACACACACACACACACACACACACACACACACACACACACACACACACACAGCCCCGTTGCGTTCAAGATGAAGGGGGAATGCAACGGCAAAAAAACGCAACGGCAACAGGACTAAGCAACATCGTGCATCAGCCACTTTACAGCAAATCCGTCTTTTCTGTGCAGTCTCTTTGGAGATTGCGGCGATGGAACACCAAAATAATTCCTCAATGGTGCTTGCTTCTTGGACATTTAGATGAGAGTTTAGCTGTAAGTTAGCAGAATACTGTGTCAGTGTGTGCTACTACGACTAGCATGGATGATCGAGGAAGGAGACAGCTGTGTTTGTTTGGCCACTGGCCAGTGCCAGTGTTGCCAACTGCCAAAATCCAAAATGCATTAGTGTCACTTCAAAAACGCACTAGAATGCATTAGAATAAAATTAACACACTACAGTGAAACCAAATGGGCCCTTACGCATCCAATAGGTTGGGGCCTGGTTGGTTGGGATCTGGTTGGGGTGTGGGAAAAAGTATAGTGACAAATGAGTCAGGTTGGCAACACTGGCCAGTGCACCCATGTGTCCACAAGACACGGCAGGGGTCGACATTATAAATGGCCCGACTGGCCCCAATGGCTTGCAATACACGTTCGGACCACCAGATGGCCCGGTGGGCTGGCCCGGTGGGCCAGTAGGCCTCAAGCCATCTAGCTTTCTTATATATAGGCTCTGTCCAGGGGCGGATTGGCACATATTTTCCCACCGGGACAATTTTGCCTTTGACAGGCCACCCTGGGGGGGCAGCTGGTTAACCAGATGTAACTCTTTGAGAGCGTAAAAATGAAACCAAATGGACCCCTGCGGGTCCATTTGGTTTCATTTTTTTTGCCACTAGTGCATTTTGGATCTTGTCCAGGCTATTAGGTGGCGCAGGCCACCGGGGAAACTCCCTGTACTCCAGATGGCCAATCCGCCCCTGGCTCTGTCTAATGAACCGCTGTGGCTGGCTGCTGCCAGACCTCGCTCGGCGCTTAACCTCGATCTCCAGGCTTACATCCACGCTGTGAAATGAACTGCCGTGCACGTCGCTTGTCAAAACTAAAACCGAGTCATAGTGGGACAAACGTGTTTGACATTTTTAGCGCTATAAACTCCGCCGCCGCGTCCTCCTCTGTCCACACTAGCATGGCTATTGGGCGAAGTTTGCCATGCGCTAACGTATCCTCCTCCTCCTCTTCCTCATCATCATAAATCATAATACCAGACGAACTTAAAGGGGGTTCTCCGCCGCGAAAAGTCACAGATCATGCAAGTTCATCTTCTTTCTTAATAATAAAAAACAGCCCAGTTGATTGTTCAGATCAGAAGTGGAAACGACGAGTGTTGTAGATTATGCGTGCGTGCACGCATGTAGAGCCATGCGTGCAGACCACGACGCGTTGTTTATTGATTATTAAGTCTAATATTTATTTGTATTGCCTTTTTAAAAGGAGCATACATAAATGTATAGGATAGGTATCATTTGTCTACCAATATGAATGTAGGCCCATATTAAAAAAAAATACTGGAGAGGCTAGTTATAAATAAATAAATAAATAAATATCCAGTTAACCTCCGGTTAGTCCTGTCAGCTAGTCGGCAACAAAATTAACCGTTACTGACATCCCTAATAAAAATACAAAAAAAAGGAAAAAGGGCGATTCCCCTGGGCCAGTGATTTTAATGGTGGGGCCAGTGATTTGGACAATCCACTGGCCCGAAGGGCCAGTGCCAAATTTCCCTTAATGTCGACCCCTGCACGGTGTGATTGGCCAGTGGGGGCAGAGCCATCCTGTTGCGCCATTGAGGGGTCAGAAACTGAACACTCGAACTGCTATTCATGCAGCCTGAATAGGGACAACTGGAGTTGAAAATACATTGTTTACAACATAGAGGAGCCGCCATTGGACTGGCCCAATGAAGTGAACACACTAAGACTTCTGGCCATAAACAATATTATAATTAATATTGTATTCGTTCTTTTCGTACCTGGGCAGACTTCATAAATGACTGGGCGCCCACCCAGCCACGCCCAGCCGTGGATCCGCCCCATGTCCTTCTCTCCCACTCCAGTATTGATTATTTACTTAGGCTGCCCTGAAAGTCAATTTCACTCAAATCTCACAGGTACAGTATGTACTGTATAATACGCCTCTTTTGGCTGAGGCAGGAAAAAAATCTTAACTTGGGATGTGTGTTTGTCGAGAAAAAAATCTTCCTAAACACAAATATTGCATGATATATTTTAAAACAGACTCACAGTGAGAGCTTGTGGATCTGTTATTTTCCAAAGATATTTATGCATTTTGAAATTTAGAAATCGGACATTCTGCGTAATTCTGAAGTATCAATACTTATATTGAGTAATAAAATAGCCTAGTACTTTTTTCCATCACTGTTAAATAGCTTGAAATGCACTCTGTCGAAGTGCCACCTTGCACATTGCACACAAGTTGGCCTCGCATGGCCAACTTGCGCTTGAACAGAGTGTGCAACTTACCTCTGACTCTTGTCACCCGCCACCCCTTATTTGCCACCATTTTGACACCCGTGGTCTATTCTAGACCACACAGCATGCAATATGCAACCGGAAATAGTGCTTGGTCTCTGCTCGCCGGAGAGGCTCTGCTATACTACTGTTATGTACTGTATGTGCTCCTCCATCTGTGCATATTCTTCTGATTATGTTTACCTGTTCACCATCTAGGCCTGGGGGAGCCCAAAGGACAGACAGGGGCTAATGAGGCTGGCCTCAGCTTTCCTAATGAAGCCTGTAATAATCTGCCCTTCAGCCAAGGGCTGGTTCCACTGCTTAGTGTCTACCCACTGTTTATGGCTGTCTGAATCTGTGTGTGCATCTGTGTGCACGATATGTATCATTACGTCTGCTCGTGTTGGTTTTATGAGCATCTATGTGTGAGGAGTGTATGGAATATGTGTTGAATGTGTTTAATGAAGTCATGCATAGTAGAGTTCTAAACGGGCCAAAAAATGAAGAACCGTTCCTAACTGATCAAGCCCAACATCCAGCCCGGCCACACTATTAAGCATAGATTTGAGGCACAATCCGTCCCTAAAATGTTGGGTCGGGTCTGCTCAGGTTTGGGCAGAATTTGACAAATCTACCGAGTAAAAGTGAAAAGCCAGTCAGCACCATCTTCATAATATACTGCATGTTTACACAGATGGACCTGGCCCTACTGATTAGCATAACATTTAAAATGTCGGGCCGGGCCGGGTTCGAGCAACTCTTAAATAATGATAGGTAATAATAGCCTGGCATAGATATTAGTCTGAAACTTCGGGTGTGGAAGATTTATTTCCAAGAGGCAGTTACAAACCGATTATGAAACCACAGCCAAAAAAATCCCACTATCACTTTAAATTGTGGGCTCTGGTTGATAGCCCAGGTGCGTGCGGCTCTCAGTGTGAGTGCCTGTGTTTGCGGCATTAGGTTACGCAGCCACCCGTGCCCACTGCATTGTGTCTGATGGTGCCAGCTGCGCTTTGTGATAGCCCAGCATCACAGAGCTGTGCCCGGTGCCCCATGTGATGGAGGCGTGAAAGTGTGTCAACATGGAGCCTGGTGCTACACACCTCATCAGTCCCACACAGAGGAGACATCTACTGTAGCGTTTGCCCAGGCCCAAAATATCCTGGCAGCAGCTCAGATACAGTACAGTCTGACTGGCTGGCTGGCAAGCCCTGTTTCAATATCCAGGCACATAGCCAGAGAGTATAGACCGAGTTGCACAAACTCTGTTCACTCCATGGGGCCAGTCCAATGGCCTTCTTCTCCATAGACTTCTATTGAGAATAGGGACAATAAATAGGGACAAAACCTGGACTGAAAGTAGGCAAAAATGCACTGGATTCATGCAATGGCCCTTTAATGATCTTAAATCCCTTCCCTTTTTCATCAATCTGTAGTTATAGTACAATTTAAACGTTAAATACATTTTAGTTGTTGCTGTACAATACTTTAAAACAGAAATCTTGGACACATGCCCTTGTTGCAAAATCATTTATTTCAAACTCCAGTTTGTCCCTATTCAGGACAGTGCTCAGTGTCTGACCCCTCAATATTGCAACTGTCCTACGAGATAGATCTCACTTCACACTTTTGTGAAGTGAGGGGTGTCTGGTAATGTTTGTTTAAATCATTTATTGCCCGCTAGGTGGTAGAAATGTGGGGGTTGTTGTTGAGCAGTGATGGTTAGCGCTAGTGCATTCTCCTTTAGCTCTCGTCAGAAACATTACATGTCCAGAGTGATGTGACAATGTCACAAATGAAATCCGACTATCAGATACACAACGGCAATACCATGGAGAGCACCCAAAGCTTTAGAGCATTGTCATTTGAACAGGACTGCGTGCACACATGTTTAGTGTGGGTGGGGCAGGGTGTGCAAAGTCGTTGCCTAGCAACCATTTAATATCCATATAAAGTGATATAAAACATATACGTCAGCAGCAGACCGTGTGTTAAACAGATATTCTAGTACTTTAGGTCATATTTGGTCGCATGTATTTCCATAGTGAGGCGTCATCACGGCATACTTTGCATAAAAGGCTCAGGAATACGCCAAATTATCCATTATAACCAAACGTGCAGCAACGGAGAGTGCGGTCATGGAAGACGACATTCTCGCTATAGTTATTGACAATGGGTCCGGCACAGTCCAGGCCGGATTTGTCGGAGATGACACTCCCCGCTCGGTCTTCCCCTCCATCATCGGTCGCCCTCGCCACCAGGAAGTGATGGTGGGCATGATGCGCCAGCAGAGCAACTACATCGGCGACGAGGCTCAGGGAAAGAGGGGCATCCTGACGCTCAAGTACCCCATAGAACACGGCATCGTCACCAACTGGGACGACATGGAGAAGGTCTGGCACCACACCTTCTACAACGAGCTCCGGATCACCCCTGAGGACTATTGTATCATGCTCACGGAGCCCCCGCTGAACCCCAAGTCCAACCGGGAGAAGATGGCCCAGGTCATGTTCGAGACCTTCAACACCCTCGGCATGCACGTGGCCAACCCTGGCGTGCTGTCGCTGTACGCGTCGGGCCGCACCACGGGTATCGTACTGAGCTCGGGCGACGGCGTGACCCAGACAGTGCCCATCTACGACGGCTACGCGCTGCCCCACGCCATCCAGCGGCTGGACCTGGCCGGCTGCGACCTCACAGACTATCTCATCCGCATCCTGACGGAGCGCGGGATTGTCTACACCACTACGGCCGAGCGCGAGATCGTACGCGACATCAAGGAGAAGCTGACCTACATTGCACTCGACTTCGAACTCGAGATGGACACGTCCAAGTACTCCTCGGCGCTGGATAAGCGGTACGAGATGCCTGACGGGCAGATCGTCACCATCGGCCACGAGCGGTTCCGCTGCCCGGAGCCCCTCTTCAATCCACAGATGCTCGGCATGGAGTGCTGTGGTATCCACGAGACCACCTACAACAGCATCCTGAAGTGTGACGTGGACATCCGCAAGGACCTGTACGCCAACACGGTGCTGTCAGGAGGCTCCACCATGTTCCCGGGCATCGTCGACCGGATGCAGAAGGAGATCACGGCCCTGGCACCGCCGTCCATGAAGGTCAAGGTCATCGCCCCGCAAGAACGCACCTACTCGGTTTGGATCGGAGGATCCATCATGGGCTCTCTCTCGGGCTTCCAGTGGATGTGGATCAGCAAGGAGGAATACGACGAGTCGGGACCCAACATCGTCCACCACAAGTGCTTCTGAAAGTGAAATCTTTCAGCAGCCTCAATTAGAAAGCCTTTTGAACCTTTTAATAAAATGTAGTTTAGATATTACGAAATGAAGTTTAGATTTGCAAAATGTAGATTAGATATTGCGGAATGAGAAGTTTAGATTTGCGAAATGTAGTTTAGATATTGCGGAATGAGAAGTTTAGATTTGCAAAATGTAGTTTAGATATTGCGAAATGAGAAGTTTAGATATTGCGTAATGAGACGATACTTTCCTTTTTGTTGTTTAGAATTTCCGACTGTACGAGTAGGCGACAACCGTTGCCTGTGGAGACGGGCCTGCGGTTTAGTTTAACCTTGCATTTTTTATATACAGACCATTAGTACGGTTTTAATATGTTGTTAAATTCCTCTCGGATGTAACAATGTAGACTTGAAAGCGAAATCATAAGGACCCAGATCTGAAAATGATAGTCAGCAACCAAATAGACTTTTACAAGTCTATAACCCAGAAAGTGCACAGATAAAACCAGATGTAAATCCCTTACTTGTCCCATTTGTGCACACTCTGACTTGAGGAAACTCCTAGAAATGAAATGAAACGCTGAGTTTGACATCCATGTTTGACAGACGTCTGCATCTTGAATCTCCAGGCTTGGATGACTGCACTACAATGCTGCGTTCTATCCTCTCTTTTTGCCATAACTCTAGTTCTTTCTTTGGCAAACGCTGAAAGATTCACATTTTCTCAACTGAATAGGGCTATTTCATCGGACATGCCTTGAACAAACGTGTTAGATGTAATTCCCCCCTCGAGTGACCACACATTAACCACATGACAAGCCCATGTTCTGAATGGGCAGAATTCAAACAGATGATATTTTCAATGGGCTCCTCTGACCATCTCTATCTACCCTGTAGTTCTCATAGACCATCTCTAACTATACTAGGTTCATAGTCCATCTCTGTACAGTTCATAGCCTAGACTAATACAACTCTTAACGCATTTGTTGTTATTAACAGGTATACTCGTCCTATACATTAATTTGGTAGTTCGGCACGTCTTAAGGGTGTTGGATGTTGCTATACCTAGCCATGTTTATCGCTCCAATGCCTAGGCAAAACTGCTAGAACTACGCCATGACTACGCCAGAACTTAGCCATGACAGCCTTTGTACACTCTTCTACGCTGCTATCTGTGGTCTTGAACAAATCAGCAATGTTCGGAGGTCATTTCTGATTATCTAGTGATCGTGAATGGAAAATTGGTGGTTTCTCGGGCAAAGATTGGGCTCACTTTAAGCTCGCTTCTAAAACAGATGTGTGTCATAGTGGAATTGCTACTAATCATGTGGTACAGAATTAAAAAATAGATTTTTTGAAATATCTTAGATGAAAGACTTCTACAGATCTGCAAGACTTTTGTTTCCAGAATGGTTGTATTGCGACATTGGTCTTCACACGTCCTCACTTTTTTGTTGTCTCAATTGGCCGCGATGCTGAGACTCACGCCCACAAAGAGACTGCTGCAGAAAAGGCGAATAGGGCTAGGCCAGATGAAACAGTGACGTGTTCAATTTGTTCAGAGTTCAATCATTTTATGCGAAACATAATGATTTAAACCCTTTGAGGGGTCCAAAGAGTGCATGGAAGTAAAGTAAAAAACTTGCTGTCCACAGCTTTTTTTTGGAAGTCAGGGTTCACACCCAGCATTGCTAACAAGTGTAAGTAGCTCACCTACCAAGGTATCCACGTGCAGAAAGTGAATGGGAAATTGTTTAACGTTGTTGAAAATCTAGATAGAATCTGATAGGACTTTCGTATTTGGATGTATTGGCTATCAAGGCCAGACAAATAGTTTTTTTTTGCCACTGTAGGCGTTCCCGATTAACTTTCGGATATGTGTGCGTGGTGTGGTGTAGAAATGCATGCGCATGTACAGTTGTTTTATATTTTAGCATCGATTTGGTTTATTAGATTTACAATCATGAATTAATTTGGGTTAGAATTAGGTATTTAACTTAGAGGTGAGTTGCGTGGGATAATTGATTTGCATTTGAATACTTGCTTAAAACGCATTTTCCCCTGCAAAATGATTTGTTGATATTGGCTGCACTACTGTAAATGGCAACATTGCATGCCAGTATTGCCAGCAGTTTTATAATATATTTTATAATGTGGCAATTTCCGTGCAAATGAATTGCGTCCACTGTGCTGCCTCATCTCTCTGTCAATATGTATCCTGGGCCAGATTGCAGATATCTTTGGCATCCAGACAACAGGGCAGTTTATCCACAAATCGAGACTTGGCTCTGCTGCATTAATCAATTAATGTCACTGCTGCAAGTTTATGTGCTTTCAGGGTTGGGACTCGATTAAATAAATCAAATTCATTTGAATCATTATTAATCTAAATAAATTGCATATCAATATTTGACCTGAGGAGTTTTTTGGTCCGTTAAAAGATTGAATTCTTAAAAAAATGTCCTATCATCCACTGGGCCAAACAAAGCAGTCCGTTTGGATTGTTCTCCCATTGCATGCAGTCTTATGCATGCTTTTTGGCATTCCCATGCCAAAAGCATGGGAATAGCCCATGCTTTTTGCATGGGCATCATGCAGATAAAAAACGTAACCCCCCCCTCTGCACCACAGGCTTTGCCCACTGTTAATTGCATCCCCGTCACCTTTCTCACCCTTGCTCTGTTTGGATGCCTGTATATGTTTACATGGAATTCGATAAGTCTATCTAAGCTACAGTACGCCTGCAGGAGGTCAAGACTGGTGCAAGTACAATTTTCAAGATAGTCATTTAGCACACTCTTAATCCAGAGCGACGTAAAAACATTGTAATACATCATATGCATACAGATTAGTTGAATTTACATAATTTACAATTAAGCAGAATTTTAATTTACAGTTTAAGCTCTAAAAACATCACTATCGACATCCTCTATAGGTAACTGCTATCTAAGTCTCGTCTTACTATGCTATCTAAAATTCCTAGGTTGCTACTGCAAGTGCAATTGGTTGATACAGTATGTACTGCGAATTCTATGGGCTGAGATGGATTCTGAGAGCTCAGGAGAGTTTGAGTTGTGCGATCAGACTTGTAAGATGTGGCGGCGCCATACCTTTGGTTGCTTTGAATGCCAGCATCAGAGTTTTGTACTCTATAGGTGCGGGTAGCGACCGGGAGCCGAAAGAGGGCTCTGCTCTCTCTGCGGATTTGCAGAAACTGCAAATTGCTGGGGGCGCTTCCCAGTCCACATGCCACATATAGGTGCATGCCGCGGGCGACACAGCCGCGTTTTTGAGTCCTGATCCCTCTCTCTCCCTGTTTCCTGTCTATCTTCCCTTTCAATAAAAAGCATGGAAGCCCCGAAATATCATGGGCACGCGGACAATTGGTCTTTCCTTCAGCCTCTATACATCGTATCGCGACAGCAGCCTGCTTCCGTGGTTATCGCTGTGGCTTAGAGAGTTCCGCCTGCTCAGCAAGCCCTGTAAAATCCACTCTCCAAAAATGGATTTTTATCATTTCCTCCCAGAAAACGGCACCGGCGTCCATGTTGTTAACACCGTTTGCCACGCTTATCTCTGCCACTGAGCTCCTGAAAAGGTATTGGTGCTGCAGATTATGCTGCCGATGCTCCACTGGTTGTTCGCTGCAAGTTCAGCTGAGGGAAGTACCTGTATGTGGAGTGGGAAATGTTATCTTCAGCTGCAGTGCCTGTTGCTAGTAGCTAGGGGTGTAACCTTGAACACTAGTATATAAGGCAGACATTATTCGCAAAACAGGGGCGGATCTAGGCATGGGCATGGGGGGCAATGCCCCCTTAAATGCCCACATCCGCTCTTTTATGAAAGGCAAAAGTAGTAGATCTACAAGCTCACTTTTAGATCAGTTATTTGGGGTGTTTTTGGTATCGTTCACACAGTGCGCAGAAGTATAGAGTAGGTTTGACAATAGTTT
Organism: Benthosema pterotum; assembly: GCA_039105355.1. Taxonomy (NCBI): domain Eukaryota; kingdom Metazoa; phylum Chordata; class Actinopteri; order Myctophiformes; family Myctophidae; genus Benthosema; species Benthosema pterotum. The sequence continues at coordinate 15,397,724 of CM076982.1, read as the reverse complement.
ATTACGTTAAATGGTGGTTTTCAACCATTTTGATACCAGGGATATTTATTCTGCATTTTAGCCATTTGATGTTGAGTTTAGTCTCTAAAACTAAGGATTTTCAATTTGTGTCCACAATTTATGAGAGGCAAAATATTGGTCAAAATAACAATTCTTCTACATTTTCTCATTGTGTAGACTCTTGAAAATTAAGTAATTCAGATGTCTAAATATAGTTTAACTCTTGTGGGTGTAAGAGTTATAGATCTATAAGGTTCCAATTGGTTACCAACTGTCCATAATTTAGCTGGGGACCACCTGGAACCCTCTCAGGGACTGGGTAAAAAACACTGACATAAAACATTACAAAAGACATTTTGTAACTGCTCTGGCCTTTTGTTTTACACTACAGTGTTAAAATGCACCATACCCGACGTCCCTGTTCTCTTGAGACGGCGTCTATACTGAACTCATTTCTGTCTAGCCAGGCTAAAGACAGACGAATCAACTTGGTTGTTTGTTTTGTTTTGTCCAACAGCTGATTCGGTCTGGCTTTAGCCAGGCTCATTTATGTTATTCATGGTATCTGTTTAAAGTATCTGTAAAGACAGAGAGAAGATGGCATGTCTTGTTAAAATGCCTGTGTGTTGTTTTATCACAAAACAGTGATAATCTACTAATTCATGAGCCACTAAAACCGAAGCACCACATTGACTCCAGTGTTTATGAGTATTTATAAAGAGCAGCCGTCTTTGAGCCGTGGCCAGGAACTGATTCTCCACCCTGCAGGTCGTTTGAATAAAACAACCAATTATTTTACAAGGTCAGCAATAATAAACCGTGTAGTTTAATTCTTCTCCGATCGGAGCTGTTTAATCTCTGTTTATAGTAGCCTGCAGGCCAGACATCTGGCAAAGCGCCTGATGGTTTGTTTTGTCTTCTACTGAAAACTGCCACCGCAGCGAACTACCAAGATAGAGAGAGGCTGTTCCTTAAGTGGATGGAAATTGGGTGATTCAAACTAGAGTTCATCAATGCGCTATGGCACGGGGTTTCAACCATTTCCATACCAGGGCCAACTTTTTGTTCTGCATTTTAGCCACGGACCACCATTGATTGACACATGATATTGAGTTTGGTCTATCAGACCCAAAACTAAGGATTTTCAAGTAGCCAAAAATGTTCAAAATAACAATTCCTCTACCTATGTACCTTCTTCTATGTTCCCTTACAGGTCCATTTGGTTTCATTTTACGATCTCACGAGACCACTGCGTTATGGGCATCAATGCACTATGTATCGGTTTGCGGTTCAAACCGATACACGGGTAGGACTCTGTTATAAATGGGTAAACTATAGCCATGAGGTGCTGATCCCGCAAGAGAGGTTCAAATGCCTGAGACAGTACAGCAGTAAAA
>CM076982.1:15376327-15393827 GCA_039105355.1 Benthosema pterotum | reverse complement strand
CTTTGAAAGAGTTAAAAACAGAATGTAATGAATCATTTTCTGCCCCTATGTTTCCAGTGCCTTGCTGTGTGGGAGACCTTCCTGCTGTCGCAGAGGGACGAGGCCAGCGGAGACATCGGCAGGGATGACTCCTAACGTCCAGACGCAGAATGTTCCTTCCTTCCTTCTTTCCTTTCCTTCCTCATGCCGCTACACCCCCTCGCTTCAAAATCACACCCCACCGTTGCTATTATACAGCAGTGATTTACAACCCTTTTCATATCAATAGTTATTCAGCCTTAGAGCAGTGGTTTTCAACCTTTTTCATACCAGGGCCCACTATTTATTCAGAATTTGAGCCACGGACCACCATTTCAGGACATTTTATCCCCACAGACCCCAAAACTAAAGATTTCTTTTGCTTTTGTCCACAATACCAGGCTGGATTTGGGAGAAAGCAAAACAGTCAAACATGCAGATCAAAATGACCATTAATCTTCTACATTCTCTAGTTGTGTAGACTTGGGCTAATTTAGATGATTTTTCATGTTTACACTGTTAAGACTGGACTGAGAGTTACATCTGGTTAACCAACTGTCCATCATTCAGCTGGGGATCACCTGTAACACTCTCAAGGACCACTGGTTGAAAACCACTGCCTTAGAGCCACGTACGGACCACCGTTTGATGACATTTAGCCTCTTGAGATTCCAGACTTGATCGTTGGATGAGATTTTTGTCCACCATTCCATGCTGTATTAATGTTGGTACCATAAGGAGAGATAACAGGCGATTAAAATTACAATTCTTTTTAAGATTAAGTAATGCAGATGCTTTACAACATTAAATCAAATGGACATGTATTCTTTCAGTTAAATATGTATAAGGGTCCATTTGGTTTATAACTCTAATCCTTTAGCTGAGGACCACCTGGAACCACAGGTGGTTCCCAGACCACTGGTTGAAAACCACAGTTATGCAGTACCTCTGAATAATAAATAGGCTTGAAGCCATAATTTACACAAACAAGCTCGCTTTAGGGCTGGAAGATATGGACAACATTGAAATGTATCTCAATTTTTTTTTGACCAAAATGCTACATCTTGAGGTATTTTAATAGCCTGCTAGTTAGCGCGTGTTTGCTTGTTGGCTACGTTTAGCTGATTTTCATGCAAAGTTTAGAAAGTATGCTTAGGCTGTGTTCACACTGGCAGATGAAAAAGGTATAAGGATGCAAAGCGTATTTGTAGTTGAAACAAGCTTGATATGTTTTTTCTTTTTTACAAACGTCAGAGGTAACTTGCATCATCACTTCGCTGCCTTCCTTTGAACACACACATACACAGTTAGTGAACTTCCAACAGCGTCACTCTGCACAACGCACACAGATCCTACGCAGAAGCACACACCAAAGAGAAGTTGCTGTCGATTGACTCTCGATTGCACCATTCCAGTGATTATTCCTCGTCATTGCAACCTCAGCAGCAGCTTGAATATTGACTTGACGGCGAAGACCTATTCATACTCCATTAGAGATAAGCAACTCGCATTTCAGGTGATAACCTTATCGCGTGGACGGCAGTAACGATTGGAGTCCATCCTGCTCGCGTGGATGTCCTTTGGCATTCTCCCCGCCCCTTTTATGCTTCAGATGCGCAGCTCTCACACCATTTGATGACATTTAGCCCCTCAGACTCAATACTAAAGAATTGTGTTCATGTCCACAATTCCATGCTTCATTTAGGCAATTGTTGACCAAAAATAATAACAGCACTTCTACAATCTCTAGTTCTTGTAAGTCATTGAGATGTAACTAGACCAGTAACTAGACCAGTACGGGCTTCATATAGGTCCATTTGGATACCAACTCTCCCATCATCTAGCTGGGGACCACCTGGCACCCTCTCAAGGACCACCGGTCGAAAACCACTGCTCTAGACCAATCAGTGACCGGGACGATATCCCCAGAGTGAAAGGGTCGGTCAGTAAACACAGATGCGTCCAGTTCGAGCGGTGAGCAGCCACTCGTAATGTCGTAATGTCGTGGTTGTCTGACTTTGTATAATGACACAGCGGTGAGTTGCCCGTCACCTACAATAGCCTAGTGTGAAAAGGCTTTAATTAACACCATGGTCCATGGACCTCTAAAGACCAACACGCATACCACACTCCTTTGCAAACGTTGGAGAACATCTTCCTGTTTTGGAAGGGTGTCTGAAGCTTGGAATGATGCTGATGTGTCGTTATAGTAGCAGCCTGTATTGTGCCTAAATCCATGTCTTCCATGTCAACACTTTCTCTCTCTCTCTCTCTCTCTCTCTCTCTCTCTCTCTCTCTCTCTCTCTCTCTCTCTCTCGCCCAAGCAAAGCATATGTACCAAAAATAATAATGACCACTTAAACCTTATCCTTAGTTTAGCGCCGATGATCTGCTGTTTTCAGCGAAAGGGGCTTTAACTTTAGAACATGGATAGCAGGGGGTTTAAGTGGTTAAATTGTCGGGATATGTCAGAATTCCGCGTTACACATTTTGGACTCAAAACAGACGTGGACGTTTACGGGAATGTTCTAAAAGCCTGCATCCTCCTCACAGCATCCGGAGTTTTTCTCCTGTTTACCTGTTTATGATGACTATAGCTAATTAAAATAATAATAATAATAATAATAATGATAATGTTGATTGCCACACTTTAATAATAATGCCAAATGTTTTTTACTGTCATACATGCACATTTTTTGGCTTTTTATTGTTCTTGAATATGTAATGAATGATGATTGAAATAAAACAATGCTGACTGAAGCATTATGTGTTTGCTGATAATAAAGAGACATTTGGTACAGTGAGAAAGTACAGTACAAGTGTGGGTTGTTTACCAGCGGTACGAATGGAACAGCGCTCTACATAGTGCAACTTATTCACCCATTCATGCACTAATGGTGGCCAATGGCAGTAGTTTGCCACCTTGTTTTAAGCCCTGTGTCATCACAGCAACGTGCTCAACGTTATATTTAGGGTCAACGTGAGAGGACTGAAGAGGCTAGTCGTTTTAGTAGACATTGACCAAGACTACTGGTTTAAAGTTGACAAATGTGCATTGAAACGGATTGCACTGTGACTTGCTTGCAGTGCAGTTTGGGGCGGAGGATGCTTATCAACTCTAGGCTCATTCAGAGTTTAGATTTTTGGTGATCACCACGATCACCTGTCGCGCTGTGGTGTTTTGTCTTGATCTGTCAAAAAAAGCAAACGATGTACGGCAGCTCCCGGCCAAGGTGATTGGTTTAGCTCTGTTGGGTGGGCGTTCCCAGTAAGCACCACTGCGGTATGACGTCATATTGTAGGCAACGGTGGCCGCGGTGGTCACCAAAAATCTAAATATGAATAGGCCTTCTGTCAGCTCACAGCATGTGACAACACATGACATGTTGGTATGATAAGCAACCTACTGCGAATTATTGCTCGATTTTCGATAGAATCCGCTCTTCAAATCCTCACCATTTGCCTCAGGTAACCCTATCTCCTGTCGGTCTACTTTCACACCAATAATGGCATAAAAAACAAGCATTCTTCTCGGCTTTGTGTGGGGCGATTTGGCCTTCACAACTAAGCATCGTCAAACAAGTCCACAAACGCAACCACATGCACGCACGCGCACAAACACAAAGCACAAGGGGCCTAAGCGTACGCAATCCTGGCGAGAGCTCATCTAGGCTAATGGAATATTCATTTCCTTATGGCCGACGCCAGCCGTGCTCAGCCGAGCCACCAAGGACTCCTTCTCTGCTGTTTGATTCCCTTTCTCCCCCCCTCTTCATCATCGTAGTAAATTATGAATCCCCCCCACCTAACCCCCAACACACCCCCAGCCGGAGGGCCCAGCGTTAGTTGAAAAGAAGTGCGAGAATAAAGGCATGGCATCTAAGATGTGTGTGTGTGTGTGTGTGCGTGTGTGTGTGTGTGTGTGTGTGTGTGTGTGTGTGTGTGTGTGTGTGTGTGTGTGTGTGTGTGTGTGTGTGTGTGTGTGTGTGTGTGTGTGTGTGTGTGTGTGTGTGTGTGTGTGTGTGTGTGTGTGTGTGTGTGTGTGTGCGTCCGTGTGTGTGCCTGCACATCTGTATTCACACATGAATTACTATTACTTTTTCCCCAAGTACTATGTAGAAATACAGTATGCGTGCGTGTGCGCGCACGCATCCATATGGTGAACGTGTGAATTACTATACTTTCTCCTCAAGTACTGTATAGAAATACAGTACAGTATGAGGTCGCTCATTCTGTGCGTGCATGTGTGCATCATGCTTGGCTTGGTGGTGATGTTTTCCATGTGTTATGCTTAGCCATGTGTTGATGTCACATACCACTGTGCTTGTTGTGAGCTTAATGATTGTCTATTTTTTGTCTATATTGTTAGAATATGTCTAATGCTGTCTCTACGTAAGTATAGTGTGTGCGTGTGAGACAGAGAGAGAGAGAGAGAGTGTTGGAGATTAGCCAGTTGTGTAATTACATGTGATATCAGAGTGTTTAAGGTACACGAACCTCAGTGAGGATGCATTATTCAGGTAAAATGCCCACAGAGGCGACAGTGCAGCAGCGTCGTTGCGCGATCGCAAACCAAACGCCCCTCTCCCAACCCCCGCATCGCGGCGCATTAGCCAGGGGGCTTATACGAAGGCGGCAGCGCTTCATTCGAATAACTCAGTTTAATATTGAATGTGATTAAGCCAAGTAGGGTAACCCACTTTTGGGGGGTTAAACATAGCTGCTGCTATGCGCCTGAATACATGCATAAACGTATAGGCCATGCACACATAATAATGCACATAATGCGCTCAATCCACACCTTTCCTGCCGAGTGAGCAGCTAGAATCCCCCTATTAGGATGATAAAACATGCATTTTTTATTTTGTGTCCCAAAGCTGAATAGTGTGCAGATTATGCAAAGTGCTTTGAACACTGTTGTTTAAATTGACACTGACGTGATCCAACCCCATTTAGTTTTGAGCCTCACAAGCACAGGCAGGCTTCAAAACGGCAAAATAGATTCTTCAGTTATGACAAAGATAACGAGCAACATTGGCAGACAATAGCTGGATGACAAGTTATATAAAGTCAGTAATTCTTCCACTCCTTCCTGCAGTTGTCAGTCACTGTCATATTTATAATGTCAGAAACAAACCCGGAGGAAAAAAGGCTTCACAGTTTAAGCTCAGAAGCGTCTCTTGAGACACCCATGTTTATTTCACATTTTAAGATCACCTAAAGATCACCTATGCCTCTTTATGGCCCCTAAGATGAATAGTTGCTGCAATCTTGCTATATATAGCACATAGCAAGATTTCAGCTTTGTCTCGTTTATTTCTCAAATACAGCTGTAGCAGCCAATGGAGAGACTTCAGCTTTGCCTCATTTATGGATGCTCATATTCATCTTAGGAGCCATAAAGAGGCATCTTTAGGTGATCTTCAAATGTGGGTGTCTCAAGAGGCGCTTCTGACCTTAAACTGAGAAGCATTTTCTTTTCCTCTGGGAAGGCAATGAGACAGACTCAATGCTATAATTATAATCTGCACAGATTATAGCAATGTGTTCCTGGTAGTGGTGGAACATAAATAGTATAATAGAGCAGTGGTTTTCAACCTTTGTGATCCCAGGGCCCACTATTTATTCAGCATTTGACACACGGACCACACATTGACAACATTTTCATCCCATGCACAGACCCCAAACTAAAGATTTCTTTTGGTTTTGTCCACAATTCCAGGCTGGATTGTTGCAAACAAAACATGCAAATATACAGTAGATCAAAATGACCATTCTTCTACATTCTCTAATTGTGTAGAATTCTTAATCAAGTGGTGCTAATGTAGATAATGAATATTTTACACTTTGAGAAACCAAATGGACCTGCAAGGGTCCATTTGGTTTCATGTTTATGCTCTTAAGAGTTACATCCGGTTAACCAACTCTTCATCTTGTTAACCGACTTAGCTCGGGGACCACCTGGAACTTTCTCAAGGACCGGCGGCGGTCCCCGGACCACTGGTTGAAATCCACCCACCCCCTGAACGATGCACATTATTTCTGGACCACAGGCAACGTCATGGAAAAGGGCGGGACTGCTAAGATCTAGGCTACTCGGCTGTCAGTATGTAGTTCATAATTTTGCTTGTCAGGTACACTGCTGTTTAGAATATAACTGCCCCGAACACCTATCTCCATCTACTGTATGTACAACGTACTATCTTTGATTTGGCACTAGTCTCCTACTCTCTGACTCTGGATTGATGACGTTCTTGTTATTTACCGTTTGATATGTTTGGTGATCTCATCTGATAGGAGAGAAGAAAACACCACAAGATTGACGAGTGATTAGTCAAACGTGTTCTCTCTGCAGTAAATAAATAAATCTATAGTGTCGACACAACACAGATCTGTCTGTTTGCGATCTGACTGTTAATATTTTGATACATTGTCACGCTTGTTAGAGTGCGAATAGAGTGGAGCATGCATGTGTTGGGGAATGTTGTGGATGGCTGTATTATTTTAGATCTAGAATTGTCTCTGGAAAATGCAGTTTATCAGCCTATAAGCCTATCGGTAGGCAGGAAGATGGTAGCCTCGATCTCCAGGCTTACAACATCTGTGCTGCGAAATGAAAGCCTGGAGACAGGGTACCCCAGAGAGACTATCAAAAGGCAGGACTTCCGGTTTGTTAACTTCCCCTGGAAGTTGCCATTTTTCAGCCAATCGCGGCGCGGTGCTCCCGAAAATGTATACCCCGCGGAAACATTTAATTTCACTCTTTGTGCTCGCAAAGCTGTTGTAAAGTTTAAAAAAAAATGCAATGCACACGATTCCATCTTTGGCTTTGTTTGTTGAAATCTATTTTCTCTGAAAATAAGAGTGAACAAGTCGAGACACTAGTGAGGACTGAACAGGGTTGTTTCTCTGGGGACTGTAAATACAGTAACGTCCGCAACTACCGTTGATAGTCTCAAAAGCGTACCCGGCACCTAGGGTGGGAAGATGGTGTTTCCTCTATAAGCCAGTAGCCAATGTTATAACTTTCATTTGATTTTATTAAGCACAATATGAAGACAATACCAAAAAGAAATATGCAAAATATAAAAAACTGCTAGTAGGAGGTAAGAAGCTCAACGGTCTTATACAAGGCCCACAACCTGTGCTGTACTGTACAATTTTAATGTGAAACCCACATTCCAATGTTTACTTCTTTAACCTGAGGCTGCGGTTCTGCCTCATCATTACGCAGCCACACAAACACAATTGTACACTTATGTTTGTATATGAAATCGCCCAAATCGCCCAAGTCGATTACAAGTGCCATATATGATTATTATATTAGTCATCAAATCCTGCATTTTACTGGGGTCTTTGCTTGGCTAAAACAAGAAAACAAGGTTAGGGTTGGATTTAGTTGCAAGTTGCAACTGAGAAAAAAGGCTGATTAAAAAAGGTGTGACCGATTAAAAAGGTTTGAGAAAAAGGGCAGGGTTTCCATGGTCGCAATCACAGTTGCAAAATGATCTGGCCGTCTCTCCATTATAGTCTTATTATCTAATTTGATGATCTGTGCGTAGTTCACAATCGGCACATGGTCATCTCCACTGTGATGTTGGTGGATGGACGTCCCTGGCTCAGATGATCCACCTGGCGCATATGGAGCGTAGGCGCCTGTTGCACCGACAATCGCCCCAGCGCTTCATCCCTGTATGAGCACAGAGACAGGCGAGGGTGATGGGGGCACGTTATCCATGACATGCATGCATATGTGGTAAATTGTAAGCCACATTAAAATCTATAGTTAACTTGTATTATTTGTAGGTTTAAAGTTTATATGCATGCATTAATCGTATTGGCCACCTGCTTAAACTGTTGTCTGATGCTGTGGCACCAGCATTTGTTTGTGCTGTCATTTACCTCCGTAGTTAATCGCCATACAATGCTGTCCGCGGTCATTGTTTGGTTCTCCAGGGGCCCAGTTTGTATAATCCATCCTCGAACCATCACTCCAGAACCAACTCCGCTCCTGAGCAAATATTTAAAAAAAAAAATTCTAAAAGCTCAGTTAGGTTGTTTACTTCCAGATAGTTACATTCTGACACTGTACAGAAAGTGCTCATTGTGTTTGGTTGTGGCTCACCTGTACTGCATCATGGCCTCCTATCCAAACGTAATTGCTGGTCATGCTCTGGAGGAAGTGGTATTCCGCAAGGCTGTGGACTGAGGCCAGGTTGCCTCCGTTGATCAAACAGTACCTCTGCATGGGGACACATGCGATGCAAGGTTTTACACACAGTGCTGTTGTGCCTGCCTTGTGTTAAAGCCCTTTGTTTCCTCAAAACGTAACACAAGCCTTGGACCAAACCTTAAAGGGGAACTCCACCCATTTTCAACATTTTAATATGTCATTAATATACCTTAGAGATGTTGTGTAGACATGATAAAAAAAGCTCCCCCAATTCTGTATTTCCTAAAAATAGAGGTCTGAAAAAAAACATTAACATGGTGAAATACATCTGATGCATCAAGATGTATCTCACCTTGTTAATGATTTTTCTTTCAGACCTCTTTTTCCTGAGAGGGTACAAATGGAACATTTGGTTTACATTTGTACCCTCTTAGGAACATTTTGAAAATGGGTGAAATTCCCCTTTAACTCTTCATCCTAAATTGAACAGTATAACAGCTCAGTTCTTTTTATTTTGTAGTCCATGCACCAGAGCCCCAAATTTGGAATGTCAACTCTCTGACATATTATCAGAAAAGCTATGCCCAGTACTAACAAAATAATTCATATAAAATTATTTAATACATTTGCACAAATTCTGTTGTGAATTTGTGCAAATGAATGAGCTCCAAAGAAGGCTTAAGGTGTCTACTTTAAGGCAAAAATAAAATGAGTTAATGTGTTTCAGTTTTTTTTTAAATACATTTGAGAAAACACAACAGCATGTCTTTTCACATTTCACTGTTTCGAGGGCTCATTCAGAGATAAATGCATTTAAAGTTAAATCATTTATCAATTGTAGTTGTAAAGTGTGTGAGGTGTTTTCTGGGTTTTGTAGTGCAATCATTTGTAGTGACATCATGAGGTGGTGTGCAGTGAGTTGAGCTTGTTATTAAAACAAAACCAAAAAAGAATTTTAGTGAGATTAGCAGACAACAGAATAATGAATCACTTCAAAAGTTGTGGTAAATCTGTTAAGGAGTTAATTATGAACTGAATGGGCAAAACTATACCTAGAATAAATGTAATTGTTAATTCACCTCGGCCTCCGCCCAGGTCCTTGCTGTCGGCTCGTATCTGAAGCAACGCCCTCCGTAGCGCCTCCATCTACCCAGGCATAGACCGTCCAAGTCCCGCTCCTCCTCGTCCTCGGACACAATGTCATTCTCCTCCACCGCCAATCCATTCCCTCCATCCACCATGTCTCCTTCCTCCTCCACCGTGTCTGCCCCGACTGCCTCCTCTAACGCCGTCTCCATCTGGCCGCCATCCTCCTCCCATTCCATGGCTACCGTCAATTCCTCTCCGCCCGTATTCTCTGTTGAACAGGCGAAAAAACACACAACCAGAAGTAACTGCCAGCTACAGTTATAGCCGTTATGTTATTTTGTTAATGGCGTAGTCTCTGGATGGCAACCGGATACAGGTTGCCGGTTCAAACCCGGGCTCCCTAGAGTTACTGTCGCTGTGTCCTTGAGCAAGACACTATATATGGCGCTATATGAATGCACCATTTACCTTTAGTACTAAATGCACCACGCACCAATTCTGTGGCTTGGTGGTTAGAGTGTCCGCCCTGAGACTAGGGGGTCCGGGGTTTGATTCCAGGCCAGGTCATACCAAAGACTCTAAAAATGCCCAAGAGTGCCAAGCAGGGATCCAATGCCTCCCTGCTTGGCACTCAGCATCAAGGGGGTTTGATTGGGGAGTGAGTCCCTGCGACATACTAGCATCATGTCCAGGGGGTGTACTTGTACATCAAGCTGCCTCACACGCTACAGAAATGTGGGATAGGCTCCTGGGCCTTGGGCCTCATAAGGCTCGATAAAGCTTACTAAATGCACCACGGATTATTCCAACACAGGACATGCCTGAAAATCCACCTCAGGTGTAATCCGTCCCTCTTGAAGGCATGATGGAAGACAAACCAATATGGAAGGTCATGGCTGGGAAGTGCAGCCTTTTTTCAGGCCCAATACAGAGTGATATGCATTTTTTTTTTAATAAGTACCTTGAACCGTGTGTACTAGTGCCTGCCTGCTCGGGGTTATTCTCAGAAATTGCTGAATGAGAGCCAAATTTTGTTCCCTTGGCTATATCGGCTGCTGCCAGTATAGGACAGCAGCCAAAAACATTGAGTTAAAACAAGTAAAAATCTGCAATATATTCCATGAAGTGCAATATTTAGACAAATTGTAATGCTGTAATATATAGCAGAGCTAGAGCAGCACACACAGTCACAATCAGCATGATGATGATGATAATACCTGCAAAAAAACAGCACAAAAACAAAACAATAAGAGAAATACTATAAAGAGATTGAATTAAAATAGGGATCCAGTGTGGCTCAGGGTTATAGTTGGCCGGATGGTATCCGCAAGGTTCCCAGTTCGAACCTGGGCTCCCCCTTAGAGTTAATGTGGAAGTGCCCTTGAGCAAGACGCTGAACCCCTAAATGGCTCCTGATTTGCAGGTTGCCACCTTGCAGAGTGTGTGAAGGTGAAGCACAACCTATGCAAAGTGGAAATATTTGGATAAAATGCACCAGCTACCATCTCAATAGGTTGAAAAAATGGAAGAAAAACGACAGGCTATATAGGACATGATCTCCGACAACTTGCTGTAGTATGCCGTTTTCCATCATTTTTGAGGATTTTCAAAAAATGTCGTAATCGAGAATTTCCGACATACTATAGTAAAACGACAACATCGAAGAAAAACGACAGGCTATAGTACGACTGCAGGAATCTCAGGTCTAAAGGGGTTGAAGTTGTATTTTTTATGAAGTAGAAAAGTTATAAATGAACCCCCAACAAGATCAAACATACGGTGCATCAAAACTAGCCATAAAAGTTCTCACCTTGTAGAGTGAACGCAATAATATACAGTAGAATATATAGAGCTGACCGCTGATTCAGGGATGAAGTGCCAGATGTGTTCAGAATGTACAGTATCTCTGCATGAGCTCTGTTCTGGTCTCTATTTATAAGCCTTCGGTATGTTTACAAGTTAATGAGTTCATCAGGAAACAAAAAAATAAATAGTCAGGGGTTTCACATGAAGTCATCATTATCAGAGTTTACTGAGTTTGCTGCACAAGGAAAATTACTCTGTTCCTGGCACACATAGTTAGATATTTGTCTCACGTGTGCACGTGAGGGCCCATTTTCTGCATGCGTTTCACATATAATATCGTGCGTGTCTAAAGGTTCGTGAGATTTAGCCTATATAACCTATTAGCCTACTTTTTAAGTTAGATAAGAATGTTTATGCAAGTATATTTCCTCATTAGTGTGCATGGCATGTGCTATCTATCTTGTTTTTTAGACACTTATACCTTCAACCTTGAAAATGTCGGGCTGTGGTGTTGTCAACTGATATCAAAGGTGCATTGAACTGATGTTATATCAAACATTCAAGGCAAAAGTGGGATCTAACCTATATGGAAAAAAACAATATGCAAACTCTTGATGAAAGTAGGTAGGTAAGTAGGACTGCCATAAGAGAGGAACAATTTGTTCTATTTGTACATCCAAGAGTTACAAACCTATAAGGGCCCAAACTATCTGCATATACGCACATAGGACCCTGGGTAGGGCTGAAGCGGTTAATGTGTGTGTTATGAGAATAATAAGAAATCTATGAAATGTCTTGTTGCCCTTTTAGGCAACCACACTAATGCAATTTTGTTCTTCCTAGTGGTGGTGATGATGATGATGCTACTGCTGCCAATGGGTACATTGTTCCCATATGGGGAAAAAAAAACAACTTTTAGACATGAAAGTGGCCATATTTCTTTTAGACATATATAAAACTTTATTGTGATTTATAATAATTCAAGATATAGGTATAGGATCCAGTATTTTTGTAAAATGAAACATATATAAGTTTGTAATTTATAGAAATAATATATGACATTCAAAACAGATATAAGATCCATAGTATTTTTCTTGTTAAGTGGCTTGTATGGTATGGGTGCGATGAAGCTGCCCCCATACCATTTTCTCCTGCCTCCCCAATTGGGAAATGTTACATCTGGCCCTGCTCCATTCACTAGAGAGATGGCCCTGAAAATCTCAAATTTGTGAACAAAGCAAGTTGTTTTTGTCACACTGCACATCGCCGTCATAACAATTGTGTACTGACGTTGGATATCGATGTATATGACACAGTACTGCAGTTGTGTCCTATCCAATGCAATTTCAACTTTCTAGTGAGTAAACATCATTATAAAACCACTTAACTTCTCAAAATGTTTGTGGGCAGGGTCTGCTTTGCCCACACCTTCTGTGCCTGCAATAAGACTGACTGGAGAGGAAAAAAAACACAACCTAATAGTTCTACAAAATATACGTTTAAAGTTGAATGCCATTGTTTGCCGGTAAAGCTGGCCAATTACGTGTTCTGAACAGTGTCTACCCTCATCCCACTCTCCATTCAGACACCATCGATCCCTGTCATTCCACTGGCATAAAGGCAGTTCTTTCCCCTCATCCATTGTTAAAGAAATTCAATATGCAAGACCCAAGGGAGGCAAATACTGCATACTTCAGATGTGTCAAACAGCTTTTATAAGGGAAAGTCTGCAAAGAGAGAAGGACAAGACTTGTGGCCCCCAGGGAAGGGATGAAAAACATGTTTCCTCTACTCGGTTCCTCAGCCATCTTCTCTGCTATAGACAAGCTTGTATATGTTTTATCAAGTGGTCAATTCATATAGTGTGCCTTTTCCCTGCTGTGTAGTCTGTGTAGTGTTTGCCAGTAGTGCTTTCAAATTATTTGCCTTTGAAGTGTGTGTGTGTGTGTGTGTGTGTGTGTGTGTGTGTGTGTGTGTGTGTGTGTGTGTGTGTGTGTGTGTGTGTGTGTGTGTGTGTGTGTGTGTGTGTGTGTGTGTGTGTGTGTGTGGTGTGTGTGTGTGTGTGTGTGTGTGTGTGTGTGTGTGTGTGTGTGTGTGTAAACAGTCAGACAGGAGCCAGGATTCGAATCGCCAACCCCCGGATCATCATCAGACAACCTGCTCTACCTCTGTTATCACTTTGTCATAATAGCTTAGCTTTCATTCTTCAGGACAACAACTCATCCCGATTTCTTTGTGCTTTATGTCAGCCACTTTTTGATACCAGGGCCCACTATACTATCCAGCCACCATTTGAGTACATTTTCACCCCACAGACCCCAAAACTAAAGATTTCTTTTGGTTCTGTCCACAATTCCAGGCTGGATTTTTGCAAACAAAACAGGCAGTCATACAGTAAATCAAAATTAACATTAAACTTCTACATTCTCTAATTGTGTAGTCTTCTGCTAATTCTGATGATGATTATTTTAACTCTTGAGAGTGTAAACATGAAACCAAGTGGGCCCGCAAGGGTCCATTTGGTTTCAATGTTATGCTCTATAAAGAGTTACATCTGGTTAAGCAACTTTCCATAATTTGGGGACGACCTGGAACACTCTCAAGGACCACTGGTTGAAACCACTGCTTTATGTGGTTCTCAATGCTAGCCCCGTCTCTTCTCTTTGGGTTTCAGACCGTCGTTATGAATGGAAGTACGCTTTGCCCTGAGGCGGGTGGAGTAGAGTAGTGCCCACTCCTTAGTCACTGTGACATGATAGGACATAATGACTGCAACGGCATGACCTCACCTCTGTGTCCGTTCATTTTAGCATGTTTTCATGTGTGTGTGTGTGTGTGTGTGTGTGTGTGTGTGTGTGTGTGTGTGTGTGTGTGTGTGTGTGTGTGTGTGTGTGTGTGTGTGTGTGTGTGTGTCATCTGCTCCAAATCCCCACCTTTAGGAAGGAAGAATGCACTTTGATAGCTTTGTATTGCCACGTATTTGTCACAATAAAGGAAAAGGCCTGATGTCTTGAAGCAGTCTTTAGTTGCCTGTGGTGAGCATCACAGAAGGCATTTCAGGTGAAAAGGTGCCCTTTCTGTTACAGGTCTCCACCGGGAGGATAGAGTGTGTGGTATTTGCAGTAATTGTCTTCATTTTGTTGGGGACATGCAGAGCCAGATCACTCAGTTCATCTCTGAGGATGGAATTCTGGATGAGTAGAACGTTTGCAGCACTTTGTACGAAAGGGCCAGTCTAGAGAATCTCAACAATCCAACAGCGCTGTCATGATCACATGAGCTGAGCATGTGTACCGATTTGGATGAAATATGTGTGACAAATAGCAGAAATCAGCCTCATGGTGGCACTATAACTGGGAGATGTGGAAAATGTTTTGCCATGGCCTCTATGGAGATCGCCAGTTATAGCACTTCTGTGAGGCTGATTTGGGGGAAAAAAAACATTCAGACATTCATATTTCGTTGCATATGTCGGGATGGTTGGCCCAACGGTTGCAACTGTTGGCATTACAGTCGCAATCAATGTGTATGTTATTTTTCAACTTCTGTGAAATCATTTTGCGACTGCGGCATACGTTGCGGTGTTTGGCACAATTGCTGTAAGGGTCGTGACCGTTATGCTTATGCCTTATGGAACTATGGAAATGTGGAAATGAAAATGTGCGTGTAGAATTTCATGGAAATTGGACTCTGTGGTTTGTGGCATTTTGCTTAAAATGAACAAATCATGAGAGCTTTGGAAGCCGATCTTAGCCGATCTTAGCCAATCAGCCAACGTGAGGCACGAGATCAAAGCATGTCGCTACTCTCTTCCTACAGTACACTAGTGCTGATCTGTTGATCACATGACTATGGAGATAATGTATACTGAATTGCATGTTGTATAGATAAAATGTGTTCAAGTAATCTACATACAGGTGGCTGGAAATTTTCAGGCAGAGGTAAGCTTCCAGAGTGTGTGGTGCAAAATTTGGCACCACCTGGGTTTACTGTCATGCACGGACAGACACGTGGACGTAGTGCACAGGCACTCCGTCTCGTTGTTGACTATATTGTAGGGAGCTTCTGTGGCACATGCAAAAAGCTGAAGGAATGCAAAACATGTTTCCTCCATTGCTCAGCCATATTGTGCAGTTCTATGCCAGACATACCTGCATATTTTATGAAATAACATGGTTAACATTATTAAGTGGTTAATTTGAAGTGTACCCTCTTCCGGTAAATGCAGTGTGGTCAAAAGTACACTATTTGTACAGTGTAGTAGTTAGATGCACTTCAAAAATGTACTTGTGTAAGGATAGGTGAGTGTATTTACCTACCTGTTACGTAGTGCTACTTTATCGTTACTTTAATACAGACTATGCTGTGGCTCATCCCCAACCGGTATCTGCAGTAATTCACGGTATCTACTGTATACCAACATTAGGCAAGACAAAGTGAGAGCGGCTAGATCGAATGTGGATGCCGGCGACAGTTATTGAGATGGATACGATGCAAGCGCATCCTCTGCTGTGTTGTCTCGATCGCTGGCCTCGGCTAGGGCTCTGGAGGCCATGTGGCGGGCCTTGGTGTGAATCCAGAGAGAGAGAAAGACAGAGGGAGAGGGAGAGAAAGAGAGACGATAACTATATTGGATGACTTCTGGCCCTCCCAGGGCAGTGCCATTAGAAGAGCATTAAGGCCCTAATTCTTCAGTATCACAGCTATAGTGGCTGTAAAAAAAGACAAAAAGTCCAGACTGCAGTTTGGGTATAACCACTGCATCTATCCACATTTCAATATGTAAGTTAAAAAATAATACATCTTATAGCCCAGCTGGCCCAAATGTACTAAAAATAGTACATTGCCAGGGTCCCACCCCCCCTTTGTAACACTTATTTTGTTAAGCAAGATCTCAGAAACGGATGTTATAACGACTAAGTTGTGCGTGTGGTTTCTTCCTCTGCAGTCGTTCTAACACCCTGGCAGAAAGCGTCATTGAGGGGTAATAATCTGAGATATTAGTGTTTTGAATGCCTATAGCATAGAATAGACGCGCGTGCACAATGGCCGCGTCCATGTCGTCCCAAATGAAAATGTATTCGAACAGCTGGCGGTTGTTCAAAAAAAATACATTAAAGACTGTAAGCGCTATTCATGGATCCTCCGTGTTGAGCGCGCTGTGCAACTATAGCTATCCCTACGGCCTACGTGATTCTCGCGTTGGGTTGGTAAAGTAATAATTACAGAACCATTGGTGGACCTGTTCTGTACATGGCAAGAGAAATGTAAATTCTTGTTGTTTCTTATTTGAACCTGCAAATGAGTTGAATGTTAAAACACTGGTATGGCACTCCTGGTTCACCGGGACGGGGTTCAATTCCCTGCAGTGTCCTGCTGATTGCATTTGCAGGTTTAAATTTGAGTTGGATGACTGACTATACAAATATTATATATTGTGATTTGGATAGTCTATTGCAGAATATTTTTTATTAGGCGACATGGTAGGGCAATTTTATTTCATTTGTTATTTTGCAAATAAATATGATCTTAAGGAGAATTAAAATCTACAAACAAAAATTTTGAGAAAAAGGCTATAGCCTTATGTTTTTTCATCATTTTGAGGATTTTCGAAAAATGACGAAATCTGGCAAAAGCGCAAGGGTATAGCATTACAGTCTTGCTCAGCATGGCGTTTTTCACCGTTTTGAGCATTTTTGAGCATTTTCGAAAAAAATGTCGAAATTGCGAGAAAAAAAACGCATGGCTATAGCCTTACGTTTTTTCATCATTTTGAAGATTTTCGAAAAATGACGAAATCTGGCAAAAGCGCAAGGGTATAGCCCATGATTTTTCTTCGATTTCGACATTTTTTCAAAACGCTCAAAAACGCTCCGAGAACATGTACTAGCCCATGGTTTTTCTTCGATTTCGACATTTTTTCAAAAACGCTCAAATACAACGAAAAAACCCATACTATAGCATGGTGTCAGAGACGTGTACTATACCCATACGTTTTTCTTCGATTTCGACATTTTTTCCAAGCGCTCAAAAAACGCTCCGAGACATGTACTATAGCCCATGGTTTTTCTTCGATTTCGACATTTTTTTCAAAAACGCAGAAAATTGACGCAAAAACGGCAATTCTATAGCATGGCCGTCCGAGACCGTGTACAATATGCCCAGTGGTTTTTCTTCGATTTCGACATTTTTCAATACGCTTCAAAAACGCTCCGAGACCATTACTATAGCCCATGGTTTTTCTTCGATTTCAACATTTTTTCAAAGCGCTCAAAAACGGCTCGAGGACTGTGTTGTACTATAGCCCATGGTTTTTCTTCGATTTCGACATTTTTTCAAAAACGCTCAAAAACAACGAAAAACGCCATACTATAGCATGGCGTTGAGACCGTGTACTATAGCCCCATGGTTTTC
>CM076982.1:15328705-15375827 GCA_039105355.1 Benthosema pterotum | reverse complement strand
AAACGCCATACTATAGCATGGCGTCCGAGATGTGTACTATAGCCCATGGTTTTCTTCGATTTCGACATTTTTTCAAAACGCTCAAAAAAACGCACGAGACATGTACTATAGCCCATGGTTTTCTTCGATTTCGACATTTTTTCAAAACGCCAGAAAAAACGGACGAAAAAAACGCAATACTATAGCATGGCGTCCGAGACTGTGTACTATAGCCCATGGTTTTTCTTCGATTTCGACATTTTTCAAAAACGCTCAAAAAACAACGAAAAACGCCATACTATAGCATGGCGTCCGAGACCGTTGTACTATCGCCCATGGTTTTTCTTCGATTTCGACATTTTTTTCAAAACGCTCGAAAACGCTCCGAGACCATGTACTATAGCCCATGGTTTTTCTTTCGATTCGACATTTTTTTCAAAAACGCTCCAAAACACGAAAAACGCCATACTATAGTATGGCGTCCGAGACCGTGTACTATAGCCCATGGTTTTTCTTCCGATTTCGACATTTTTCAAAATGCACAAAAACGCTCCGAGACCATGTACTATAGCCCATGGTTTTTCTTTCGATTTTCGACATTTTTTTAAAAAACGCTCAAAAAACCAACGAAAAACGCCATATTATAGCATGGCGTCCGAGACCGTGTACTATAGCCCATGGTTTTTCTTCGATTTCGACATTTTCAAAACGCTCAAAAACGCTCCGAGACCATGTACTATAGCCCATGGTTTTTCTTCGATTTCGACATTTTTTCAAAAACGCCAGAAAACGACGAAAAACGCCATACTATAGCATGGCGTCCGAGACCGTGTACTATAGCCCATGGTTTTTCTTCGATTTTGACATTTTTTCAAAATGCTCAAAAACGCTCCGAGACCATGTACTATAGCCCATGGTTTTTCTTCGATTTCGACATTTTTTCAAAAACGCTCAAAAACAACGAAAAACGCCATACTATAGTATGGCGTCCGAGACCGTGTACTATAGCCCATGGTTTTTCTTCGATTTAGACATTTTTTCAAAACGCTCAAAAACGCTCCGAGACCATGTACTATAGCCCATGGTTTTCTTCGATTTCGACATTTTTTCAAAAACGCTCAAAAACAACGAAAACGCCATACTATAGCATGGCGTCCGAGACCGTGTACTATAGCCCATGGTTTTTCTTCGATTTCGACATTTTTTCAAAACGCTCAAAAACGCTCCGAGACCATGTACTATAGCCCATGGTTTTTCTTCGATTTCGACATTTTTTCAAAACGCTCAAAAACGCTCCGAGACCATGTACTATAGCCCATGGTTTTTCTTCGATTTCGATTTTTTCAAAAACGCTCAAAAACAACGAAAAACGCCATACTATAGCATGGCGTCCGAGACCGTGTACTATAGCCCATGGTTTTTCTTCGATTTCGACATTTTTTCAAAACGCTCAAAAACGCTCCGAGTCCATGTACTATAGCCCATGGTTTTTCTTCGATTTCGACATTTTTTCAAAACGCTCAAAAACGCACCGAGACCATGTACTATAGCCCATGGTTTTTCTTCGATTTCGACATTTTTTCAAAAACGCCAGAAAACGACGAAAAACGCCATACTATAGCATGGCGTCCGAGACCGTGTACTATAGCCCATGGTTTTTCTTCGATTTCGACATTTTTTCAAATGCTCAAAAACGCTCCGAGACCATGTACTATAGCCCATGGTTTTTCTTCGATATCGACATTTTTTCAAAAACGCTCAAAAACAACGAAAAACGCCACACTATAGCATGGCGTCCGAGACCGTGTACTATAGCCCATGGTTTTTCTTCGATTTCGACATTTTTTCAAAAACGCTCAAAAACAACGAAAAACGCCATACTATAGTATGGCGTCCGAGACCGTGTACTATAGCCCATGGTTTTTTCGATTTAGACATTTTTTTCAAAACGCTCAAAAACGCTCCGAGACCATGTACTATAGCCCATGGTTTTTCTTCGATTTCGACATTTTTTCAAAAACGCTCCAAAACAACGAAAAACGCCATACTATAGTATGGCGTCCGAGACCGTGTACTATAGCCCATGGTTTTTCTTCGATTTCGACATTTTTTCAAAATGCACAAAAACGCTCCGAGACCATGTACTATAGCCCATGGTTTTTCTTCGATTTCGACATTTTTAAAAAACGCTCAAAAACAACGAAAAACGCCATATTATAGCATGGCGTCCGAGACCGTGTACTATAGCCCATGGTTTTTCTTCGATTTCGACATTTTTTCAAAACGCTCAAAAACGCTCCGAGACCATGTACTATAGCCCATGGTTTTTCTTCGATTTCGACATTTTTTCAAAACGCTCAAAAACGCTCCGAGACCATGTACTATAGCCCATGGTTTTTCTTCTATTTCGACATTTTTTCAAAAACGCCAGAAAACGACGAAAAACGCCATACTATAGCATGGCGTCCGAGACCGTGTACTATAGCCCATGGTTTTTCTTCGATTTCGACATTTTTTCAAAACGCTCAAAAACGCTCCGAGACCATGTACTATAGCCCATGGTTTTTCTTCGATTTCGACATTTTTTCAAAAACGCCAGAAAGAAAACGACGAAAAACGCCATACTATAGAATGGCGTCCGAGCCCGTGTACTATAGCCCATGGTTTTTCTTCGATTTCGACATTTTTTCAAAACGCTCAAAAACGCTCCGAGACCATGTACTATAGCCCATGGTTTTTCTTCGATTTCGACATTTTTTCAAAACGCTCAAAAACGCTCCGAGACCATGTACTATAGCCCATGGTTTTTCTTCGATTTCGACATTTTTTCAAAAACGCCAGGAAAACGACGAAAAACGCCATACTATAGCATGGCGTCCGAGACCGTGTACTATAGCCCATGGTTTTTCTTCGATATCGACATTTTTTCAAAACGCTCAAAAACGCTCCGAGACCATGTACTATAGCCCATGGTTTTTCTTCGATTTCGACATTTTTTCAAAAAAGCCAGAAAACGACGAAAAACGCCATACTATAGCATGGCGTCCGAGACCGTGTACTATAGCCCATGGTTTTTCTTCGATTTCGACATTTTTCCAAAACGCTCAAAACGCTCCGAGACCATGTACTATAGCCCATGGTTTTTCTTCGATTTCGACATTTTTTCAAAAACGCCAGAAAACGACGAAAAACGCCATACTATAGCATGGCGTCCGAGACTGTGTACTATAGCCCATGGTTTTTCTTCGATTTCGACATTTTTTCAAAAACGCTCAAAAAACAACGAAAAACGCCATACTATAGCATGGCGTCCGAGACCGTGTACTATCGCCCATGGTTTTTCTTCGATTTCGACATTTTTTCAAAACGCTCAAAAACGCTCCGAGACCATGTACTATAGCCCATGGTTTTTCTTCGATTTCGACATTTTTTAAAAACGCTCAAAAACAACGAAAAACGCCATACTATAGCATGGCGTCCGAGACCGTGTACTATAGCCCATGGTTTTTCTTCGATTTCGACATTTTTTCAAAACGCTCAAAAACGCTCCGAGACCATGTACTATAGCCCATGGTTTTTCTTCGATTTCGACATTTTTTCAAAACGCTCAAAAACGCTCCGAGACCATGTACTATAGCCCATGGTTTTTCTTCGATTTCGACATTTTTTCAAAACCGCCAGAAAACGACGAAAAAACGCCATACTATAGCATGGCGTCCGAGACCGTGTACTATAGCCCATGGTTTTTCTTCGATTTCGACATTTTTTCAAAATGCTCAAAAACGCTCCGAGACCATATACTATAGCCCATGGTTTTTCTTCGATTTCGACATTTTTTCAAAAACGCTCAAAAACAACGAAAAAAACGCCATACTATAGTATGGCGTCCGAGACCGTGTACTATAGCCCATGGTTTTTCTTCGATTTAGACATTTTTTCAAAACGCTCAAAAACGCTCCGAGACCATGTACTATAGCCCATGGTTTTTCTTCAATTTCGACATTTTTTCAAAAACGCTCAAAAACAACGAAAAACGCCATACTATAGCATGGCGTCCGAGACCGTGTACTATCGCCCATGGTTTTTCTTCGATTTCGACATTTTTTCAAAACGCTCAAAAACGCTCCGAGACCATGTACTATAGCCCATGGTTTTTCTTCGATTTCGACATTTTTTTCAAAACGCTCAAAAACGCTCCGAGACCATGTACTATAGCCCATGGTTTTTCTTCGATTTCGACATTTTTTCAAAAAAGCCAGAAAACGACGAAAAACGCCATACTATAGCATGGCGTCCGAGACCGTGTACTATAGCCCATGGTTTTTCTTCGATTTTGACATTTTTTTCAAAACGCTCAAAAACGCTCCGAGACCATGTACTATAGCCCATGGTTTTTCTTCGATTTCGACATTTTTTCAAAAACGCCAGAAAACGACGAAAAACGCCATACTATAGCATGGCGTCCGAGACTGTGTACTATAGCCCATGGTTTTTCTTCGATTTCGACATTTTTTCAAAAACGCTCAAAAACAACGAAAAACGCCATACTATAGCATGGCGTCCGAGACCGTGTACTATCGCCCATGGTTTTTCTTCGATTTCGACATTTTTTCAAAACGCTCGAAAACGCTCCGAGACCATGTACTATAGCCCATGGTTTTTCTTCGATTTCGACATTTTTTCAAAAACGCTCAAAAACAACGAAAAACGCCATACTATAGTATGGCGTCCGAGACCGTGTACTATAGCCCATGGTTTTTCTTCGATTTCGACATTTTTTCAAAACGCTCAAAAACGCTCCGAGACCATGTACTATAGCCCATGGTTTTTCTTCGATTTCGACATTTTTTTAAAAAACGCTCAAAAACAACGAAAAACGCCATATTATAGCATGCCGTCCGAGACCGTGTACTATAGCCCATGGTTTTTCTTCGATTTCGACATTTTTTCAAAACGCTCAAAAACGCTCCGAGACCATGTACTATAGCCCATGGTTTTTCTTCGATTTCGACATTTTTTCAAAAACGCTCAAAAACGCTCCGAGACCATGTATATAGCCCATGGTTTTTCTTCGATTTCGACATTTTTTCAAAAACGCCCAGAAAACGACGAAAAACGCCATACTATAGCATGGCGTCCGAGACCGTGTACTATAGCCCATGGTTTTTCTTCGATATCGACATTTTTTCAAAATGCTCAAAAACGCTCCGAGACCATGTACTATAGCCCATGGTTTTTCTTCGATTTCGACATTTTTTCAAAAACGCTCAAAAACAACGAAAAACGCCATACTATAGCATGGCGTCCGAGACCGTGTACTATAGCCCATGGTTTTTCTTCGATTTCGACATTTTTTCAAAACGCTCAAAAACGCTCCGAGACCATGTACTATAGCCCATGGTTTTTCTTCGATTTCGACATTTTTTCAAAAACGCTCAAAAACAACGAAAAACGCCATACTATAGCAGGGCGTCCGAGACCGTGTACTATCGCCCATGGTTTTTCTTCGATTTCGACATTTTTTCAAAACGCTCAAAAACGCTCCGAGACCATGTACTATAGCCCATGGTTTTTCTTCGATTTCGACATTTTTTCAAAATGCTCAAAAACGCTCCGAGACCATGTACTATAGCCCATGGTTTTTCTTCGATTTCGACATTTTTTAAAAAACGCTCAAAAACAATGAAAAACGCCATATTATAGCATGGCGTCCGAGACCGTGTACTATAGCCCATGGTTTTTCTTCGATTTCGACATTTTTTCAAAACGCTCAAAAACGCTCCGAGACCATGTACTATAGCCCATGGTTTTTCTTCGATTTCGACATTTTTTCAAAACGCTCAAAAACGCTCCGAGACCATGTACTATAGCCCATGGTTTTTCTTCGATTTCGACATTTTTTCAAAACCGCCAGAAAACGACGAAAAACGCCATACTATAGCATGGCGTCCGAGACCGTGTACCATAGCCCATGGTTTTTCTTCGATTTCGACATTTTTTCAAAATGCTCAAAAACGCTCCGAGACCATATACTATAGCCCATGGTTTTTCTTCGATTTCGACATTTTTTCAAAAACGCTCAAAAACAACGAAAAACGCCATACTATAGCATGGCGTCCGAGACCGTGTACTATAGCCCATGGTTTTTCTTCGATTTCGACATTTTTTCAAAAACGCTCAAAAACAACGAAAAACGCCATACTATAGCATGGCGTCCGAGACCGTGTACTATAGCCCATGGTTTTTCTTCGATTTAGACATTTTTTCAAAACGCTCAAAAACGCTCCGAGACCATGTACTATAGCCCATGGTTTTTCTTCGATTTCGACATTTTTTCAAAAACGCTCAAAAACAACGAAAAACGCCATACTATAGCATGGCGTCCGAGACCGTGTACTATAGCCCATGGTTTTTCTTCGATTTCGACATTTTTTCAAAACGCTCAACAACGCTCCGAGACCATGTACTATAGCCCATGGTTTTTCTTCGATTTCGACATTTTTTCAAAAACGCAGAAAACGACGAAAAACGCCATACTATAGCATGGCGTCCGAGACTGTGTACTATAGCCCATGGTTTTTCTTCGATTTCGACATTTTTTCAAAACGCTCAAAACGCTCCGAGACCATGTACTATAGCCCATGGTTTTTCTTCGATTTCGACATTTTTTCAAAAACGCCAGAAAACGACGAAAAACGCCATACTATAGCATGGCGTCCGAGACCATGTACTATAGCCCATGATTTTTCTTCAATTTCGACATTTTTTCAAAAACGCTCAAAAACAACGAAAAACGCCATACTATAGCATGGCGTCCGAGACCGTGTACTATAGCCCAGGTTTTTCTTCGATTTCGACATTTTTTCAAAACGCTCGAAAACGCTCTGAGACCATGTACTATAGCCCATGGTTTTTCTTCGATTTCGACATTTTTTCAAAAACGCTCCAAAACAACGAAAAACGCCATACTATAGTATGGCGTCCGAGACCGTGTACTATAGCCCATGGTTTTTCTTCGATTTCGACATTTTTTCAAAATGCACAAAAACGCTCCGAGACCATGTACTATAGCCCATGGTTTTTCTTCGATTTCGACATTTTTTAAAAAAACGCTCAAAAACAACGAAAAACGCCATATTATAGCATGCCGTCCGAGACCGTGTACTATAGCCCATGGTTTTTCTTCGATTTCGACATTTTTTCAAAACGCTCAGAAACGCTCCGAGACCATGTACTATAGCCCATGGTTTTTCTTCGATTTCGACATTTTTTCAAAACGCTCAAAAACGCTCCGAGACCATGTACTATAGCCCATGGTTTTTCTTCGATTTCGACATTTTTTCAAAAACGCTCAAAAACAACGAAAAAACGCCATACTATAGCATGGCGTCCGAGACCGTGTACTATCGCCCATGGTTTTTCTTCGATTTCGACATTTTTTCAAAACGCTCAAAAACGCTCCGAGACCATGTACTATAGCCCATGGTTTTTCTTCGATTTCGACATTTTTTCAAAACGCTCAAAAACGCTCCGAGACCATGTACTATAGCCCATGGTTTTTCTTCGATTTCGACATTTTTTTAAAAAACGCTCAAAAACAATGAAAAACGCCATACTATAGCATGCCGTCCGAGACCGTGTACTATAGCCCATGGTTTTTCTTCGATTTCGACATTTTTTCAAAACGCTCAAAAACGCTCCGAGACCATGTACTATAGCCCATGGTTTTTCTTCAATTTCGACATTTTTTCAAAACGCTCAAAAACGCTCCGAGACCATGTACTATAGCCCATGGTTTTTCTTCGATTTCGACATTTTTTCAAAAACGCCAGAAAACGACGAAAAACGCCATACTATAGCATGGCGTCCGAGA
This sequence comes from Benthosema pterotum, assembly GCA_039105355.1. Lineage (NCBI taxonomy): Eukaryota > Metazoa > Chordata > Actinopteri > Myctophiformes > Myctophidae > Benthosema > Benthosema pterotum. The sequence goes on along the minus strand of CM076982.1, from coordinate 15,367,975 downwards.
CCGTGTACTATAGCCCATGGTTTTTCTTCGATTTCGACATTTTTTCAAAATGCTCAAAAACGCTCCGAGACCATATACTATAGCCCATGGTTTTTCTTCGATTTCGACATTTTTTCAAAAACGCTCAAAAACAACGAAAAACGCCATACTATAGCATGGCGTCCGAGACCGTGTACTATAGCCCATGGTTTTTCTTCGATTTCGACATTTTTTCAAAAACGCTCAAAAACAACGAAAAACGCCATACTATAGTATGGCGTCCGAGACCGTGTACTATAGCCCATGGTTTTTCTTCGATTTAGACATTTTTTCAAAACGCTCAAAAACGCTCCGAGACCATGTACTATAGCCCATGGTTTTTCTTCGATTTCGACATTTTTTCAAAAACGCTCAAAAACAACGAAAAAACGCCATACTATAGCATGGCGTCCGAGACCGTGTACTATCGCCCATGGTTTTTCTTCGATTTCGACATTTTTTCAAAACGCTCAAAAACGCTCCGAGACCATGTACTATAGCCCATGGTTTTTCTTCGATTTCGACATTTTTTCAAAATGCTCAAAAACGCTCCGAGACCATGTACTATAGCCCATGGTTTTTCTTCGATTTCGACATTTTTTCAAAAAAGCCAGAAAACGACGAAAAACGCCATACTATAGCATGGCGTCCGAGACTGTGTACTATAGCCCATGGTTTTTCTTCGATTTCGACATTTTTTCAAAACGCTCAAAAACGCTCCGAGACCATGTACTATAGCCCATGGTTTTTCTTCGATTTCGACATTTTTTCAAAACGCCAGAAAACGACGAAAAACGCCATACTATAGCATGGCGTCCGAGACCGTGTACTATAGCCCATGGTTTTTCTTCGATTTCGACATTTTTTCAAAACGCTCAAAAACGCTCCGAGACCATGTACTATAGCCCATGGTTTTTCTTCGATTTCGACATTTTTTCAAAAACGCTCCAAAACAACGAAAAACGCCATACTATAGTATGGCGTCCGAGACCGTGTACTATAGCCCATGGTTTTTCTTCGATTTCGACATTTTTTCAAAATGCACAAAAACGCTCCGAGACCATGTACTATAGCCCATGGTTTTTCTTCGATTTCGACATTTTTTAAAAAACGCTCAAAAACAACGAAAAACGCCATATTATAGCATGCCGTCCGAGACCGTGTACTATAGCCCATGGTTTTTCTTCGATTTCGACATTTTTTCAAAAAGCTCAAAAACGCTCCGAGAACATGTACTATAGCCCATGGTTTTTCTTCGATTTCGACATTTTTTCAAAACGCTCAAAAACGCTCCGAGACCATGTACTATAGCCCATGGTTTTTCTTCGATTTCGACATTTTTTCAAAACGCTCAAAAACAACGAAAAACGCCATACTATAGCATGGCGTCCGAGACCGTGTACTATAGCCCATGGTTTGTCTTCGATTTCGACATTTTTTCAAAAACGCTCAAAAACAACGAAAAACGCCATACTATAGCATGGCGTCCGAGACCGTGTACTATAGCCCATGGTTTTTCTTCGATTTCGACATTTTTTCAAAACGCTCAAAAACGCTCCGAGACCATGTACTATAGCCCATGGTTTTTCTTCGATTTCGACATTTTTTCAAAACCGCCAGAAAACGACGAAAAACGCCATACTATAGCATGGCGTCCGAGACCGTGTACTATAGCCCATGGTTTTTCTTCGATTTCGACATTTTTTCAAAATGCTCAAAAACGCTCCGAGACCATATACTATAGCCCATGGTTTTTCTTCGATTTCGACATTTTTTCAAAAACGCTCAAAAACAACGAAAAACGCCATACTATAGCATGGCGTCCGAGACCGTGTACTATAGCCCATGGTTTTTCTTCGATTTCGACATTTTTTCAAAAACGCTCAAAAACAACGAAAAACGCCATACTATAGCATGGCGTCCGAGACCGTGTACTATAGCCCATGGTTTTTCTTCGATTTCGACATTTTTTCAAAACGCTCAAAAACGCTCCGAGACCATGTACTATAGCCCATGGTTTTTCTTCGATTTCGACATTTTTTCAAAACGCTCAAAAACGCTCCGAGACCATGTACTATAGCCCATGGTTTTTCTTCGATTTCGACATTTTTTCAAAAAACGCTCAAAAACAACGAAAAACGCCATATTATAGCATGGCGTCCGAGACCGTGTACTATAGCCCATGGTTTTTCTTCGATTTCGACATTTTTTCAAAACGCTCAAAAACGCTCCGAGACCATGTACTATAGCCCATGGTTTTTCTTCGATTTCGACATTTTTTCAAAACGCTCAAAAACGCTCCGAGACCATGTACTATAGCCCATGATTTTTCTTCAATTTCGACATTTTTTCAAAAACGCTCAAAAACAACGAAAAACGCCATACTATAGCATGGCGTCCGAGACCGTGTACTATCGCCCATGGTTTTTCTTCGATTTCGACATTTTTTCAAAACGCTCAAAAACGCTCCGAGACCATGTACTATAGCCCATGGTTTTTCTTCGATTTCGACATTTTTTCAAAAACGCTCCAAAACAACGAAAAACGCCATACTATAGTATGGCGTCCGAGACCGTGTACTATAGCCCATGGTTTTTCTTCGATTTCGACATTTTTTCAAAATGCACAAAAACGCTCTGAGACCATGTACTATAGCCCATGGTTTTTCTTCGATTTCGACATTTTTTCAAAAACGCTCAAAAACAACAAAAAACATTTTTGCATTTTTGAGATATTTTCGAAAAAATGTCGAAATTTCGAGAAAAAAAACGTAAGGCTATAGCCTTACGTTTTTTCATCATTTTGAAGATTTTCGAAAAATGACGAAATCTGACAAAAGCGCAAGGGTATAGCATTACAGTCTTGCTCAGCATGCCGTTTTTCACCGTTTTGAGCATTTTTGAGCATTTTCGAAAAAATGTCGAAATTTCGAGAAAAAAAACGCAAGTCTATAGCTTCACGTTTTTTCATCATTTTGAAGATTTTCGAAAAATGACGAAATCTGGCAAAAGCGCAACAGTATAGCATTACAGTCTTGCTCAGCACTCCGTTTTTCACCGCTTTGAGCATTTTCGAAAAAATGTCGAAATTTCGAGAAAAAAAACGCAAGGCTATAGCCTTACGTTTTTTCATCATTTTGAAGATTTTCGAAAAATGACGAAATCTGGCAAAAGCGCAAGGGTATAGCATTACAGTCTTGCTCAGCATGCCGTTTTTCACCGTTTTGAGCATTTTTGAAAAAATGTCGAAATTTCGAGAAAAAAAACACAAGGCTATAGCCTTACGTTTTTTCATCATTTTGAAGATTTTCGAAAAATGACGAAATCTGGCAAAAGCGCAAGGGTATAGCATTACAGTCTTGCTCAGCATGCCGTTTTTCACCGTTTTGAGCATTTTTGAAAAAATGTCGAAATTTCGAGAAAAAAAACACAAGGCTATAGCCTTACGTTTTTTCATCATTTTGAAGATTTTCGAAAAATGACGAAATCTGGCAAAAGCGCAAGGGTATAGCATTACAGTCTTGCTCAGCATGCCGTTTTTCACCGTTTTGAGCATTTTTGAGCATTTTCAAAAAAATGTCAAAATTTCGGAAAAAAAAAAAAAAAACGCAAGGCTATATAGCCTTACGTTTTTTTCATCATTTTGAAGATTTTCGAAAAATGACGAAATCTGGCAAAAGCGCAAGGGTATAGCATTACAGTCTTGCTCAGCATGCCGTTTTTCACCGTTTTGAGCATTTTTGAGCATTTTCGAAAAAATGTTGAAATTTCGAGAAAAAAACCACAAGGCTATAGCCTTACGTTTTTTCATCATTTTGAAGATTTTCGAAAAATGACGAAATCTGGCAAAAGCGCAAGGGTATAGCATTACAGTCTTGCTCAGCATGCCGTTTTTCACCGCTTTGAGCATTTTCGAAAAAATGTCGAAATTTCGAGGAACAAACCGCAAGGCTATAGCCTTACGTTTTTTCATCATTTTGAGGATTTTCGAAAAATGACGAAATCTGGCAAAAGCGCAAGGGTATAGCATTACAGTCTTGCTCAGCATGCCGTTTTTCACCGTTTTGAGCATTTTTGAGCATTTTCGAAAAAAAAGTCGAAATTACGAGAAAAAAAACGCAAGGCTTTACGTTTTTTCATCATTTTGAAGATTTTCGAAAAATCACGAAATCTGGCAAAAACGCAAGGCTATAGCCTACGGTCTTGCACAGCATGCTTTTTTTCATCGTTTTGAGGATTTTTGAGGATTTTGACGATTTTTGAAAAATGTCGAAATTTCGAAAAAGACGCAAGGCTATAGCCTTAGGTTTTTTCATGATTTTGGCGATTTTCAAAAAATGACGAAACCTGGCAAGGCAAGGCTATAGCCGTTTTTTCATGATTTTGAGGATTTCCGAAAAATGTCGAAATTTCGAAAAAACGCTAGGCTATAGCCTTACGGTCTTGCACAGCATGCCGTTTTTCATCGTTTTGAGGATTTTTGAGGATTTTCGGAAAATGTTGAAATTTTGAAAAAAACGCAAGGCTAGCCTTAGGTTTATTCATGTTTATGACGAGTTTCAAAAAATGACGAAACCTGGCAAAAACGCAAGGCTATAGCCTTACGGTCTTGCACAGCATGCCATTTTTCATCGTTTTATGGATTTTCGAAAAATGTCAAAATTTCGAAAAAACGCAAGGCTATAGCCTTAGGTTTTTTCATGATTTTGACCATTTTCAAAAACCTGGCAAAAACACAAGGCTATAGCCGTACGGTCTTGCACAGCTTGCCGTTTTTCATTGTTTTGAGGATTTTGGAGGATTTTCGAAAAATGTCGCAATTTCGAAGAAAAAAAACGCAAGGATATAGCCGTACCGTTTTTCGTTTTGAGAATTTTTGAAAAATGACGAAACCTGGTAAAAGCGCAAGCTATAATCTTACGGTCTCGCACAGCATGCCGTTTTGAGGATTTTGGGCAATTTAAAAAAAAAGACGAAACCTGGTAAAAACGTAAGGTCATAGCCTGTACATGTTATTAGACACCATTAGAATCACATTGGTGAAGAAATGTCTTGGCAACGATTTAGTTCCCAGAACATATCTGTTAAAATTCTCTAAGTATCTGTAATGTTGTTGGATTATTATTAAAGAACGTCCTAAAATAAGGGATTCAAACTTCAAAGTCATTAAAGCGGGACTTTTGCCCAGCTTTAATTTACTTCCCAGCTACAGTCTGGCAGAGCGCCTTGTATCGCCAGAATGTCCGTTCTTAATAGTTTGTTAATGAGGTGCTACTGGAGAAACTAGTTTTCTACCTAATATCCTCTGCAAGTTATAAGAAAAAGAATCCGAAAATAACCTGCATCATGTCTTCTTTAATTTGTCTGCAAATTGTTTGCAAGGTCAAAGCCCTTAACACATGATGTTTTTTTCATGCCTTGTCTGCTGGTCCATATTAACACACTTACAACCGACCTGTAGAACACGACAATTAATTAATTCCATTCTTTAATCCAACATTTGACCCGAGTGTATTGTCTGACGATCGTTGTGTTGCTGACTTTCATTTGGGACAGAATGGGCGCGGCCATTTTGTATAGCTGCTGCACCCTCACCCATTCCATTCCATTCACTCAAATTATCTCAGATTCGAAGTCACACCCATATCATTTTCACTTGCCCCCCCAAATTGGGAAATGTTACATCCGGACCTGGAGTGAACGGGAGTGACCAAACTCTGTCTCTAAATGGCCCTGGGTAGTACAAACCACAGAACACGGGGGTTATCATCTATGAAAAGTTAACACAACAAGGTGAAAATAAAAATAGACAATGTAAATACAACTCATTGAGCGGGGCACTGCAGGGAGTTGAACCCCATTCCAGTAAACCAGAAGTCCCACAACCAGTGCCTTGTGCTTGTTTTGTTGTAATTTCCCACCACCACCCTACGCTTAGATGTTGTTCACCTATTTCCATCGCTTCAAAATGCTTTTCTTTTGGTATATATAGTCTCTCCACCATGTCAATAGCGTGTTGACAGGGAGGGGTAGTGTCCACACACATACCCTCGCCAACTTTTTACTTGAGCGGGGCAGGTGCAAGTTAAGCGATCGGTGCACAGTCGGTGGTCAGTGGTCGTCGGTCAGTCGTCCCTCGGGGGACTATGATTGGCCGGTTCAGGTGATGATGTATTGGTGGTGAAGAGACCTTTATAACTGTTGTCATAAGTTCACACACAAGTAGGCCATGGCCTACATGCACGCGACGCGCAAGTCACGTCACCCTGTGAGGGTGACGTAACAGTCACTGGTGGTGACTACCGTAAGGCTACCTACTACCTTCGGGGCACAGGTCTCCACCGTCTTGGGTCAGGGTGAAGACTGTTACGTCACCCACGGGGCACAGGTCTCCACCGTCTTGGGTCAGGGTGAAGACTGTTACGTCACCCACGGGGCACAGGTCTCCACCGTCTTGGGTCAGGGTGAAGACTGTTACGTCACCCTGTGGGTGACGTAACATTCACTGGCGGTGACTATGTTTCACGTGTTTGATGTTTGACGTAACAGTAGGCGTGCGGACAGACGGACGTGGACAGACGGACGCGTACTGACGGACAGACAGGGGGCGAAACATAGTCACCACCTTACGGTGGACAACTACAACGTAGATCAGCACAACACGCAAACTTGCATGTTGTGCACAAGTAGGCCATGGACCCCTGAACACAGTCTGTGTGCTTGACTCGCTTGACTTGCGCCTGTTCCACTCACGTAAGTAACTATCCACCTTGATGCCATATACTGTAATTGCTGCATCCAATCAGTATACAGCCGTGAAGCACCAACCTGGGGAGAGCATGGGTATATAGCTACATGCCAGTGCTGCATTAAAAGTAAAAGCAATAATCATGTGTGTGCGGGAGCGCTGTTGCTCTGCCATTACCGTACCCCATACAATCGTGACACAATTACAATAATGCTCAATGTCGTATTCACCGTCGGTCTCTTATTAGGCGGCTGTGGCGTGGCGGCGACATTCACAATCTGTCACTCTTACATGCAGAAGAGAGCGAAAAGAAGGGAACAGCACGCCCTCCAAAAGGACATGAGCCAGGCCCCCTTCGCCAAGGACAAGAACGAGTGGGAGGAGAGGATGACGGACAAGCTGATCGAGAGGCTCCTCTCGCAGGAGCAGAGCATCAAGGGCATGGAGGAGGAGATCCGCCTGCTGAAGATGTCCAAGAGGCTGACCGAGGTGGAGGCGGAGGAGAAGAGGAAGTGCCAGATCTCCAACCTCAAGGAGGAGTGGGGCGAGAAGAGGAGCAAGTGGGAGGAGGAGAGGCTGCGGCTGATCAGGGAGAAGGAGGCCCTGTCGCAGAAGCTCGTCTCCACGGAGCAGCAGAAGCAGAGCAAACCCGCGAGGAGCAACAAGGCCAAGATAGCAGCGGCGGCGGCCAGCGCCGGCGCGACGGAGAGCGGTCAAGCAGCGCTGTCGAGGCTGGAAGAGAAGATCAGGGAGACGGAGAAGGAGAGGCGCGACGAGAGGCACAGGTGGGAGCAGGAGAGGCTCCAGCTGGTGCGCAAGGAGGACGCCCTGACCCAGATGTTCCTCTCGGCGGAGAAGCGGAGAACGAGGAGGTGAAGCGCAAGATGGAGGCGGCGGAGGACAAGCTGCTGAGGATGCAGGCCGAGATGAGCAGCCTGGAGGAGAAGAGGAGGGAAGAGCAGAGCACGTGGGAGGAGGAGAGGGGCGCAGCTGGTCAGAGAAAAGGAGACGTTTTCCAAAAGGTCCCTTGACGCGCAGAAGGATGCGAGGGGAAAGGCAGAGATGGCGACGACAGCAAACGCGGAGATGCGGAGTGTCCGGCTGCAGAACAAGTGGACGAACAACGTGATGGGCTTGGGGGACAAGTGGGAGGAGCAGAGGCTGCAGCTCATCAAAGAGATGGGAGCGTTGGCTCCGACGTTTCTCTCCGCGGCGCAGAAGATCAAGGACATGGAGGAGGAGGAAGAGGAGTCGTCCTCGACACGTCTCGCGCCGAACAAAGACTCTGCCGCGGTGGAAAACCTCGTACTCCCGCCAGAGAGCAACAGAAAGGCGACGCACGTGATGAACGAGAATCAGGCGTATCCCATGCACCCCCCGGACAGATTGCATTACGTCCTGTCCGAGAGCAACAGAAAGGCAGCGCACATGGGCGAGGGTCAGGCGTATTCTCACACCCCGGACAGGCTGCGCTACTTCGAGCAGGTTCTGTCCGAGGGTCTGACCGGACACTGTTACTGGGAGGTGGTGTGGAGCGGGTGGGTCTCCATCGCCGTGGCGTACAGGGGATGCAGCGACTGTCACATCGGCAACGACAAGTCCTGGACTCTGGAGTGTCAGTACGGTCTCCACCACAATAACTACACGGTCTGTCACAAGGGGAAGAGGACGGTCCTATCGGCCCGCCCCTCGGGCTCCAACCGGGTAGGGGTGTACCTGGACTGGCCCGCCGGGATTCTGTCCTTCAACAGGGTCACTCCGGTCTCTGTGACGCACCTCTACACCTTCTATTGCAAATTCACAGAACCGCTCTACCCGGGGTTCTGGTTCGGTTTCGACTCGTCCGTGTATCTGTGTCAAATGAAAGAGGTTTTGTGGAGTTGAATTTGAACTTTCGGTTCCCACGACTCGCAGACAGCCTGCATGCATTCTTCCCCACTTGAAGTGTCCTTGAGCAAGACACTGAACCCTTAATTGCTCCTGATGTGCTAGTAGGTACCTTACATGGTTTCCACTGCCACCAGTGTATGAATGTGTATGTGAATGGATGAATGTGATGCAATCAATCTATGTAAGGCACCTTGGATGAATGCACCATTTACCATTTAGCTCAATTTAGCTGCGGGGTTTGATCTGATATTTTATTTTGCTCATAGCTTAAAAATCAATCACTGTATTCGCATGGACGGCCCACTATTGTTATCATAGATTTTTATTCCTGGGTCCATTTCCTGGATGCAGGGCTGTGATGTCATGTGGGTTATCAACCAATAGGCAGACACTGATTGGCAGGGAGGGCTATGATGTCATGTGGATCAGCGCACCGCCATCAAGTAGAGGTCTTGAGCTCACACAGTCTCCTTATGAGCATTTTCTAGTTTTATTTGATGTACTGATGATGTAGTATTATTTTTGACCGGTGGTCGGTTGTCCCTCGGGGTACTCCGATTTGCCGGTCAGGGTCAGTGGTGTGAAGGCTCAGTCATACTCCACGGTGAAGTGACTCGCGGTGAAAGGGTTTCACTGTGGTGTAGTTTTTTAAGGCTTCACGCTGTATTATACATACTCTAGTGTGAAGACTTAAAAAACTACACCACGGACGGTGAAACCCTTTCACCGCGAGCCACTTCACTGTGGAGTATGACTGAGCCTTAATGGTGACGTACAGTGTAATTAATAGAGGTCTATAAGTATTCTTGATAGATTTATCTCCTGCTTTCTCTCTCTCTGCTCGTTCGCTCCACTCACACAAAAGTAGGCCATGGCCTACTTGTGCACAACGCGCAAGTTTGCACTCTACTGAGTGCTTATCTAGTTTGTTCACTTGCGCACTCGATGTTTGACAACGACAACAAAGTCAAAGTGGGCTAATCCTTGACATTATTCAATTCTCCTCCCAGAAATACATCATGGATATTTCAACAATGATAGACTTTACTCTGTGGTCCCCACTGGGAGGCAACCATACCGATCTGTGCGGACCTTTTATTTAAACAGTCAAAGCTGGGAACGCGGAAGCATCTGTAGACACGCTACGGTCATAATGGGAAGTGTACTAACATGTTTTTACTCAGCGATGTAGTAGTAGTAGCAGCAACAAAAGGCAAAAGAATGATATATTTACTCTAGCACTGAGTATGTACTGTTATACTTCAGCAGTTATTTGCTAACTTTAATTAGTTTGTAGGCTTGAATTATTACAAAACATACATCGCTTATAGCTTTTGGCCATTTGAAAATAGCCTAACTGCAACAGCTAATCCAACTTGTAATTTTACATTACAATTTACCTACATTCATTATAGTGACTTCAGTAAATGATTATACTTTAGGTACTTTTAAGCACATCTTCATGATGAGTACGTGATTTCGTATGTGGGACTTTTACGCGTAACAGAGCATTTCTGCTATATTACAGTAACCAATGGACACTTTCAGTTAAAAGTAAAATTTTAATTTTAAAGAGTGCTCATTTTCCCCCAATGTCTCCACCACTGTCCTCAAGTTACATTGTGAGTAAATGGTGTCTCGAGTTCACAAGAACCTGGACTACAAGTGTCGTATTTAATATTTTACATCTAGCTTACATCCGGTATCTGAGGTCATGCGATCGACCTCTGCATATGGTATTTATGCTCTCTATACACTGGTTCTTCCTGCTTTCCTCCTGCATAGTAGTTTCTTGTTCGTATGTGATTTTTTGCTTCCACCACCCCAGCACCTCCGATGGGCTCTGTTTTAGTGTTGCCAACTTGGTGCATTTGTCGTTGGACATTTGGTTAACGAGATATAACTCTTTGAGAGCGTAAAAATTAAGCCAAATGGTCCCACATTTTTACACTCAAGAGTTAAAATATTCATCACATGAATTAGCCCAAGTCTGTACAATTCGAGAATGTAGAAGATTAATGGTCATTTTTGGAAGTGCCACTAGTGCACTTTTGGATTTTGGCAGTTAGCAACACTGCTCTGTATTTGTGCTCTCTATGGGGGGTCCTATATCTATCCCCTGCTCATAATGTTTAATGAATGATGGTGTGTTTTACTGTGCTGAGCAAGGAGAAAAGTCCTGCAGAGCTGAACGCCAATGTCAAATTATTATATGCACACACTTCTGATTCTATAATATACTGTATATTGGCTGAATCTTTTTGTTATCTGAGTTATCTGACTGTAACGAGATGCACATACTCTACCAACATCTTACTCGGTGAGGTTTTTTTTTTTAACAGTTTTTGAGTTTTTAGTCCCAGTAGTCATACTGTAGCCATCTGAAGTGTTAGTCTAGTTTAGTCCATTAATTATTAATATGATTTTATATTTAGGACAGTCCATATTGTCGCCAATAATGTATTTTTATGGGGGCCTTGTTGGCGTTGTAATGATCATACACTTGGTTGCATGTTGAAAATAGCCGATCTACAAGTTCCCAACGCCTGGTTTTACTACAGGCTGCATGTTAATAATAGCTGATCTACAAGCTCAACATGTGGCACCGTGACGTGTTGTGAGCTCAGATCTGCTATGTTCAGATCACAGCAAAACATATTTTAGTTATACTGGATCTCTTTTCCATCAGTCCCTCCATAACATGTTAAACCTTTTTTGACATAGTTTTAGTTGACAAAATCAACACTGATCTGCCTCTCAAGATATATATATTTTAAGCTACTTTAGATTGAATATATCCACCATATTGTATGCATTGTTGTAAACCTAATATGGAAAAAAAACCTAATATATTTTTTGCCACGAGTTTATGTATTTTATTTAGCCCATGCAGATAGTGAGGAACACAGAGCTGAATATCTAAATCAAACATTTATTTCTGGGTCAAATTGGGTGATGTAATGGTGACGAAATTGTGAGGTAAACAGACCTTTAAACGTCATGAGTATAGACCTGCGCAGTGACGTCAACGCCCCTGTTCCAGAAACGGATTCCCCATTCATTTCTCTCACAGACTTTTCAAAAATAATTTATATAAAGACGATTACGCTGCGGACAAAGCCAACTCGGGTCGTGACGAATCATGATGGCACACACAAACTTTTGGGACAATCAAATAATTTCTAAGATGAAAAACAAAACAAAAAGTCTTGTATCATGCCGTTTTCTACTTCTTACGAGATTGTGTTTGTTGTCTTGATTTGTCACGAACCGAGTTGCTTTGGCTGTGGCGCAATCGTGTTTTTATTAACCATTTTCGAAAAGTGGAAATGAGGAAAATGAATGAGGAATCCACTAGTGGAACAGGGTTGGTGACGTCACTGTGCAGGTCTATTAGCCCGCTCCGCTCACACACAAGTAGGCCACGGTTTACTCATGCGCAACACACACGTTTGCACTCTATCGAGTGCTAATATAGTTTCAACTAGACGAGTGCCCCTTCCTGGCAGATCAGGTTGTGGCTCTGATGACAACGGAGCAGTGTTGCCAACTTTTGTCGCTATATTTAACTTTTTTCCAGACCACCCCTAGCGCCAAAATTAGTGAAAAACTCCTGGTGGAAAATCTAGTGCTTTTTTTGCTGGTGAGTTGTGGTGAAATTGGTTGACAGGCGCCAGAGATAAACCCCTTGTTTTTCACCATTTTTCCTCCTGTGATAGTGTCCTCCTTTGTTCCTAGAAAGGACCATTGGTAACCAAATGGACCCTTTTAGATCTGTAACTCTTAAAATCGTAAAATGAAACCAAACGGACCCTTTCGGGTCCGTTTGGTTTCATTTTACGCTCTCAAGAGTTAAATCATATTTAACCATCTGAATTACCTATCATTCTCAAGAATCTAGACATTTAGAAAATTTAGAAGAATTGCTATTTTGACCAACATTTTGTCAGTTATTTCTCCTAAATTAGGCTGAGAGACTAAACGGCGGTCCTCTGTGGCTAAAATGCACAATAAATAGTGGGCCCTGGTATGAAAATGGTTTGAAAAGCACTAGGTCTAGCGCATTCTAGTGCAATTTGGAAGTGGCACTAGTGCATTTTGGATTTTGGTAGTTGGCAACACTGCATCGGAGCGAACAAGCAGGCCATGGCCTACTCGTACGTGAGCGGAGCGAGCTAATATGATGACATCACTTAAACCGGCCAATCGGGTGTGACCTGGACCGTGCACGGACGGAGGGACGGACACACGGACGGACAGGGGGTAAAACATACTCTCCACCATACTGGTGGAGACAACTAGTAAAACATCTTGAAAATGACATAGAGCTGTGCCCCTACGGGGCACAGGTCTCCACCGTGTCCCAACTATGACGTCCCAACTATGACGTCAGTTGGGAGGACGGACAGATCGAGGGCACATACGGGCTACGTGCACGGACAGAGGGCGTTTTATGGAGAACAAGATTGTGCCCCTACGGGGCACAGGTCTCCACCGTCCGGGCCCAGCAATTGATATTATTCTAATATATATAAAACACTAATGCCAGCCATCCTTCACACCTATGACCTCATCATGAGGTATATCAATTACAGCATGGACAGAGGGCGTTTTATAGTCTTTCTTATATAATGCTATGTATTACATCATCTTCTTTTCATTACGTACAGAAATCTCCATCTCACACTTTTATCTCCACCGTATCTCTTACCTATGACCTCATCATGACGTCATCTCAATCTTCTCAAGCTCAGGTCTCCTCCTAGAGACCTCTACCCAGCTCTCCACCCTTTGGTCTCATGTTTGAACGTGCACTGGTAGTAGTATATCAACTATAACCTCATCATGCTGTAATCATGGGACGGACAGATTGAGGACAGATAGTCGCGCCACAGACAGACTTAGGACATGCACGGACAGAGGGCGTTTTATAGTCCCCATGATTACCTCATCATGCTGTAATCATGGGACGGACAGATTCGTCGTGCCACAGACAGACTTAGGACGTGCACGGACGGAGGGCGTTTTATAGTCCCCACCTTCGGTGGAGACAACAAGATTGTGCCCCTACGGGGCACAGGTCTCCACCGTCCAGGCTCAGCAATTCATGATATTATTCTAATATATATAAAACACTAATGTCTTTTCTGAACCTTGAACCCAATTATGATGCTGTCAGCCATCTTTCACACCTATGACCTCATCATGACGTCATCTCAAGCTTCTCAATCTCAGGGGTCCTCTTAGAGACCTGTACCCAGGTCTCCACCGTCTGGGCTCAGGTTTGAACATCTACTAGTACTAGTGTATCAACTATAATGTCGTCATGACATCATGATGGACGGCCTGCGTGCACGGGCAGACAGTTTCTGCTTCCTCTTTTCAAGGGAAGCGATAGTAATCTATACGCTGCTTCCTGTGCACTTACTTCTCTGTTATTTAGAAATGCATAACCTACCTTTTTTAGTTGTGTGGTTACATCTTCTCCTCTGTTATCATTTGCAACTTTTTTCAACAGTTCACTCATTGCTCTTTCTGATTTCAACATGTAGCTTGTCATGTACATGATACAGGAGTACACATCCGTTACAAATTGAATATCCATATTTCCCTGCCATGTTTCTAGGATTTTCTTGTTGTAATAATTGATCCAACGTTCTTCCGGTTTCCTCTTCAGCACAATTTTTCTTCCTGACCTCATGATCGACAGAGCCCATTGATATTCCTCTTTACTGACACCTGCTTGTTCAAGCAGTTTTTCTAAAGAGATATCTTCTGCAATGTTTTCAGTAATCATTGAAGTTGCTACTTTTTCCAAAATCATTCGTCTTCTTTTAAGAATTTCATCTTTTCTCGGGTCTTTCTCTTCTGTTTCTTTGGCTATCAAGGTGTCATTACTTGGTAGGTGTGGGAAGTTGAATCTGCAGGAACCTCGTTTTCTGCATGCGCTAGAATGTTTGTGTCTTTGTAACGACAGTACTAAATCCTTCAATATGCCTTCTTCTGCTGGAATTTCACATGTCTGGTGTTTATCTGCTTTCTCTTCCTTCCGTTTTCTTTTCATTCTTGTTCTATTTCTCTCCCTTTGACTTATGAGTGTTGCTCCTCTCTGTCCTAAGTTCTTTCCTTTTTTTCTCCTCTTGCCTCTTTCTTCTACATTAGACTGCTGAATTCTCTTTTCTCCAGTTTTCACTTCTCTTCTTTTTTCTGCTCTCGCTTCCCTTTCTTGTCTCTGTCGAAGTTTCTTCCTTTCTTCCGTTTCCTCCTCCCGATACTTTTTCTGTCTGTTTCTCTTCCTACTTAGATTCTGTAGCTTCTTTTCATCATCTTCCTCTTCCTCCCGTTTCCTTTTCATTCTTTGTCTATTCTTCTCCTTTTGATCTTCTTTTTGATCTTCTTTTCTTTTTTCCGCTTTCGCTTCCCTCTCTCGTCTTTGTCTAAGTTTCTTCGTTTCTTCTATTTCCTTCTCCCGATACTTTCTCTTTCTATTTCTCTCCCAAATTCTTCTCTGATGTCTTTGTTCCTCAAACTGACGAGTTATGCTTTCACTCTCCTTTCCTATTTGAAATAGCAATGACTCCTGATATTCTACCCCATACCTTTCTTCAGCATTCATGGATAAGTCTTTGCCCCAAGAATGCGAAGTCAATTTTTCTCTCTTCTCATGAACTTTGCTTTCATTCCATTCTCCTTTATGAAATACTAATAATTTCTGAGATTCTTCCCCTGTCCACTCTCGATCATATACTGTATGCTCAAATCATTCTTATTTCCATCTACTGTATGAGAAGACAACATTCTTCTAACTACCTATTGATTTTTATTAAACAATATTTTTAGAATCTCATCTTTCTTTCTTATATATGCTATGTATTACATCATCTTCTTTTCATTACGTACAAAAATCTCTATTTCTCACTTCTATCTCCACCGTATCTCTTACCTATGACCTCATCATGACGTCATCTCAAGCTCAGGTCTCCTCCTAGAGACCTGTACCCAGGTACAGATTCAAGACAGATAGTCGTGCAACAGACAGACTTAGGACGTGCACGGACAGAGGGCCTTTTATAATCCCTTTTATAATGATTACCTCATCATGCTGTAATCATGGGACGGACAGATTCGTCGTGCCACGGACAGACTTAGGACGTGCACGGACAGAGGGCGTTTTATAGTCCCCACCTTATATATGCTATGTATTACATCATCTTCTTTTCATTACGTACAAAAATCTCTATTTCACACTTCTATCTCCACCGTATCTCTTACCTATGACCTCATCATGACGTCATCTCAAGCTCAGGTCTCCTCCTAGAGACCTGTACCCAGGTACAGATTCAAGACAGATAGTCGTGCAACAGACAGACTTAGGACGTGCACGGACAGAGGGCCTTTTATAATCCCTTTTATAATGATTACCTCATCATGCTGTAATCATGGGACGGACAGATTCGTCGTGCCACGGACAGACTTAGGACGTGCACGGACAGAGGGCGTTTTATAGTCCCCACCTTCGGTGGAGACAACTAGTAAAACATCTTGAAAATGACATAGATCTCATCCCCATATGTATGGGCTGCGATCTGACCTATAGACTCGAGTCGCTGAAGGATGTCATCTTAACGTCATCATGACGCCAATGCAGTGACTGATCGATCTAATAATGGGAGGTCCATCCAATGCAACAGCGTACGTTATCGAACCTGTGACACACTGTCAGACTGCATCGGCAGCCTATATGTTTCCAGACTAGCTGTCTGGGCCCCTTTTGTGGAGATTCTATTGATGGCGCCGGCTGCGATGGCAATGAAAATGGCGTCTCCGGAAAAATAAACAAATAAATGAAATCCAATTCACTTCATTTTCAGATGATTGCGGTCCATGCCCACTGCCGACTACCACAGAGCGGGATTGTGCTAACACAATGCGAAAGATCTCCAGACACTTGTCATAACAGTCATTATGTGCTCCTGTATTTCTAAATTTAGAGGCTGCTGCCTCTAAATTTCTCAACGCCAATACTGTTCCTCCATATTTAATGCCCTATGTGTTGTGAGCTTTCCAGTCAGTTCCAGTCATTTTGTGGGGGTGCCTGGGGCCATGCAGTAAAAGTAAATTAATCCACAAAACTAATGCCATTTCTATTGTATTGTATTGATCTCTAAAATATTTTATAAATAGGTCAACAATACAAATTATATTAGTTTTTTGGATTCATTTACCCCCCCACCCCCCACGGAACTCCCACCACGGGACTCTGGACATCAATAAATACAGTTGACCACATTAACCCTTTGATGGCCAATTAATCAATTAAAACGGTGGCTGCTGACCCAACAGACGCATTTAGGTTGCTTTGTCTAAAATAAAAAACAAAAATTAGGGCTGGGGATGACAACACGTTGGTGAGAACACATCAGATCAGCTCATCTGCCGTCCAAAAACGGACGGCACCCCACCCTCCTAGGCTATAATCATTTCAGGTTAGGCCAGGCAACAGGTGGCGGTTCCACATGCTGTACTCGGTGCCCTTTTTTCACTTACAGTTAGCACCCGCCCCTCAAAATGTCTGTGCATGCCACTGCCAACTTTACATCCAAGTTGCTTTATACTGCAAAAGTCAACACAGAAAGCACACAAGGCTTATGTGAATCAAACAAATGGATTGAAAGCTTTTTTGTTGTCGTTATTTATTCAAAGGCTGTAAATTTCACATTGTCTACAGTGTAAAAGGTCACATTTTTCATGAAAGTTGTAACGGAGAAGAGACAACAAACAAATAAGAACTGAAAAGATTTTTTTGTTTTGTTTCTTCTTTTTAACCAGAATACTGTAGCAACGACATCCATCCTAGATTAGTCACTGAATGCAAACCAAGCACAACTCACTGACTTGGAATGAAAGAGAGCAAAGCAAGCAAACAAAACAAACAAACAAGTGTTTAGTAAAGAAGAAATTAAGAAATAGAAGTAAACAATGAAATGTAGGGTTTTTTGGATGTTGTTGTCGGGCAGTAACCTTGTATTATTAAAAAAAAAGAATCTGTAGTCGGCTTGATAAGTACTGGGAATTATCGGTTGATAACAGTCGAGGCGGCTGGGGAGGATGCAAAGATGACAATAGGGACTTTAAGCAGACACTGGCGACATCTCCACTACGGCAAACAGGAAGTCGATCCATGCTCGATAGATAAACCTGCTTGCTACGGCAGAACCTACACTTTAACGTAGTGTCCACGTCTGTTTGACACACGCTGCATAGATGCATCACCATGGTAACCCGTCGCAGATGGCTCTTTGCTTAACGATTTTGACAGCTACGACGACTGTGTCATAGCAGCAGTACTTTTGGGAAGGGGAATGGCTCTGAAAATGTGGCAGCTTAAAGTGCCTATTATGAAGATACAAAGGTTTCTCTCCGACAACAATACTATCCCATAGTTTGAGTTTAACAACCTCAGCTGGGCATAAATGAAGTGTGACACACAGTGAGGCTGGGAAAACAGCTCTTCTAAACACAACAAACAGGGTGAATATTAATACTATTCACGAATATAATAATAAAAAAGAAAAAAAAAACATGTGATCAAACTTCCCAACATAATATCAACACCATTTATTGTCCGTTACGATGACTTGAGATAAAAACAACAACACCATAGATATCTGAGAAGAAATTGCACATTTCGTCATTATGTTTTCTTCACGGACAGACAAACAAACGCACGCGTGTGCACACGCAACACACACGCACTCACAGCAATAAGAAAATAGACAGCAGTAATGTGTATTATGACCAAAAAGGATATATCATATATATATATTTTTTTCACATGTACATTTTAATACAGTTTTATTCTCTTTTGAATATAGTAAATACTGTCACAAGTTGTTGTGATGCACATTTGAGCAGGTTTCTTGTGGTTTTTAAGCAGCAGTGACACTGGCGGCCTTTTTCTCCTTTTCTTTTCTTTTTTTCTTCTTTTTTGTTGTTTTTTTGGTGATGACAAGAGCTGTAGCTGGAGTTTAAGCACTTAAACCATACTCCATATTCTGCAGAAAAGCTTAACAGAAAATATCCAATCTTACAAGCCTAACAACACAGGGTGCAGAAAAGCTTGTAAGATTTGTTATTTTCAGTGAGAACAAAACGTAAAAAGCGAAAGCAAGTGAAAACACACTAGTAAATAGCCCTGCGGGACACAGCTCAACAACATAATATGGGGTTTAAGAGTTTAAAGTGCTGCCATTTCTACCCAGAGACCACCTCTCTCTCTCTCTCTGATGTTTTGTGTTTGTGTTACAAGTGCTTCAGTGAGAATTACAAAAATAGACATTTTAAGGGGGGGATTAACAGAATGGGATCGCTCACTACGTTCTAAAATAATTTCCTCGCCTGGCGGGAATGAAGCCAAATACGACAGGTTATTGCTACCCAAAAAGAGCGTGATTTCACATGGGTTGGCACTTGGTCTCAATTCTTAAAGTTAAAGTGTGTGTGTGTGTGTGTGTGTGTGTGTGTGTGTGTGTGTGTGTGTGTGTGTGTGTGTGTGTGTGTGTGTGTGTGTGTGTGTGTGTGTGTTGCCGGCAAAATAATATTCCCAATAACATTCCAAAGTTTTATGTATTGTTGTTTTTTAGACCGCTTAAAATGAATGCCCTACAATGAATGCACTCTAAACTTGATGCTTTGGATATGTGCTAAATGTATTTAATTTCTTTAATGTGTTTAAAGCAATACAAGTTACACAAGGTTGCATAAGAAAGAAAGAAAGAAAAGAAAGAAAGAAAGAAAGAAGAAAGAAAGAAAGAAAGAAAGAAAGAAAGAAAGAAAGAAAGAAAGAAAGAAAGAAAGAAAGAAAGAAAGAAAGAAAGAAAGAAAGAAAGAAGCCACACACGTTGATAGCCATTATTGAGTGCCAATATTGTATTCAGGACACAGAGTAAGACATGAAACCTGGAGGTTCTCTGATGGCTCTCAGCAGGAGACTGATGGATTGTGCAGTCCCAGTAGGGAATGAGACATTACCCCGTAAGTGAAGGAGCTTAAGTACCTCTCCGCTTTGCAGTATTGGCTGTACCACAGTGTTGTTGTGAGTAAAAGAGAGCTGAGTCAGAAGGCAAAGCTCTCTCTCTCTCTCTCTCTCTCTCTTTATACCAAGCAAACCTTCGTTCTATTCTCAGCTATCGTCATGAAGTGTGGGTCATGACCGGAGGAATAAGGTTTGTAGATGGAGGCGTCCAAAAGGACTTTTCTTTGATGGGTAGCTGCCGCCTGCCTTCGGCCGCTTGTTCACAAGCGTTTAAGCGGTTCAGTTCTTTTTGGTTCTTAGGGGCAAAACCATAAATGTCATCAC
Source organism: Benthosema pterotum (assembly GCA_039105355.1). NCBI lineage: Eukaryota > Metazoa > Chordata > Actinopteri > Myctophiformes > Myctophidae > Benthosema > Benthosema pterotum. Next base: position 15,347,961 of record CM076982.1, on the reverse strand, counting down.
CACAAAACCTCTTCAGTTGATTACTTACACAAGACAATTTATTCATTTTACGGCATATGAAAAAGCTGTGAAGGGATTATCATATATTCATTTACTTATACTTCCCATGTAAACAATTTAAAAGGTAAGTATTTTTTTGCACACTGAATTCATAATTAACTTTCCAATTTTGGAGGTGTGGCTCATGGACTAAAACCAGGTTCTAAACTGAACCGGTTTCCACCAAGTGGAAAGGAGGTGTCAGAGATAACTCAGAGTATAATCGCTGCTTTTTCACCTGGAAAGGATCCAGCTTAGGTGGTTCCTGGTTAGGCATCTGGTTAGGATGCCTCTCAGGCGTCTCCCTATAGGGAGGTCCTCGAGGCATGGACAACTGGGACCACCCCGGGGCAGACCAAGGATGACATGGAGGGATTTATATATCTCTAATATTTGCTGGGAGCCTCTCGTGATAGCAGTTAATGAAGTTATTAGTGTTGCTCTGGAGCTCCCTGGTGGAGCTGTTGCTCCCACGACCCGACTACAGATAAGCGGTTGAAGACTTTACTTGTAGATCTACCTGTATTGACATTTTTTCTTAAATAAAACAACTGTGTTATGTTTCCATAATGTTGCCTGTGTATGCAAGACTACACAGTGTGTAGGAATGTTACGCAGATGTTTTGATGATAAACTTTAGTGCAGAACATACAAAACAAAATACATTTTTGTAGCGTATAAGAATTTGGAAATTGTACCAACAACACATGAATCACCATATTAGCACACCTGGTAAAAAATGAGCCTTGGTATCTTAAATGTAAATAATATGATCAGGGTTATTATAGTTGAACAACTAGAATGGGTTAGTCGGATGGAGGAAAAAAACAGTATTGTAAGTTCGCAAAAATAATGCAAATCAATACTTTGAGTGAGGCTGTGACAGTTTTTAAGGCCTGTTTCCAAAAGTATACAAAACAAACAATATTGAACGGTTGTGATAATTGCCATTTTACAAGCTAAAACATAGTAAAATGAATAAGAACTTTAAAAACAAATCAAATCTAAACTTGAAAACAAAAAAATCTAAACAAAATAAAAGCAAAATTGAACTTCTATATCCTTGCATATGACAAATGTTGCAAACAAGCATTCCCATGGGATTAAATCAAGGGTACAGTATATTGTCGTATACTGCCCTGTATGAAGCCAAAGTGCAGTAAGTAAAGTTATGCTTTTGGACACACCAACATAGTATTTGTGCATCTCAGAGGTCAAAGTAGTTTGGTAGATGAACAAATACCTCATGAACCTGATTTACAATTACTGTCACTTATTTGATGATACCGCATGCGGTTGAGGAGCTAAAAGACTTTTAAACCCATCATCAGCCATTTCTTTCACCACAGTTGATTCATTTTGGCTCTGTAGGGCAGCATACCACAGCCATTTGCATCTGTTATATAAAGGTCTTTTCAAACGGAGAGCGACTGGCGTGCCTAGTAGTAATTCATTTTCAATGAGAGGCATGATGCGTTCATTTTTCGGACACTGCACAGAGAAGTTGACCAAGGGGACGATTACGCAAGCGTATTTCCACGGGCACGGTTCGCGTGACATTGTCACGCCGTGCTCGCTTCATGCACACGCCCGCGGGCGACTATTAGACCTGGATTGTGTTGAGCTTCATTTATTTATTTTATAATACATGTCCTACCGATCCAGCTAGGCGACAACACTCTGTCCCTCTCTCCACATCTGGAAGGACCTTTAGACGGCAAAAGTTGCAATTCTCTTCTCTATATCCACCAGCCTGACAGCCCTCCCTCACCTGAAACGCAAATTAGAGTGTATTATAACTTTACAAAATTAAACAAAGACATTTTGATATAATATTTGACTGTATTCTTCCCACAATAGCCACTCAAAATAAACACTATTTTTATAATAAGCGCCGGCCTCGACACTCTCGCCATGAACGACGCAGGCACTCGGAGGAAGTGCTTTTTGACCAGCAAAACTAAGCAATTTACCATGAAAGGGGGTGGGTTGTTGGCTGATTTACCCATTAGTTTAGTTAATTAATTAGTCATTAATTAGTTTCAGAATAAATATCCTTCCGCCTCAACATATTGTCCCATGAACAACTATGAATGTAGCCACGACTCAGAAGTCCCCGGAAGCATTATGAGGCGCATTGATCTGTGGCTCTGCGTTGAATTCTTCTGCTGGCTGCTCATCTGCTTCTAATTTGGACGATAACGCATCCGGGTATTTTGAAGTTCCGAGGGGTTGTGGGTTATTATTTTCCACTCTTTTAAGCCAATTGCAATCCAGCATTTGAACATGTGACTCGAAAAAGTGGTACAAGTTTACTTTTCTGATGGAGGGAGACCAAAGACAACAACGAAACTATAGCTACAGTACACGTGTCCCTATAAGAAATCTCAATTTTGGCTTGTGAGTCGAACCAACCATATATATATATATATATATATATATATATATATATATATATATATATATACATATATATATATATATATATATATTATATATATATATATATATATATATATATATATATATATATATATATATATATATATATATATACAGTATATACAGTATATATGTACGTATATATACACATGCATTTACAGCGAAAAGCGAAAAAATAATATTGCTTTTGTAAAAATAAAATAGATTGGGGGATTAGTCATTGCGAAGATGATTGTCTGATGCAGCATAAGCCTGATTTATTCGTATAGTTCTGCGTGCCAGCGTCGCACACCAAAACAAAACAAATTAGCAGATCTAAGAGCTGCTATTTTTGGAGTGCAGCGCCGGCATGCAAATAAGCATAACGGGGGGTGTTTAGAATCCCGTGTTGGGGATTTGGGGGAGGGAGAAGCACAGAAAGAGGTATATATTCTGTATATATAATGGATTCAGATTGGTTAGCTCAGCTTGTCTGAATCATACACACTGTATATGTAGACGCACACGCACACACACACACGCACGCAAGCACGCGTGCACACACAGTGAGGCATAGATGATACAATGTTCCAAAAAAGGTAGCTTTCATATTCTACAACAGCTACTTCAGAAGAAGCAATCTGATTCAATCTGGTTGAAATAGCTTGCACGAAGCACGATGGCACACCTACTCAAAAAATTATCAAATACAGCTGTTCTGCACAGAATTAGTGTTGCAGGCGGTTTGGTTGAGAGGCTACTAACAAAGCTAAGCGTATGCAAGGGACATTTTCTGGTCATTGTGGCTACATACAACTTTTTATTCTTATCTTAGTTATAATGAAGTTGAGTTAATGTGCTTTTACGGTGTAATCACATATTCATATTCACTTCAGTGCTGCTTCCAAAACTGGCCAATAGTCTTGTTCCTGCAGCAAAACAGGCCTACACTTAAAATGGTAACGCACACCCTCAAGTTCTAAACTGAACAGTCAGATAATTTGTATCCAATCCATCGGCTTTCAAAGTGAGGAGACACCAGATGGTGCTAGAGTCCCAATTGGACCTAAACAAATACAAAAAAAAATCTTCAAAAAAGATGAGGCAAATTAAATAAACACGATTAAAAATGGCCCTGTGCTACGTTAATGAAATTGCTCGATTTGATTTCGTATTTTTTAATTATTTGCAGTGTTGAAAATGTTTTTTCAACCTTGTCAAAACAGTCTCCAGCACTCAATCTCACAACAACCAATAAAGCACAAGTCTTCTATCATCTATCTACATTTGAATGCAAAACATTGGGAGTAATCACACATTTATACGTGATACAAATCACTGATTTTCAATGTCGGGACCCAGGGAACAACCGGGTGTCCCTATCGACTCCTTTGGGCCCGTAAATCTCAGCCTTAAAGTTATACACGGAGGGCTGACCATTAGGCCCTGTGTCCCCACAGAAACAGTTTTATCATCTTTTTTGTATTTATTTTTTCCTCCAACGGAGAGATTACAAGGTCCACGCATCATTTATGGACACACAGTGTGTCCGAAACAGCCAAAACAGCCGAAACAGCCAAGTGGATCTAAAGAGTAGCGCTCCTTTCCAAAAGCTGAAGCATTTCCATCTTGAAGTGCCCACGGTGCTTCGCCAAAAAAAAAAAAAAAGATTAATAATGACACTTGTGTAAAGTGAGGGGCGCTCACCATACACATACATCATCACACATCACATGAATCACATTTTGTGCTCAGCTAATCAAATCATCTCATTTTTTGCTACACACAAGCACACAAAGATGAGCATAGCAGGGGCTAGCAATGGCTAAAGGGGGGCGGTAATGTCTGAATGTTTATAGTGCAAAAGACACACCTTAAAGTCCATATAGACTTGGCTGCCACACAACCTCACGTTCAAAGTGCTTTAAAGCATAGAGTGGTTGCCACATGACGTAATTGCAAAAGCCTGCAGATGTTGGAGTGGCTATAGCACCTAGACCGGCACTGCACTAGTGTAAATCACTGCTATAACGTGTATTTCATTGCGGGATAGTAGGACAATCCAGAGACAACTTTTTTCCACTATAGATCGGGCTGCCATCTGAAGAGCCGCATGTCATATTTTTAAAAGTTGTGTTTTCGTTTGTTTGTTTATACCACACACGGTACCCCCCAAAAATCCCTTAACAAAACATGTTTCTCTGGACGTTCCTCTAGATCTTCATGGTGAGCCGTGCTTCAGGGAATAAGGTTTAGATTGTAGAATCTGACGCCACTTCATCAAACAATTATAGTTTGATCGCTCTTTTTTTTTCTTGAGCTGTAATGGACACATGGGGAGTTGAGGTCGGGGGGTGTAGGAGGGATTTAGCAGAGGTGGGTAGAAAAATACTGTTTAGTTGAGTGTCTATTTGAATTCATTATACCAGCAGTTGTAAATGGACCCCTTTAAGTAGGTGAGGTACACATGTCTCGAGTTTGACCCGATGAAGATCCCCGGGACTCCAAACATTGCCAATAAATGACATTGGAGCAGATGAGTCTTTGGGTTTATTCTTTTTTCCTTTCCTTAATTACATTCCAATAAACAACCAGATCAGATTGTACGAAGTAGCTCAGTACATGAGTCATTTTTCTTCCTTTCCTTAAACTTTTACTTTAAAATTCTACTCACACCTGTAACTTAGCTTTTATCTGGCTATGTTTTTTCTTTGGTCACTCTACCCACCTCTGCACAGGTTGGACGGAGGGACGGGGAATGCAAGCAGAGAACACCGCAGTGACATGACATCGAGCATGACAGCGGAACCAAACATTAAACACACGGCAGAATGGTGGTGGTGTTGTATTTTAGTTGTAATGTGCTCTTTAGCTGGTAGGGGGGGTCATTGTTGTTGCAGTTGTCGTTAGCGGTACTGTGCTCCATAGCTGGTAGGGAGGGTCATTGTTGTTATCGTTGTTGGCGGTACTGTGCTCCATAACTAGTAGGGAGGGTCATTGTTGTTGTTGCTGTTTGTTATTAGTGGTACTGTGCTCCAAAGCTAGTAGGGACGGTGATAGTTGTTTGTTGTTGTTAGCGGTACTGTGCTCCATAGCTGGTAGGGAGGGTGATTGTTGTTGTTGTTGTTTGTTTGTTGTAGTTAGCGGTACTGTGGCCCGTAGCCGGCAGGGAGGGTGAAGAGCGTGGACGTCCAGTGGGTCTGCCACACGGCCGACTCCACGTCATGTGACCTCAGCGAAGGAGATGTGGTTCTGTAAGGACAAACACACACACACAGAGAGTAGGGAGAGAGGGAGAGAGAGAGAGAGAGAGAGGGAGGGAGAGAGAGAGAGAGAGAGAGAGAGAGAGAGAGAGAGACAGAGACAGACAGACTGGTCAAACTGCCATTCATGGAATCGATGGATCTACGGCGGCGACCGGGTCAGGAAAAGCCATGCCTCCTAACTGGTTCTCAGAGGGTATATAGAGGGTATACTGTACACTGTAAGTGTGTGCAAGAAGTGCAACTCATTTGGCAAAGTGAGTTTAGTGTTTTGTTTAATGTCGTTTAATGCAACTACATATAGGACTTTACCTGTTTGGAGGATGTACTGTATGCATGGGCTGATGACAACGGCAGCCCCCCCAAAAGTGGCTCCTAGCACTAAGTCCAAGTCGTTCTCCATACTTTTGATCCAAAGGCAATATTCTGTCTTCATTTCCTGACTTAAAGATATACTAGGTAACTTTTACATAAAAAAAAACAATCTTCAATTTGATATCCATTGTGACTGTCAAATAATTTGTCAAATAAGCCATTCCCTGAATTTCAGCCCTCAAAGCTTGTTCTAAATGTGTTTTCCATCGAAAAGTGAGGGTGGGGGTGCAGTGGCTCCCATGGTTCCCGGGAAAATTAGGCCACACATTTGATTGGTCTTTGATTACAAGGACCAATCAGAATGCGACTTGCAAGTGCAAGGGATGCCGGGAAATGTAGGACTCGATCTAAAAACTGCAATACCATCAGTTAGCCTGGCTAAGGCCAGACCGAATCAGCTGTTGAAAAAAAAATGCCCGTCAGCAGATAGGTCTGGAATAGCTCAGTGGTCCTTGAGAGAGTTCCAGGAGGTCCCCAGGCTAAATGATGGATAGTTGGTTAACCAGATGCAACTCTTTGAGAGTGTAAAAATGAAACCAAATGGACCCTTCTAGGTCCATTTGGTTTCATGTTTGCACTCTAAAGAGTTAAAATACCGGTATTCATCATCTGAATTAGCCCATGTCTACACAACTAGAGAATTTAGACGGAGGATTAATGGTCATTTTGATCTGTATGTTTGATTATTTTTGTTTCCCAAATCCTGGCTGGAATTGTGGACAAAAGCAGAATAAATCTTTAGTTTTGGGGTCTGTGGGGCTAAAATGTCCTCAAATGGTGGTCCGTGGCTCAAATTCTGAATAAATAGTGGGCCTTGGCATCAAAAAGGTTGAAAACGACTGGTTTACGCAAACGCTGTTGACTTCCATAGTTGGGTAATAATGGCAGCTCTTCCAACTATAGACTTCTTCGGCAACTGTGACAAGTCCTTGACCGGAAGTTGAAGAAATGCATTGGACTAATGATCTTAAATCCTGAAATGACCTTAGTACATGAGATTAGGTCCGAAGGAGTTCTATGTTAAATGCCAGTTTGACATATTTCAGGTTAATTGGCCCAGCTTAGGGCCTGCAGGTCGATGCAAGGATTGATTTTCTGATCTGTTTAATCTGCATGGCTGCAAGTGTGTAATTCCTGATTTGTACTTGGTTAACAGGGTTTTGCTAAAGCGAGAGAAAGTATCGATCAACAGCCCGTGGCTAAAACGGGACCCGTTTTGTGGGTCACATATAAATGATTATGGGTGCCATTATTTTTTGCTTCCTACTTTTATAAACATATAAACTCCATATAAACCCGAATTAATTCATGTTTTTTTCATTAGGAAATTAAGTACAAATGTAATAAATTCCATAAATTGGAAGAAATGGTGAGAATAGCCTACAACAGCATCAGTGTTGGGTATCGTTACTTTATAAACTAACGACGTTAGGTTATTGGACTACTGCCCCTAAAACTAATCTCGTTAAGTTACAAGTTACTTTCTATAAAAAGTAACGTAATAGATTATTTTCCGTTATTTTCCGTTCCTGATCACAATTAAAATACTCCTTTTCTCTTTGTTTTTAATGTATGCACAATTTAGTTGCATTGTATTACCAGTGCATCAGTCGCATTCCATGTTGCACACATGAAAACCATCATCACCAACAACAACAACGACAACAACAGTGACACCATGTCACCCACTATGAACTAGGTTGCTACAAAGTAGGCTATGTCAGATCCACAGTAGGCCTACAGACAATATTATGCTGTACGCGGTACAACCAGTCAGATCGCATGATGATGCCCTCTCCACGCTGCGCAATGACAACAACCTGCAGGCTTCTCTTCCCATCGTAACCCAGCCTATGAACTACAGTAGTCTAGACAAGGCACGGCGGCCAAACAATGAATTAAACATTACTCACCTAATAACGCAGCCAGAGTTTATAGCCGATTCCCAATCGAGAGTGCGCGTGTTAATCCAAAAGTTAATCCAAAAGTGTACAGCGTTCATTGTTTACAAGACTTTTAGCAAGTCGCGCCTACAGTAGCTGCTTCACTACGCAAGCAGCCAGCGGACTTCCTCTTTCTTCCTTTTCAAAATAAAAGATTCATACTAGAGTATAACTACACACCAGCTAGACAGTAGGTTTACTATTATTTCTTAGGCGGACTTACAGGATGTGCAGACAGAAAATGTAAACTACGCACATCACTCACAGAAGGATGAAGCCACAACGTGCAGTCGGCTTATTCTACCATAACAGAAGGAGGAATATACGCTACAACACCGGGCAGTCTCAAGAAAATGAATTGCGACGAACTATAGTAACGAGTTACTTTTTTGGAAATGTAACTAAGTAACTAACTACTAAATTGCAAAAATAACTCGTTAGGTTACTCCGTTACTAATAAAACTAATCTGATTACGTAACGAAGTTATCAATAACGGCGTTATCCCCATCACTGAACAGCATATATGTCAAACTCAGGCTTGGGGCCAAATCAGGCCTGTCAGCTATTAGAACTATAGCCCTCTGGCATATTGGACACCATGAGAAGAAATGAATGCAACTAATTTATTGGATTTCCTTTCTCATATCAGTATATGAAAGCGATGCTTGTTGAGGATCATAGAATATGAAACTGAGCTTTATTAATGCATGCAGTGTTATCTTTGCGCTCACCTTTGGACTTTGATGTGTGAAAGAAATATTTTTGGCAAATGCCAAATTTTTTTAAAAAAGGCCTGGCCTACTGCATATGTTGCTACGTTCTCTAGTTTGCGGTCCCTGCCGGGGGAAATTATCTTGTCTCTAAAAAGGTTTGGGAACACGCAACGAAGACAAAGGAGGCCTACACAGTGGTTCAGTATACTGTAGGCCTATACACAGTGATTCCAGTACACAGCAGACCTACACAGTAGGCTGCAGTATGCAGAAGGCCTACACAAGTCGGTGCAATATACAGAAGGCATACACTGTGGCTGCAGTAGGCCTATGCAGTAGGCCTACACAGTGGTTCCAGTATAGAGTAGGACAACACATGGTGATTCCAGTATATAGCAGTCCTACACACAGTGGTTGCAATATACAGTAGGCCTAGACAGTGGTTGCAGTATAGGCCTACAATAGGCCTACACACAGTGATTCCAGTATTCAGTGGACCTATACAGTGACTGCAGTATACAGTGGACCTACACAGCGACTGCAGTATACAGTAGGATTACACAGTGGTTGCGGTATACAGAGGGCCTACATAGTGGTTACATTATACAGTAGGCCTACACAGTGGTTGCAGTTAACAGCAGGCCTACACATGGGCTGCAGTATACAGTAGGACGACACACAGCGGTCAGTATACAGTACATTAGGCCTACACACTAGGCCTATCGGTGGTTGCAGTATCTACAGCCCAGTGTGTCGGGTGGGAAGCTACAAGCAGCCATGCAGAGGGTTGTGTTGTGTTTTGGGGCAGGCGGGTGGGCAGGCTAGGGCCCTGGTTCCCAAACACTGGGACTCGGGACCTATCTGTGGGTCGCAAACACATTGCTATTGGGTCCCCTTATTTATTTATTTTGTCTTCCTAAATTTGGTTTAGAATTTAAATACATTAAAAAGAAATTGAAGACGAATGAATTAAACAAAATAAATCTAACTTTTTTACTTTAGTTAACTAATTCCATGAAATAGAAAAAAAAGAAGTTGTGAGATGAGGCGATCTACAGGCTCACAATGCGGCATGCAGCGACACATTGTGAGCTTGTAGATATGCTATTTTACACTAGTTTTGTGGGTCCCGGGGCAGATATTTTATTTGTGCTTCAGGTCGCAGGGCTAAAAAGTTTGGGAACCACTGGGGTTATAGGGAGCGTTGGATGGGGTTGCTAAGCAGGGGAGGGACGAGCAGGCCACGGCAGTACCTGCATGGTAATCGACTTCTGCCGCCATATAGCTCTTGTCAGGCGCCCATATCTGAAACCAAACCAAAGCCGGTCACATATAGAGGGTATGCAAGTGACATCATCGTAAGTTATTCGGGAACGTCCACTGAGTTGGAGAGAAAAAAAAACTTCTGTCTCAACTTGACAGCCCATCAATCCAAACAGAAAAGTCCTATCTGAATGCACTAAAGTGGAATTCCACCAATTTTCAAAATTTTCCTGAGAGGGTGAAAATGTGAACCAAATGGACCCTAGCGGGTCCATTTGGTTCCATTTGTACCCTCTCAGGAAATAGGGGTCCAAAAGAAAAATCATTATCATGGTGAAATACATCTTCATGATGTCATCAGATGTACAGTATTTCACCATGTTAATGATTTTTCAGACCTCCATTTTTAGGAAATACAGAATTGGGGGAACCTTTTTTTATCATGTCCACACAACATCTCTAAGGTATATTAATGACATATTAAAATGTTGAAAATGGGTGGAGTTCCCCTTTAAATATCAATAAACTCACCAACATTGCAGCGGTACAGAAAACCTGAATTATCCTCTTTCTACCTGGCAGGTAGAAATGTGATGCAAGGTCTTTGCTTCATAAAAATTCACTGTAGAAAGATTATGAGCTAGCTACACTCTGCCAAGAAATGTCCTGCATTTGAATATGTGTGAGAGTTTGTTTGTTTGTTTTCAGTAATACAATGTCCTGTTGCCTCCTGCATTATGTGACATTTAGAAACAAGTGGGAGTATGCAGGACCGCGGAGGCACTGCAAAGCTCTTCCAAACTCCAGCGCTGCATTCTGCTCAATGTTTTGCCACTCAGTGTAGATGAAAGGGGGCGTGTCCTGGTGGGGAAAATCCTCCACGTTCCAGAAATGGAATCACCATTAATTTCCCTCGTAGATTTTTCAATAATGGTTAATAAAAAGACATTTACGCTGCAGACAAAGCCAACTCGGGTCGTGACAAATCATGACCACACACACAATATTATCACGCAATATCTATTTAGAAACAAAAAACGGCAGGATACAACACTCTTTGTTTGTTTTTCATCTGAGAAAAATGAGTTGGGAATCCATTTCTGGAACAAGGGCGATGTCACAAGGGGGGCAGGACTGCTCAGCTCTATAGAAGCTGATGAATGAATGACACTGCCAAAATCTTACACCGACTCAATGGCTACATACTGTAGCTCGTCTCATGGTAAAATGTCCGCTATCTCTCTGTGGGTCAATCCTCCGCTACAATCCGTTGCAAAATAAGCGATTCCCTTGGGTCGCTTATTTATAATTTTCCGGGGATCAAACGCTGCAGTGAGAAATTGGTTTACGACCGTTATGTCATCTTCACGCTGTGCATCCGCCATGTGCGTTAGAGAAATGGAGGAAATGGAGTCACTGATTGAGCCCAAAAGGCACAGCTTAATTATTATTATTATTTTAAGGCTATAAGGCTCTGACCAATGTACGCTCATTAACGTTAATGTCAATCTGTGTTCCTTGAGATTAAAAAGGTTGCGATCATGGTGGCAGTATTGCCGTAGCAAATAGTTATAGGGGTCCATTGGATAGTATGAGTCAATTCGATGAGGTCTCACATAGTGATGGGAGATTAATATGCAAACACATCGGAATCAGCCAATTTGAGTTGTTTTCAGACGGATTAATTAAACTGTCTGTCTTTACAGATGAACAAGCAATGTAACACACAAGTCACAGTATTAAAGGTATTTAAAGGTTATTTAACTTCAATCTGACTTGGGTAAGCCTGTAGTGAAGACTACCTGTCACATATATTTTTCAGAATGGACCAAATTATACATTTTCAATCTCTGATCAAGATGGCGGCGCGTACGGACGCGGCGGCCCCCAGCTCCTCAGTGCAAACATGTTTTTTGTTTTGTTTACTATGTTTGTCTGAACGTTCCGCGTGTTCTTGTACAACAAGATACACTTACAGCCGTGAGCAACTTTTACAGCTCGCCAACACGGGATTTATGGAGTTAACTTCTACTACAGAGGAGGAATTACGCACCATGGGAATATACGAGCAGCAGCAGAGCGCAGCGCCGCGCCGCGCCACTGCCGACTCTGACTACAGTTTCATGCCCGCCTCGGAGGCGCCGCAGGCGGTGTGAGAGGAGACAGAAACGCGGCAAGCGCGGCGGCGTTCGTGCGAGGCTGGCGGCTCGTCCCAACAAGCCAGCTATTCCCTCGATCCTGCTCGCGAACGTACGTTCTCTGGACAATAAACTGGACGACATACAACTTATGAGAACGTCCCTGCAGCCCGTGAGAGACTGCTGTGTCTTTGTTTTCACCGAATCATGGCTTAGCGTCGGCGTCCCGGACTCCGCCATACAGCTGGAGGGACTTACATGCTACCGAGCGGACAGGAATATAACGGCCGGTGGGAAAACACGTGGCGGTGGACTGGTTGTTTATATCAAAGACGCCTGGTGCCGTGACACTGTCGTGGTTCAGAAACACTGCACAGCCCTCCTGGAGTTCATGTTTTTAAAGTGCCGTCCTTTTTTTCTTCCGAGGGAGTTCACAGCCATTCTGCTCGTGGCTGTGTATATCCCCCCCTCCTCCAGCGTGAAGGACAGAGAGGACGCACTTCTAGAACTGAACAATGCCATCAATGAACAACAGATGGCACACCCAGACGCTTTCCTCGCAGTGGCTGGGGACTTTAATCACGCAAACCTCAAGTCAGTGTGTCCACTACTCTACCAACATGTCGACTTCCCGACCAGAGGAGAGAACATTTTGGACCTCGTCTACACAAACAAGAGGGGAGCTTACAGAGCCTTCCTCCTCCCCCACCTGGGCGCCTCCGACCACTGCACTGTTATGCTAATACCAGCCTACAGACCCAGGTGCAAAGCCACCAAACCGGTTCGGAAACAGGTCCAAGTGTGGCCAGATGGGGCAATGTCTGCACTGCAGGACTGCTTCGACACAACAGACTGGCACATGTTCAAGCATGCAGCCACCTACTCTGGCCACACGGACATCAACGAATTCACTGAGACTGTCACTGCTTACATCAGCAAATGCATCAATGATGTCACAGAGACCAAGACCATCACAGTACGGGCCAACCAGAAGCCATGGCTGACAGCGGAAGTCCACAGGCTACTGAAGGTCCGGAATGCAGCTTTCAGAGCAGGCGATGACGAGGGCTTGAGAACAGCAAGGGCCAACTTGGTCCGTGGCATTAAAGAGGCAAAGAGACAGTACAGCAAGAAAATAGCTGACCGCTTCAGCGACAGCAGAGACACCAGGAGCCTGTGGCAGGGGATCCAGACCGTCACGGACTATAAACCCCGACCACGGACCTGCAACAACGACATCACCCTGCTGAACAACCTCAACAACTTCTTTGGGCGCTTTGAAGCCCAAAACAGCACCCCTGCACGAAAGTCACCCCCTCCCCCGGACGACCAGGTGCTGCTACTGTCTCAACACAGTGTGCGGCGCTCCCTCTCCAGGATCAACGCCCGCAAGGCACCGGGCCCTGACAACATTCCCGGTCGGGTGTGGAAAGACTGTGCAGGAGAACTGGCTCATGTCATCACAGACATCTTTAACATCTCCCTGAGTCAGGCTGATGTCCCTACATGCTTCAAAGAGACCACCATCATCCCCATCCCAAAGAAACCTTCTCCAACCTGCTACAATGACTACCGCCCTGTTGCACTGACTCCGATCATCATGAAGTGCTTCGAGCGTTTAGTCATGCATCACATCAAAGGTATCCTCCCTCCTAACCTGGATCCCTACCAGTTTGCATATCGGGCCAACAGATCAACCGACGATGCAATCTCCACCGTACTTCACTCTGCCCTCACCCACCTGGACACCAAGGACGCACACGTACGGATGCTGTTCATCGACTTCAGCTCAGCATTCAACACCATCATCCCCCAGCAGCTCATACACAAGCTGGACCAGCTGGGAGTGAACACGTCACTGTGCAACTGGCTGCTGGACTTCCTGACTGGGAGACCGCAGGCAGTCCGAGTCAGCGGAAACACATCCAGCACCATCACCCTGAACACGGGGGCCCCCCAGGGATGTGTGCTCAGCCCCCTCCTCTTCACCCTGCTGACCCACGACTGCACTCCAACGCACAGCAACAACATCTTCGTCAAGTTTGCGGACTGTGGTCGGTCTCATCCACAACAACGATGAGTCCAACTACAGAGATGAGGTGAGCCAGCTGACCACGTGGTGTGCAAACAACAACCTCCTTCTCAACGTGGAGAAGACGAAGGAGATCATTGTGGACTTTCGGAGAGCGCACACCCAGCACTCCCCACTGAGCATCAACGGAACTGCAGTGGAGAGAGTGAAGAGCACCAAATTCCTTGGTGTACACATCACAGAGGACCTCTCCTGGAACACGAACACCACAGCACTGGTCAAGAAGGCTCAGCAGCGCCTCTACTTCCTCCGTAGACTGAGAAGAGCCAGAGCCCCAGCCCCCATCATGTGCTCCTTCTACCGCGGCACGATCGAGAGCATCCTGACCAGCTGCATAACTGTGTGGTTCGGTGGGTGCACAGCATCCTGCAGAAAGTCCTTGCAGCGCACAGTGAGAGCAGCGGAGAAGATCGCGGGTGTCCCCCTTCTGTCCCTGCAAGACATCTACAACACACGGTGACCCGCAGGGCGCTACAGATCGCAGGCGACACCACCCACCCTACGCACGGCTTCTTCAACCTCCTCCCATCAGGGAAGAGATTGAGGAGCCTCCGGGCAAGGACCAGCAGGTTGAACGATAGCTTCGTTCACCAAGCCGTCAGGATGCTGAACTCCCTCCCACTCCCTCGCACTGCGCACGCCACTGTGCACCCTCCCACTCCGCACCCCCCCATGCTGCCACTCCTCCCCCCTCCCACGGTGGGGGTGCACGCGCACACACGCACACGCTGAACTCCCTACACACACATGCACGCGCACACACGCACACGCTGAACTCCCTACACACACATGCACACGGACGCTGAACTTTCAACTACCCACTGCCCCTTACACATGCACACACACTCACGCACACGCACGCACTCACACATGGTCAAACACACATACAACTGAAGGACTGGATCGAACTGCTGCTATCCTATCCTATCCTATCTTGCACATGTATACCTCACCTCATAGTAAGCTATATGTTGTTTGTTTAGTTGTAGCTATGTAGTCTCGTATATAGCTTTAGATTTTTAGTTGTAGTTTCTAGCTGTAGTATACTGTAGTTTCTAGTAGTAGTTTCTAGTAGTTGTATATGTCCTGTCTAGCTGTCTGTTAGCTTCACACTACTGCCACTTTATCACACCTGGTTAGCCAAGCACCTTCACCTCAAGTTAGGTGTACTGTTCGCACTTTACTGGTCTGCTGCACTACTGTTGTCTCATCTATTGTCTCGACCTTGTCTTATTGCACTGTCTATTGTCTTGACTATTGTCTATTGCACTGTCTTGTCTATTGCACTGTGGAAAATTGGAAACGCTATTTCATCCCTGTATATGTCCTGACATACACTGGAGTGACAAATAAAAAACCTTGAACCTTGAACCTTGATACAGAATGAGATCATTTCGACATTGGTGATATCGGTTATCGGTCAAAACATCAGTTAATCATATTGATATCAATATCAGCCAAAATTTCCCAACAGCACAACCATCTCTGACGTGGAAAAAACAGCTTTGAAAAACACTGTGAAGAAAAAAATCGATAAATGCTCACTGCAAACACACAACACAGCAAACGTTGGAACAGCAACACACAACCACACAGTGGAGACAGAAGGGCAGAAGAGCCAAAGTGGAATTTAAAACTCCAGCCCATGAAAAAAGTTTTAGTTAAGCGCTGCCTCGTTGACCTTCTGTTTGGCATTTCTTGTACCTCTGAGATTGTGTTAACTAGCAGAACACCTACTCTAGCCGGGGCGTGCGTGCGATTTAATTGGCCAGAAGTTCACTATGGCAGTGATTTATCGTGTTTTCCTTTCGGCTTGATTCCGCCAGCAGTGAACAATGGGTCGCCTTGAATAGACGACAGTCCAAGGAGGTTATAGGACGTGCTTACACTTCTCCGAGGGATGGCAAACACTGCCAGCCCGGTTGCAAGACACAGCGAAACCTCTGTGGCAAATATTTGACCAAAGAACGTCTGACCAAGACGAAGTGCAGGAAAGAACATGGGTGAGCTCAGGGGTGGACTGGGAGCTCAAAACGTACCGGGCAATTTTGTCTCAGAGCGGCCCTCAGAGCGGCCCTCTGAATCTTTGTGGGGGCTCCGGGGCCTGAGCCCCCATGAGAATTTAAGACATAAGGGGCTCTGGGGCTCGGGCTAACTAAAATTAGTTAGTTAGTTTTAGTTAACTATAAAAACCCTGCAATAGGCAGTCTCATTTGAAGAGGACAGAGGGCCGCCAGCACTGATTCGTGGGCCGGTTTTGTGCAGATTTTTTTTTTTTAATTAAAACACGACATTAACGGCCCCCGGGGGGGTCGGCCCACCGGGAAAATGCCCTGTATGCCAGACTGTCAGTCCACCCCTGGGTGAGCTTCTACCGAGCCTCCAGAACCCGAGGGGAAGAATTTAGGCTAAATTGTACAGCTGGCTGTGTCGAGGAAGCAATCTGATATGTTGAAACTTACTTGTGACATACTAGTCGTTCTTCAAACGAGAATGATAGAACACCTAATCAAAACAAAGTATGCAGCTGCTCTGTTCTCCCAAATCACAACAGGCCGGGTTGCTATTGGCTAGCGAGTTTCTTGGGACGTTGCAGTGACTACGTCACATGGTCGTACCGACTACACCTGCCATTAAAACAATAGGGCTGTCCTGTAAAAAACTTTGTTGGGCTATGCCAAAGCCAAAAGAGTTGCATAATTCCCTTTGGAGTACTCTGCATGTCGCCGCAGCCTTGAGAAGGAAGGAACGGAGGAAGAGAGAGGAGGAACAGCCTCTCTTAGATTGAAACCCCAGAGAGAATGGAAGAGAGATTGGGGGGGATTGGGACTCACAGCAAATCACATCTGGAGCAGTGGTTCTCTACTTGTGGGGAGTCCAGGGTACCCTTGGGGAGATTGGAACGGGGTTCTTATATACTGTAGTGCTTGTCATGATACCCAAAGATGCTTCTCTATAACTTTATTCGACCTCTGAGGGTGCAAACATGGAACCGAATGGTCCCCCTCTCGAGAGTTATGGTATGGGCCAGTCTTTGGAAAAAAATCAGAAAGGTTTGAGAACCACTTCTCTAGAATTATTTTTTGGTTGCTTTATTTGTCATGCATTCAGAGTCTGTACTGTTTGGGGAAGAGTCGTTTGAACAGGGCCAGGCCTCGGAGCCACTGCAGGCAGGACTCCAGCCACTCTTTGGCGTAAGCACAAGGACCCTCCACCCCCTCCTCGCTGCTCTCCGTCTCCTGTGCTCCCGTGGAGGCCGCTACGGGCTACCATGGGAGGGATGTCCAAAAAAAGAACACAAGGTTTTTTAGTGACAAGATACCTGTAAACACACTAGCCTCGGGTACCCAAGCAGGCTTTTATTTTGATTCGCATTAGGCTCAAAAAATGAAAGCCTAGCCAGGGGGAACGAGAGACATTTCCTGGTCTATAGGAGAGTAGGAGGTTATACTTAGTTTTGTTGAGTGTGTGCGTATACTCACCTGTGAGGCGATGTCTTTGTCTAGATGACTGTCTACACAGCCTGTGTGTGCGTGTGTGTGTACTAACCTGTGAGGCAATGTATTTCTCCAGAGGACTGTCCACTCGGCCCATGCCCACGGCGCCGCTGCCCGGCAGCTGCTCCGACGTCGTGTCGTCACCTAGCAGTAGCTTGCCTTTGAAGTTGTGCACAACACACACCACCTGGGACACACACACACACGAGTGGCACACGTCAGAACAGCAAGTAACTGCAACTAACCGGAGCTACAGTCAAATCCATAACAAAACGCTGCAATAGACCTTTCAGTAAGCCCCTCCAAAAACTGCTATGGTCCAATCACAGCTGTCCATGGCTGTTGTGGTGTCAACGTTGTGTCGTTTTTCGTTTCATTTGTGTGGAGATAGCGCCGTAGGGCTGCTGTGGCCAACATACTGAATGCACTCATGCTGATGTCAAGACAAATTCCTTGTGTGTACGCACAAAAGGCAAAGAAAGGATGCTTCACTGAAGAAGGTCCTCACGGTCATGTTTCCATTCAAATCTTGGGTATTCAGTTCATATTCACAAAAGCAACAGTAATTCAAATCACCAGAGAAGGTAAAAATAACAAAAATATGTGAACAATTTAAAAAGAGATCAGAGATGCCATGGATTTGCATTTTTTTAAGGGAGGGCATTCCACACTTGAGTGGCAGTGCTGTAGGATGAGAATTTGCCCATGTTTGTTTTGGAAGTGGGCGGTACAAGGATCGTTGTTCTCCCTTCCTCTTGTATTGTGGCTGTTACAGACATTTTGAGGTGGTATGTTAGTTATGGGATAAAGCTTACAGGTATAAATGCTAGCCCTGATTTCGATTCAATCATTGTGTTAGTGGTGCTGTGTGGGAAGATGATTTATTTATTTATTCCGTTTCTGAGTGAGTTGTGGCTCTTTTCCATCAGGGTAGATTGGGTACTGTGAATGTGGTCGACAGGAGACAGTCACACGCTAATATACATACTGTAATTACCAGTTCTGGAATAATCAGAAGTGATTATAACGCCTCACCCCCAACCCACTGATTGATATGGCATCGTTTCAGAATCCTCTCTTGTAGAGCAGCAGGACCTCACTGATTTGTATGCCACATTGTCTGTTGTTGCTGGCGCGTGGCCGGAACCCTCATACACAGTATTTCATTTACTGTGAAGAATATTTCACCAAATATACGCCCCAGCTCCCACAATTTTATTTTGAGACTAAATTTGAGACTCACAGCACATATGGGGATGATCTTTGCATCATTTCCAGGACGTCTTCACCAGTAGAAATAATAAAGATTATTCTGGGCCAGATCTCACTAGTTACGAATGATTTAAATTAGTCTGGCCTAAATTTGTCCCTCTGATTCATTCAGGGACGTCGTACGTCTTTAGTGGACAGGATTTATGTTGGTTGACATCAGGTGATATTCCGGGTCAGATTTGACTAGTCTTTGATTTCCTTGGTCTGACCACAATCAAGACGTCACTAATTTGTCCCGG